>CM038717.1:36504198-36554198 GCA_021613375.1 Megaleporinus macrocephalus
AAGACTAGAAATCATTAGAACTGATGTAAATAAGCATAAATGCAATACAAAGTAACGTAAACATCTTATTTTGAAGAAGGAGATAGAGGGTGTGTCTCAAATCCTACTGAGCTCCTACATAGGCAGCATTTTACCTCATAGTATGCGCTCCAGACATGTAGACTGTCCCAATTCTTATACCTTAAACATGCTGTCTACTGAGGAACCTTATTCAGACCTGATTTTAAAGAAGTATTGAACGCTTCCTCAGCCACTAAGACAATCCCATGTACAACACAGGCTAATCTACGAGCAGTGAAGTGGTTTTAAAATGTGAGTTATTTTGATTCTCTCTGGAGTTTTAATGTGTTTCTGGTCATATAATCACACAGAACAGTATTTTATTATCAACTCTGTAACGAGTCCTTCACCATTTAGCAGTTTTATACTCGAGACATTAGCATTTACGCTAGCGGATTTTTAAGCCTCAGGCTATTCTTTTGAATGCCGGCCGGTAGCTTAGCAACCAGCTAAACCACTGGTCGCGTGCTGCAGTGGGGGGAACAAGCCGTGACGCAGTCTCTCTCTAACTAGAGCGTCTCAGTAATCTGTTTTATGAGGAGAGATGAGGAGAGAACACTGCTACTTACACAGCTGCTACCTAGACAGCCTACTTAGACACTCACTAGGATTTGAGACAGACCCAGATATTGTTTGGTTGAGTAAATAAAAGCTTCTTATAAAAAAAAAAGTTTTTTTTAAAAAATATAATAATGTCCTGAAAGGCCTTAGACTTTTGCACAGTACTTTATATTAAGTACATTCACACACACACATATACACATATATATATATATATGTATTAGCACTATAAACGTCCACTATGATGCAAATTAACTGACTAGTCCTTTCCGATTGGGAATGTAATCAGATCCAGTGGCTTACGTAGCTACTGTTTTTCTAATTAATAGAATATTTGTTGCAGGATGACTCCCCTCAATCAAATAGAAATTGTATTCTCAATGGCCTCAACCACACTGGTCTATTCCGACTAAGGTGTATGAATAGACATTATATTACAACTGAGCTTTTATTAATTTTAACAACAGGTTATCATGTAAATCTTGTAAGAAAACAATGTTTGGAAGCTGTAATTGGCAACACTCGTTCCATGAAGTACTAATGGTATTGGGCTGCCTCCGTTCTGTCTGTACTATTTTGTTCATATTTATAAAGAGAAAGTGATAAGCGAGCACTGGACAGACACTACTATGCAAAACTAGGTTCCTAAACTGTTTAAAAGCCTTTCTCTCATCGATAAGTGTATTCCCACCAGCAAGTAAATATGTAAATAATCATACATACAATACAAAGTAACAAATAGGACTACTTACTGTATTAATAATGTTTGAATCACTTATAAATAAAGTGTTTTGATGAGTAAATAAAAGCTGAAATAAAGATTTTTAATATAATAATGTCCCCAAGTGCCACCTTTGCACAGTACTTTATACTAAACAACAAAAAGCTTAGCTATTTGGGTGTGTGTGTGTGTATGTATATATATATATATATATATATATATATATATATATATATATATATATATATATATATATATATATATATATATATATATATATATATATACACACACACACACACACACACACACACTCATGTTTGTCTTACTATATTAGTGAGGTCATCCACAGGTTTCTATTGATCTTTGTTGTCTTATAACTAAATAATACTACACCTACACCAAAACCTAACCCTAACCTAAACCATAGTATCTCTAAGACTAATTTTCTGCTCTGATTTTTTTTTTCTGCTTCTGATTTTTTGACATGACATGTCCTAAAGTGAGGACCAGTAAAATGTCCTCACATTACCAAAAAAAAAAATATTCAGGCTGTACTATACTAGTGAGGACATGTGGTCCTCACAACTATACCTCTACAAGAACGAACACACACAATTTTTTTTTTTTGAAGTTTTACTACTTCACACTTATCCACCTCTAGACCTTCATCCAGTCTTTAAAGGGTTAAACAACTTCTCTCCTGTGCACACACAGCTTAATGCACGCTGAATGAAAACAGCATTTCTCAGGCCGGTGCAGAGAGCTGCCCTCACACACACACACACACACACACACACACACAAACACAGCAGCCACTTCAAGCTTTTACTCAACAATAGTAAAGAGCAGGAGCGCGAGGGGCTAAAGCACCACACGTTCTCTGCACAGGGGTCTGGCAAGTGCTCGTTCCGAGGTCCAAACCCGCACATTAGGCTCTATTGAGGAGCAAATAGAGAATAAATGAATGTAGCGGCCCTCGTGGTAAAAGCCTTCGCCACGGCGGCCAATTAACAGGAAATGATTGGAGTATAAAAAGGGTCTCACTTCCTCTTCTGCAAATAGAGGGTCTAGGCAGCGCTCACTCTATCCCGCTCATTAGGGAGGGAGCGTGCGCGTGCGTTTCCTACCACAGCGTGCTTGTGTGTGTGTGTGTGTGCTTGTGTGTGTGCTTGTGTGTGTGTGTGTGTGTGATGGTATCGCTGGGCTTCAAGCGAACAGGGCAGGAATCCATTGAGTTTAAATGAAAAATCAAACATGTTTCTCTGCGAGAACGGCTGCTTTATTAGAAGCGCACAAAGCAAAGAGCCGTCCTAACAAAGCAGAAGTGAGCGTGCGCGGCGCAGCATCTTAACAAGCTAAAACAGCCCTTTATTCCCCCGTTTGCGCTGGTGCTGCTTCCCGCTGTTGTTTCGTTAAAAGGATGGAGGCGTAAACTCAATCAGTGCTAATTTGGGAGCGCTCTAAGAGCTTTACCTCGGCGCAGCGCTAAGTGCTTGTATAGTCTCTGTATCTCCCACATTCAGGGAGCGCCAGCACGAGACTCCTGCGCGCTACATGTTTTTTTATTTATTTATATATTTATTTATTTTTTTGAAACAAGCACTTCTCAATTAAGCGAGTGCTTATTTGTTGAGTGTTTGCCGTTAATTTTAGTCTACAGGCGTGGGCAGGTTACCAGAACATCCAAACATCTAGAATATTTTTAGCGCATTAGGGCGTATTAGTAAGACACGTGTAGCTCGGGTTAAAAACAAAACAATCACGCCTGTTTTCTCAGTTTTTGAATCATTTTCTGTGATTGAGGAAACAATTCCACCAACTGTTTACAGTTTAGTTTAATTCAGTGGTTGATTGGGATGCAGGAGATGTGGTGTGACACATCATTCTAGAGAAACCGGTCACAGTGGTGGTGAATGGAACCAGACGTCCACCTTTAAAAGTGTCCTCACAAAGTTACTCCATGAAATGGTTATGAATTTAGTGCCTGACGTTGTTTTACAAAGTTTTTTCCATAACATTCACTTATGGTGGAGGGATGCCTGTAGGGCAAAATAGAGTCCAAAGATGATGTACTATTTCTAGATTTTGTGCTATTTTTCCTTCATCAAGATATACACATAGAAAATATTAAAATATTAAATACCAGGATTTTATGTTTAGTGATACTGAATTGATTCTC
This sequence comes from Megaleporinus macrocephalus, assembly GCA_021613375.1. Taxonomy (NCBI): domain Eukaryota; kingdom Metazoa; phylum Chordata; class Actinopteri; order Characiformes; family Anostomidae; genus Megaleporinus; species Megaleporinus macrocephalus. The sequence goes on from CM038717.1 coordinate 36,507,723, forward strand.
AAAAACACAGTATTTCTGGCAGACAGTGAATCATTGTGTGTTGTGTTTAAACCTCTGACCACTAGATGGCAGTGTTGTAATCCATTTTCAGTTCCACTCCAACATTAACAAGCAGCACAAGGGTGCAATGCTATTTTAAGCATTGATAAACCTGTTCATATAGTGGTGTGTTTTAAAAGAAGAATTTGAAAAATAGCAATACATCACTTGGCTTGCAGTATCGCAATATATCACGATATATATTGTATCGCCAGGTTCTTGCCAATACACAGCCCTAATGTCTGCTGATTGTGTTTTATATATATCAGAGGTTTGGGATCACAGTGAAATGTTCTTGTTTTAATGGAGTATCTTCTTCCTTAACACAACAATGGACTGACGGGTCTCTAAAGAAAGTTGTTTCTTTCTGGTCATTTTGAGTCGGTCAGCAAGCCATCAACTGCTGATCTTCAGATACTAAACTAACCTAGAATGTTGTTCCCTTTTATATTCACTTATTAGTAGAATGTTTTTCAGCTGTGCATCACAATTGAGCAAGAGTGTCCTAACAACCAATTAGTCCAATAACATCCTTAACTTGGATTGGTGGTCGTACCAGGAGATTCAGAGGACTGAGAATTACTGATAATAGACTATATGCAAAATAAGCCTCTATACAAAAATAGACTTTAATACAAACATTTTTATTCTTTAAAAATCACGTGATACACTTACATTAATTGTGAAATGAACAGTATTGTTTGTGAATTGCATGACAATTGCATGAAATGAAATTCTAAAGTGATCCTAAACTTTTGAGCGGTAGTGTATATATATATATATATATATATATATATAAAAGTGGGTAAAAGTGGGGTTCAGGTTTCAATTTTGGGGTCAAGTCTCGGCCGGATTCAGATTCACGTTTCAGTATGCACACCACCAGAGTCATGAGTACAAGTCAGATTCTGGTTTTAAATTCAACAGTACCAGTTATGCCTAGTCAGGCCAGGTCCCAAAGTAGTTATGATATTAATTATGAGATGGACCGATCAGCGTTTTTGAGGCCGATTCCGATCACCTTTCAGCGTATTTGGCCGATAGCAGATACCGATCGAGGGCGGGGCTATTAGACACAGCAGGGCTACATGTAGTTATTAATGCAAGCAAGTCATTAAACAAGGTCTAAACTGGTTTATTACCATTTTTAAGGAGCTCATATGAAACAGTATAATATTTGTAACTAAATTAGAAGTTGGTCTATGTGGGAGTAAAGCGCTTGATAAGCTCCGGAAGAGCCACATCTGAAAAGTATCTCTACTAGGAACAGCAGAGCGTGGATCCAGGTGGAACATTAAGCAGCAGAATGAACGTCTTCTACAGCCGAGAAGAGCTGCTTATCTAGAACTATAAACTCAATCACTCTGGTTGTGGTTCTTTAGCTCTCTGGCTGTTTCTGCTGCTGTTCTGTTCGTACCGGTCAGATCTGGTCTGTATGGTGTTCTGGGTTATTTGTTTTGTGTTAGCTGTGCTGTTTGCTGATACTCACTGTATTCAGCTGTGTGGTGTCTCTGAAGTGCTGTATCAGATTAGTAGTGTTAAATGTCTTGGTTACCCCATGAGAGACTCTGATTTTACTAAATTTAAAGATGTTACAAACTGTCCTGGATGAGTCTGAGTCACATACACAGACAGACAACATGTTTTCTATCAGCACATGCGGTGAACACTATAAACTGTTCTCGCAATAAACACTATAAACACTATAAACTGTATTTCCACCTAGTGGTTCAGATAGGAATTGCAGGGAGCTGGCTGGAGGGCTCCTCTTCCTGGAATAAACACTAGCTGGAAATACTGAAATTAGGCTCATTTGTTAAATGTCATCGATTGGCTAAATTAGAGAAAGGCCGACCGATCGCCAATTACATATTTTGATTAAAAATCGGCCGATATCGATACATGGCTGATCGATCCTTCCGATCGGGTCAGGTCTCAATGTAGTGGGTAAAGGTGGGGTTCGGGTTTCAAACCCACTAATGTCATTCTGGGCTGGCTGGGTCGAGTCTCAAAACTGTGTCGGGTTCAGATTTTAAATTTCACAGTACCAGTTAGGCCTGATTGGGTCAGGTTTCAAAACTGCCAGTAGGGGTTAAGCTCAGTTTACAAATTCAGCAGTACCAGTTGGACCTGTTTGGGTCTCAAAGTTGCAAATCAGGGTTAAATTCTGGTTTCAAATATCACAGTACCAGTTACAGGTGGGGTCTTAATGTCGTGTGTACATGTCATGTCAGGTGTAGATCTCAAATTCAGCAGTACCTGTCAGGTCTGGGCGGGTCAGGTTTCAAGATTGCTAGTACAGGTCGAGCTCAGTTTTCAAATTTGGCAGTACCAGTTGGAACTGTTTGGGTCTCAAAGTCACAAAGAGGCGTTGAATTCTGGTTTCAAATGTCGCAGTACCAGTTACAGGTTGGATCTTAAACTTGTGTGTACATGTCAGGTGCAGGTTTGAAATTCAGCAGTACCAGTTGGACCTGGTTGGGTCTCAAAGTCATAATGTGACATGTGAGCAGGTGCAGGTGTAGAGGTGCAGGTTTGAAAGTTAGCAGTACCAGTCAGGTCCGGGATAGGTCGGGGCTCAAGGTCACAGTAGGGTGGAATTTCGCAGTACCAGTCAGCACTGGTCGGCTCAGGGTCCAAACCTAGCATTACCAATTGGACCTGATTGGGCTCAGGTTCCAAATTTCACAGCAGCACTTAGTCCTGGTCCTTAGGCCTAGTCAAGTCAGGGCTCAAAGTCGCAAGCAAGGGCCAAGATCGGGTCTTAACCTCTTTCCTCTGCAAACCTTTAGTTTGAACAGCAGATGCCCAAGTTGGACTTCAGGCCTCCAGGACTGGAGGTAATGACCCTTAAACCTCACCAGAGGCAGCACTACAAGACAAGTATCCCTCCAAATGATCTTGCAGCTTCTGTCTCAAGAGAACTGGGCATGTGGAGGAAGGAAGCTGTACAGAACATCAGCAGAAGCATCATGAGAAGAGACATGCTCCTCAAGTGCTTGCACCAACCTGCCATCAGAAAACATAGACGGCCGTCATCTGACTGGACGGACATCCATAAGGATGCTCGGTTGTGTCTGTGTGAGCGAGAGAGAGATTTGCTTGTCTCTTCCCATCAGCGGGGCGAGGTGGGGTTTGGGCAGGATGAAGGAGGTCATGTGTCTCCATGCGACGCAAATAAACAACAGATTTAAATATAAAGCGGTTTATTTGTGAGTCTGAACGCTCCACTTCACTCCAGCTCCGAGCTGCCACTGCTGCTAAACCCACTCATCAACCACACATGCCACACACACCCTGTCCCCCAACACCTGCTGGCACACAGAGCGAGGGTGCTCACAGTTCTGAGTGAACGGTTCTGAATGGAGAGGGCCGAGACGAACAGACTGATCAGAACGTGCAAGGTCCAGGGACCCCCACGCTCCCCCCACAGTGAGTCTGTATGTGCATGTTCTCATGTTTGTGTGATGTTAATACAATTTGAAATGAACGAGTGAACTTTCAGTCTGTAAACACGAGAGCCTCAACTCTTCAGTCACCTGGTAGAGATCAGAGGTCAACTGATAAGAGCTTTAGGGGCTGACACTGATACAAATGATTGACATCTGACATGTGAGGCCGATCATCTGCTTTAAATGTTGTTTATATAGTTTATAGTCTGAGTATGTAAAGAAAACATTTGGTACACAAACTGATATGCATAATATAATGTTTAATGAAATACTAACACTAAACACTCGAATATTATAATACATAAAGTACATGGAGCTCCCACAGACCCATGCACAGTAATCACTCACTGGCCACTTTATCAGAAACACCCAACTTCTACTTCCACTTACTGACCACTTCACCAGAAACACCCAACTTCTACTTCCACTAACTGGCCACTTTATTAGAAACACCTACATTGTACTTCCACTAACTGGCCACTTTATTAGACACACCTACCTTGTACTTCCATTAACTGGCCACTTTATCAGAAACGCCTACCTTGTACTTTCACTAACTGGTCACTTTATTAGAAACACCTACCTTGTACTTCTACTAACTGGCCACTATATATATATATATATATATATATATATATATATATATATATATATATATATATATATATATATATATATATATATATATATATATATATATATAGTTTTAGCAGTCAGGTTTAATGCTGACCAATGGGAACATAGTAAGAGTCAAACATTAAAATCTGAACTTTTAAATGTATAAACACGGGTGGGTTCAAACATTTTAAACCAATCATAAGTGCTTTATAAGAATAGTCTTATTCTAAAGTGGTACCAAAATAACTACTTAGTACCTTCAGGTACTTGAGTTGAGTGTGTGTGTATTACTGACTTACCTTGCTCTCTGCTGAAGTCCTGTTCGGTCATGGTGACGGGCAGGAGCAGTTCTCCTACAGTCGGCTGGATGGACACACTGAACTGCTCCGTTTTAGTACTGCAGAATAAAAACACAGTTTATTAGTGAAGGTGTATACACACAAGTGCCTCCCTGTGCTTGTGCGTGAATCCTGCACACCTACACTGAGTAGTAGAATGTATAAAGCTGTAACACAAGCATTTTAATAAACTTACATCACCACAAGAAGCTTTTGTAAGAAAAAAATATACAAGTAATCAAATATATAAGTTTTTGTAAACTTACATTAAACAAATACACACATGTTTACAGTCTGCCTTTATACGAGAATAGAAGAAGCTGTTCAGGGTCTGTGTTTAGCTTCTCATGGAACTCACTCATGTTTCTCAGCTACAAACTCTCCACAAGGGGGCACAGTTAGCAGTACAATAGCTTTACATGCTTCATTAGAGCAGAGCTTCATTGACTGACTGGACACTGTGCACTCGTTCAAAAATGTGTTTGGAGTTGTGATGTCGATGAATATATATATATATATATTATAAATAATTTGTTGCCACTCATATGGACGTTGTGATATCCAAGAGCAGGGGTATTTAATTAGAATTCAGAAAGGTTCAGATAAAGGAGATTTTCTCAGGACAAGGTCCGGATCATCATCATTTCTAACTTGTGTTATGATTCAGTGGTGTATCCTGTTTACTGAAGTAGTCTAGTATCAGCATCTTATACCATCAGCTACTGAAACACCAACACATCACACATACCGTTCAGTATATTTCAGTAGATTTACTGAATGCTGAACTAAATTACTTATTTATAAACTTCTAATAAATGTTTTTTCCGCCGCACTCCCCAATCTGCATAGATCTGATTGGCTGAGGAGCCTTCGCTGATCTTACAGTACACATGATTGGTCTCTGAGTTCACTGCACCGTAAAGCCAGTATACCGTAAAGACTAGAAAAGCTCCACCGCTTAAAATAAACACAGTCAAATTTAAATAACTCTCAATAGTTTATCAGTTTGGGTCCACATTGGACAACATCTGGATCCAGATCCGGACTGTGGTCCGCCTATTAGTGACCCCTGTTCAAGAGCTTTATCGAACATTGCATTCTATTGTTCATATATACTGTTAAAGTGTTTTATTATTATTACCCAGTTTTTGTACTCCAGCCTGTAACATCGCTTGAGATTGAATTTGAGATCTCTAGACAACAGTGCCAATCATCTTTTTTTATGTTATTTATAATATTAATACTAATAAGAAGACAAAGAATAACATCAACAACTAATCAAGTAGGGATGGGTTTCGCCACTGATTGCCCGGACCGATTTGATCCTGATTCACAAGGTCCCAATTCAATTCGATTTCTGATTCAATTTAATATTGATTCATTTAGAGATATTTCAGTTACAATAATATGTTTTGTTTGAATATAAAAAGAGATTTTCAGAGAACTAATGTGGTAAATGTACAAGGAACACGCAGCCTACCATTACTAAAAACATTAGTGTTTATATACCGTCATGGTTTCTGAATGCAAAATGCTGGAATTCTAGCAATTCTAGGATTTTTGAAAAATTCTAGGAATTATTTGAATTGAAAAATAGATTTGTTTAAACACACCCCTATAATCAAGTATATTTTAGTGTATTTAACTACTACATTCAAATTTATTGCACTTATACCGCATGTATATTCGACTACGCAGATAAGACATCGACCAAACTGATGAAATCTGTATCTGAATCTCCTTTTTTTTTTGATGAGTGAATCAGTTCTACATGTAAAGAGGACAGAAGAAGAAGAAGAAGAAGAAGAAGAAGAAGAAGAAGAAGAAGAAGAAGAAGAAGTGATGAGATGGAAACTACGGAGCGCAGATCAAACTAAATTCCGAACAACTCTGCAGGTTACTGCGTTAACAGCTCACACGAGCTAGACTGGCACTTTTGGAGCAGATTGATCCCCTCCGCTCTCATTAGATCCATCTCCCCGCCCCAGATCAGGTTTCTGATAGGGTTATTGATCGCAGCAATGCCAATGGCCTTCCCGCTCCACTGTGGAACAAGCCAATTAAAACTCAGACTAAGTGTTATTGCACAGTCAAAGGATCAATCACAACTCACACAATACACAGAGAGAGGGGGGGGAGAGAGAGAGAGAGAGAGAGAGAGAGAGAGAGAGAGAGAGAGAGTTTATGTTTATATATAGTCACAAATTAAACAGACTTAATTAGTCAATGATCTTATATGACTGAGTCTTAAATCATATAAATATTGTAATATTAAACATTGTTGTTCTACCACGTTTGACATTCAGTACAGTGCAAATTATGACTGTTTGTTTGTTTATTTATCAAGTTTTCAAAACTGGGATTCCTAACAACCACCTGGCAGATCACCAACACTGAGCCCAATAGATATACAGCACTCAAAGCTTTGAAAGTGAGGAGAACATCAAGCTCCACCCCAGCTTCAGATGTGCTAACATCCATAGGTGTTTCTGTCCATCCCCTCCACTGTGTGGAGTCACCTCAACATTGTAGGTCTGAAAGGATGAGTAGCTGGTCAAGAAGATCCTCACTCCTTGAGAAAAGGAGTGGGGTGGTCAGTCCATGGTTCAGAGAACATCAGTAGCTTCTTTGGTTGAAGGGTCAGTTAGTGTGTTCTATTTCGTTGCTGTCCAATGAAAAACCTACATCTTTTGTCAATTAGGAGTTTATCATTTGAACAAACCAATGATTGTTTACATTGTTTGACAATTTCATGATGAATGGACCAATAGAAGAAAAATGTCTGGTTCCATTGACTTCCATTGACAGAAGAGTGTACAACTGTGAGAAGACCTCTCAGTGCTATGGGTCTGAAAGGCAAGTAGCTGTTCAAGACGTTCCTCAATGAGAAAGGGTTCAGATGTTGGATGTTTGGGCTGAGAAGTCAAGTGGATCACGTACCAGTGAAATATTCAGGAAAACCAAAATGGTACACTTTGTTGTCTTGGCTTGTTTGGAATACAGTCAGTATGCTCACTAGCCAGGTTAGCCGTTAGCCACTGGCCAGCACAACAATGGTTTCCATTTTGGTTTTCCCGAATATTTACTGGAACGTGATCAACTTGACTTCCCAGCTCTGGCATCCAAGCCAAACGGAAGGCACCATGTTTCCTTTTCTCAGTGAGGAGCTTCTTGAACAGCTACACTTCCTTTCAGATCCATAGCAGTGAGGCGGCATCTACAGTTGGACAGTGTGTACGACAGCTATTTTGGATTCTTAGGTCAGGACCAGTGAGGCTCTCCCAAGCGTCCAACTGGAAACTGGGAGATTCCAAATACCCAGTTCAAATGGCACGCACCAACTGACCCCTCAAGCAAAGAAGCTGCTGGTGTTCTCAGAACAATGGACTAACCAGCCCAGAGTCCAGACCTCAACTTCTCTGAACATGTTTTGAATTATTTGGATGGTGAGAAGCACAACACAACAGCTAAACCAGCTTCTTAGACTGAACTTTGGAGTTCGAGTCTATCTGAGGAACTGAAAGTGAGTCTCCTGAGAAGAATGGAAGCTGTGATGAAGGTAAAGAGACATCTGAGGCTTCTGAATAACATTTTAGCTGGAAATTATATAAATGAAGGTCTGTATGATGATTTCTGTATCTGAATAACACTCATGCAGCAAAGCGGCCGCCTCCTACAGGCCCAAGCTGCCGCGTTGGGCTGGGTTGTGTACGCCGCAGCATGGAGGCACCACTGAGATGCTTTTTGCTGCCGTTTCATTCGTCTCCAGCAGCCTCAGCATATTCGGGGGCTGAAGTCGCAGCTCTGCGAGCGCTCCCTCTCTCCCTCTCTCTCTCTCTCTCTCTCTCTCTTTCTCTCTCTCTCCACTCAGCTGGTTATGATAATGAAAGCGTGTCATTAACAGATTGAATTACTGCGAGTGATTATGCTCTCACACAGCCGGGCAGGATCAGGCCTGAATTAACCGTTCCCCTTTCGTGTGATTTTTATAAATTATTACCTCTGTGGCCCGATTGTTAGTAATCCGCATTAAATTTTTTTTAAATAATCTAATTTGGAATGATTGCTTTTTTTCTTTCTTTTCTTTTGTTTTTTTTTTCTTTTTTGGCCGGGGCTTGTAATTGTTTTTCTTTTTTCGATTAGAGCGCTGGGCCGTGATCGATACCGGGCGATGGCGGGGTGTGTGAATAACATCACCATAAATAGGTCAGACTGCGACGCTAAGGTGGATTATTGCTAATGATGGCGCCAATGAGAGTTCAATGACACCGTTGTGCGTGCGCTGTTCGGTTATGCGGGGGTTCAGGACTGTTCGCTCGGGGGGATTTACTGAGCTTACGGCGTATTAGACACAGAGACCCGCGGCTATTCGCACGCTGATCTTTAGCTTACGATTCTTAACCTCCCTCGTTTTCTTCTCTCTATCTCTCTCTCTCTGTATTGTTGACCTTGTTGGTTTCTCTTTGTTGCACCTACATTGACTTTTTCCTCAGTTTCAGTCAGAGTGTAACAGAGTTCTAATACACACACGTTTTAGTGTTAGAATTCCACAAAATTCTTCTCCGTATGTTTGCCTTTATTAATATGGAGTGGCTAGGTTGGGACGTCCCTTGCCTCTTCCCCTTTTCCCTGTTTTTAATCTAAAATAATCCAATAAATAGTTTAAGATCATCATATATCACTAAACTGCTGTATATATGTCCCCCAGTTTATTTAACAATTGTGGTATAGGGTACATTGCTAGTAATTAGTCTATAAATATATATATATATATATATACACACACACACAGCTAATGCTATCTCTGTTCTATACTAGCATGCAGGCTAACTCATTATTCCCCTTTTTATATAAATTAAAGTGGAGAGTAGAAAAAAGGCACCCACCTACCCAGAGCTAAAGGCTGTTTATTACTTTTTATCGGAGTTTTTATTTTATAGTTGTGTAAAGTTTGTGTATTTGAGTTAGCATGGTTATGCTATGTGGCTATTTAGTTATGCTAGTGCAGCAAAATGCTATAAACTAATAATTATGAGTCGTTATTGCCTATAAAACACTACGTTATACATCTGTTATTCTGTTATTAAGTTTATAAGCCTGTAAGCTTGTACATATACAGTGCTGTGGTGAATACCGGTCGGATCTGGCTCTGCCCTTTTTGTATATGTCCCCAAAGCTAAAGACTGTTTATTACTTTTCATCACAGCTTTTATTATATAGTTGTGAGAAGTTTTTGAGTTAGCATGGTTATACTATGTGGCTATGCTAGTGCAGCAAAATGCTGTAAACTATTATGTTTATTAGCCTGTTAGCTTGTAAATATACAGTACTGGAAAGAAGAGTCTAGAAGAGAAAAGAGGCACCCGCCTAGCCAGAGCTAAAGGCTGTTTATTACTTTTTATCGGAGTTTTTATTTTATAGTTGTGTAAAGTTTGTGTATCTGAGTTAGCATAGTCATGCTATGTAGCTATTTAGTTATGCTAGTGCAGCAAAATGCTGTAAACTAACAATTATGAGTCGTTATTGCCTATAAAACACTACGTTATACATCTGTTATCCTGTTATTAAGTTTATAAGCCTGTTAGCTTGTACATATACAGTGCTGTGGTGAATACCGGTCGGATCTGGCTCTGTCCTTTTTGTATATGTCTTAAAATGGAGAGAGGAGTCTAGAAGAGAAAAGAGGCATCCGCCTATCCAGAGCTAAAGACTGTTTATTATCAGAAAAAAATCCAGAAAAAACAAGGCAGAGTCTGTCTAGTCTGTAACTAGGTTACAGGAGCGACTTAATAAGCAAAAATATGACACCTGCAGACATTTTCATGATAAACAATGTGTGATAACATTACCTCTTCTGTGGTTTAAAGACCTGAAGTTGGATAAGAACTAATTTGGCCTTCACATTTAACCCATCCATGCAGTGAAACACCCACATACACACACACTAGTGAACATACACACTAGGGGCAGGGACACTTGCCCAAAGCGGTGGGCAGCCCTATCCACAGTGCCTGGGAGGCAGTTGGAGGTTAGGTGTCTTGCTGAAGGGCATTTCAGTCAGGTCCTGTTGGTGTAGGGCATTGAACCGGAGACCTTCTGGCCACAAGACTGGATCCCTACCCTTCAGCCCACGACTGCACAACTTCATCAGTAGCTACACATAAGAAAACCAGCCCACCAGTTTTTGTCGAACTTACTGGCTCACGCCAACAGTTTTGCCCACTGACCCACGCCTCCTACAAGTGGTCAGCTTGTACAACGTAGGGGTGATTTCCTTACCAGTGGACACAGACATGGGCGGCCGACTGATCCTCTTATGGCTATTATTTTTGATTCTTGTTTGAAAAACTGTACTGTCTGGTGGGCTTGTGGTTCCAGATACAAGGTGGACACTGTCAGGGTGTTGTTGAGATTTCAGGCCACGTTTGGTGGATCACTATGTCTAAAATTTAATGAAACAAATCGCACATAAACATTTAATAATAATAATAATAATAATAATAATAATAATAATAAACACACAAAATAAAACATTTAACACTATTTTACACTTGATACTTTATTTAACACTTGATACTCAGTGCCGCTATTTTGGACTCTGAGGTCGGGGCTGGTGAGGCTCTCACAAGTGTCCTACTGGAAACTGGGAGATTCCAAATTCAAATGAAACCCACCAACTGACCCCTCAAACAAAGAAGCTGCTGGTGCTCACTAAGTACGCAAATATATGTTGTTGTTGAAGTTGGTACAAGGTGGACTCTCAGAGGATGGTACTGAGATTTCAACCCTAGTTTGGTGGGCCATTGGTTGTTTCCTGTCTGGCATCCCTGAGCTGCAACACGTTACAAGCTATAAGTTCAATCTCTCCATCTTGTTGGCTTCAATTCGCAATTTGTCTAAAATTTAATAAAAAAATTAATAAAATGTTTAAACAGAAACAGAAATCATGCCTTTGTTTTTGCCCCCAATGATTCTTGCACTGTAGGATTTGATTGATCGGAGGAGACTGTGATACCAATATTGATGGGCTAAAAACTCTGATACTGGATATCAGACAGTCTAATTTTATACTCCCGCAGTTACAGCTAAGCATGGACAGTGTTCACCAGCAATAACTATTTAATAATAACAGTTCTGTTTAATAGTGGTGAAGACAGTTATTACTAATAATATTATGAGTATTAATAAACATGCTGGTCATTGGTTCGTACTCGGACTGCTGGTGACCAACTCTCCTTCAAACAGAGAGAAACACTTAACGCTCTTACCACAGCTGGAAACTGGCCGCCTGGGTGGAGTCATTAAAGTCCACGCCCACCGACACTGTTACCGATGCCTCCGGCTCCAAACGCTCTGAGAGAGAGAGAGAGAGAGAGAGAGAGAGAGAGAGAGAGGGAGAGAGGGAGAGAGGGAGAGAGGGAGAGAGATGAAGACAGAAAGAAAGAAAGAGCAAGAGAGAGAAAGAGATAGGAAGTGACAGGAAGAAAGAAAGACAGAAAGGGAGTGACAGGGAGAGACAGAGTGAGAGAGAAAGAAAGAAAAAGAAAAAGTGAGAGAGACAAAGAGAGAGAGAGAGAGAGAGAGAGAGAGAGAAAGAAAGAGCAAGAGAGACAAAGAGAAAGGAAGAGACAGGGGGGTGTGACAGGGAGAGACAGAGAGAAAAGAAAGAAAGAGCGAAAGAGATAGAGAGATAGAGAAGAAAGAAAGAGTTTTTAATGGGGATATAGGAAAAGAAAGAGAGAGTGAGAGAGATGAAGAAATAAAGAGAAAGGAAAAGAGAAAGGAAGAAACAGAGTGAGAAAGAAAGAGACAGAAAGGGAGTGATGGAGAGACCAAGTGAGAGAGAAAGAAAGAAAGAAAAAGAGAAAAAGTGAGAGAGGCGAAGAGAGAGAGAGAAAGAAAAAGGAAGAGACAGAGGGGGTTGTGACAGCAAGAGACAGAGAGAAAAGAAAGAAAAAGCGAAAGAGAGAAAGAAAGAAAAAAGAGCAAGAGAGAGAGAGAAAAGACAGAAAAAGCGAAAGAGAGAAAGAAAGAAAAAAGAGCAAGAGAGAGAGAGAAAAGAAAGAAAAAGCAAAAGAGAGAGAGAAAGAAAAAAGAGCAAGAGAGAGAGAAAAGAAAGAAAAAGCGAAAGAGAGAGAGAAAGAAAGAAAAAAGAGCAAGAGAGAGAGAGAAAGAGAGTTAGTGATGGGGAAATAGGAAAAGAGAGAGAGACAGAGAAAAAAGAGAGAAAAAGAGTGAGAGGAGGACAAAAGGAGAGAGTGAGTGAGTGTCAGGGAGAGAAAGAGAGAACACAAAGACACTCTGAATAAAACTTCATTCATCACTCCTTTTTCTCCACATACATTTACAGTGAACGTCAGAGAACAGCAGGACCCCTGAAGATGAAAGAGAAGTAAAGGAACTCTTGCTGCCTCTTGTCTCCCCCCTGCAGAGAAGGGGGCTTACTGAGGCTAGCTGTGGACCACAGAGCAGCGCTGGTCTACTGAGAACTGCTGCGCGGTCAGACTCACCGACGGGCCTGAAGCAGTGGATGCTCTGTCCTGTGGAAGTCTTCTCTGAGATATGGAGGTCCTCCACCGGTTGGTCACCCTGGTTGCTGAACGTCAGCTGCACCGACACCATGCGCTCACCGTAAATGCACGGCTGCCGGGGGAAGTGGTACTGGGCGGCCAGGCCTTTCCCCGTCATCCGGTGGAGCAGCTCATGAGAGCAAACGGGCACGAACACGGGACTGCTCACCTGCAGCGGAGCAGAAACCGATTATACCACCACCTCAGAGTTCACCGTTACTACGGCTACACAACTCTGTAATATAAACAAAAACAATACAGCACGTCACACGTTCTCTGTAGGTATTTTAAGAAGTTCCATCTCACTAAATATTAAGTACTACTGAATATCGTCGCTGTAGAAAGAAAAATATGATCTCGATTTTAGTCCATTTTCATTTATATCTCTATATAAAACCTCTTTACATGAACTAACAGTGAGAGTCAACGCCTCCTGTACAGGTATTATTGTGGAGACACTTGTTTTTCTCTGGACAGTGACCATATATCACTACTACAAATACACCAGCATCACCATAAATAACCCTTTATTTGCAATAAATCAATTATCCCAGGTGGTTGCTAATATAATTCTATGTTAGCCCAGCTGGTTGATAATATAATGCTACATTAGCCCAGGTGGTTGCTAATAATATGTTATGTTAGTTCAGGTGGTTGCTAATAATATGTTATTTTAGCCCAGGTGGTTGCTAACATAATGCTACATTAGCCCAGGTGGTTGCTAATAATATGTTATGTTAGTTCAGGTGGTTGCTAATATAAAGCTATATTAGCCCAGCTGGTTGATAATATAATGCTACATTAGCCCAGCTGGTTGATAATATAATGCTACCTTAGCCCAGGTGGTTGCTAATAATATGTTATGTTAGTTCAGGTGGTTGCTAATATAAAGCCATATTAGCCCAGCTGGTTGCTAATATAATGCTACATTAGCCCAGGTGGTTGATAATATAATGCTACATTAGCCCAGCTGGTTGATAATATAATGCTACATTAGCCCAGGTGGTTGCTAATAATATGTTATGTTAGTTCAGGTGGTTGCTAATATAAAGCTATATTAGCCCAGCTGGTTGCTAATATAATGCTACATTAGCCCAGGTGGTTGCTAATAATATGTTATGTTAGTTCAGGTGGTTGCCAATAATATGTTATGTTAGTTCAGGTGGTTGCTAATATAAAGCTATATTAGCCCAGCTGGTTAATAATATAATGCTACCTTACCCCAGGTGGTTGCTAATATAATGCTACGTTATTTTCAGCCCAGGTGGTCGCTAATATAGACTTACGCTAGCCTAGGCGGTTGCTAATATAATGCTACATTAGCCCAGGCAGTTGCTAATATTATGCTATGGTAGCCCAGGTGGTTGCTAATACAATGCTACATTAGCCCAGGTGGTTGCTAATATAATTCTATGTTAGCCCAGCTGGTTGATAATATAAAGCTGCATTAGCCCAGGTGGTTGTTAATAATATATTATTTTAGCCCAAGTGATTGCTAATATAATGCTACGTTAGCCCAGGTGGTTGCCAATATTATGATACGTTAGCCCAGGTGGTTGCTAATATAATGCTACGTTAGCCCAGGGCCATTTTAAGGATCCTCTGACTTTTAGGGACTTTGATCCTAGGGCCTCTTGGGGCCCCTAGCCATGCTTTTGGGGCCCCTAGCCACGCTTTTGGGGCCCCTAGCCCTTATGAAAATGGACAAGCACTGCTCTGACTTCGACTTCTGGCTATTAGGGGTGCCAGGAAAGAGGGGGGCAAAAATATAGAGGGCCCTGGTTATGAGAGCCTCTTCCAGGGGGCCCTAGAGAAGAGCAGGGCATACCATTAGAGGGCCCTTGATCACGAGGGGCGCGGGTTGTGGGGGTTTAAAGAGTTGCCCAGGGGCCCAGACTATCCTTAATCCGTCCTTGAGCCCAAGTGGTTGCTGATATAATGTTATGTTATTTTAGCCCAGGTGGTTGCTAATGTAATGCTACGTTATCCCAAGCAGTTGCTAATAAATCAAATAAAATTATTTCAAAATAATAATTTGACCTTCCAACTTACAACATGGATCAAAACTGACATTTGTAAACATTTGCAGTCGGGAACATATTTACAAACACTAGTTTTGCTCAGAAAGTAAATAAAAAAATTTAAATAATGATTTAAGATCAAAAACAAGATTTTCTAGTGAACACTTGAAACATTTTATAGTGAAATAAACTGATTTCAATAGATAAACCAAAGAGATACTCAGCACTACATACAATAACATAGGAAATGAATACAGCTCAAGTTTAACCCTATGCTGTGCATTAGAAGGGGCTTGCTTAGCTTGAGCTTCAAAGGGTTAATATACCTAACTATAAGTTATAGTGCTCCTGCACAAACGTCCCACAGACACAACAAAAGCACTGCGAGGTTAATCCACACACACACTTAAGAGGCGCCGCTGTTCTCCCACAAAAGCACAATCTAGCAGACCTCTTTCTCCATCAGTCAAATTAAAGAGCAAACACATTCCCGCCAACACGCCGGGGCAGAAGACGGACTAAAACCCCGCAGACAAATCCTCCTTTCACCCGTTCATTAGACCAACCAACCCCACCTTTCAGAGCCCGGCACAGAGAGCGCGGCGAGAGCGGACCCTCATTATCCAGGCATTAGAAGACACCACACGGGCCCACAAAAGACCTGCCGGACGTCGTCTCCGAGCAGGAGCGCATGCATATACGCTCATTCAGAATGCATTAATCCATTCATCTGCCTGCAGGTGCGCATTCCGTCTGCACCAGCGTGCTAGAACATTAGCCTCAGCGGGTCTTCTCTGATAAACCTGTTAATGCATTAGGAGAAGAAGGGACACGGACAGAGAAGCCAACGCCCGTACGTCCCATGATGTGGACTTGGCTGCATTATGCGCTTTAGAGAATTACTGTTAAACACGATTTCTCATGAATATGACCGAGTACGGACTTCACGTTGGCTGGACGAAGTCTTTGCAACACAACTGTATGCTAACATGTTCCTGGTCTGGTCCCAGGTGAGCAATGCCACTGATAAGAAATCACAGGTCGTCACAAAGTCTGCTGTCAAAGGTCTTGCCAGGCCATTGCAACATTATCCCAGGTGGTTGCTAACATAGTGCAACATTATTCCAGGAGGTTACTAATATAATGCTATGTTATCCCAAGCAGTTGCAAATGTAATGGCACTTTATCTCAGGCATATGCAACTGTAATGGCACGTTATCCCAGGTAGTTGCGACTGTAATGGCACGTTATCCCAGGTAGTTGCGACTGTAATGGCACGTTATCCCAGGTAGTTGCGACTGTAATGGCACGTTATCCCAGGTAGTTGCAAGTGTAATGCTATGTTATCCCAAGCAGTTGCAACTGTAATGCTACGTTATCCCAAGCAGTTGCAAATGTAATGCTACGTTATCCCAAGCAGTTGCAAATGTAATGCTATGTTATCCCAAGCAGTTGCAAATGTAATGGCACGTTATCCCAGGTAGTTGCAACTGTAATACTACGTTATCCCAGGCATTTGCAACTGTAATGGCACGTTATCCGAGGTAGTTGCAAGTGTAATGCTATGTTATCCCAGGTAGTTGCGACTGTAATGGCATGTTATCCCAGGTAGTTGCAAGTGTAATGCCATGTTATCCCAAGCAGTTGCAAACGTAATGCTATGTTATCCCAGATGGTTGCAAATGTAATGCTATGTTATCTCAGGCAGTTGCGACTGTAATGGCATGTTATCCCAGGTACTTGCAACTGTAATACTACGTTATCCCAGGCATTTGCAACTGTAACGGCACGTTAGCCGAGGTAGTTGCAAGTGTAATGCTATGTTATCCCAGGTAGTTGCGACTGTAATGGCATGTTATCCCAGGTAGTTGCAAGTGTAATGCCATGTTATCCCAAGCAGTTGCAAACATAATGCTATGTTATCTCAAGCAGTTGCAACTGTAATGCTACGTTATCCCAAGCAGTTGCAAATGTAATGCTACGTTATCCCAAGCAGTTGCAAATGTAATGCTATGTTATCCCAAGCAGTTGCAAATGTAATGGCACGTTATCCCAGGTAGTTGCAACTGTAATACTACGTTATCCCAGGCATTTGCAACTGTAATGGCACGTTATCCGAGGTAGTTGCAAGTGTAATGCTATGTTATCCCAGGTAGTTGCGACTGTAATGGCATGTTATCCCAGGTAGTTGCAAGTGTAATGCCATGTTATCCCAAGCAGTTGCAAACGTAATGCTATGTTATCCCAGATGGTTGCAAATGTAATGCTATGTTATCTCAGGCAGTTGCGACTGTAATGGCATGTTATCCCAGGTACTTGCAACTGTAATACTACGTTATCCCAGGCATTTGCAACTGTAACGGCACGTTAGCCGAGGTAGTTGCAAGTGTAATGCTATGTTATCCCAGGTAGTTGCGACTGTAATGGCATGTTATCCCAGGTAGTTGCAAGTGTAATGCCATGTTATCCCAAGCAGTTGCAAACATAATGCTATGTTATCTCAAGCAGTTGCAACTGTAATGCTACGTTATCCTGGGTAGTTGCGACTGTAATGGCATGTTATCCCAGGTAGTTGCAACTGTAATACTATGTTATCCCAGGCATTTGCAACTGTAATGGCACATTATCCGAGGTAGTTGCAAGTGTAATGCTATGTTATCCCAAGCAGTTGCAAACATAATGCTATGTTATCCCAAGCAGTTGCAAATGTAATGGCACTTTATCTCAGGTATCTCAACTGTATCTCAACTGTAATGCTATGTTATCCCAGATGGTTGCAACTGTATTGCTACTATATCCCAGATGGTTATCCCAGGAGGCCAAACAAAAGGTGGGCTACAGTACTGTGCGAAACTCTTATGCACTTGGGGGGCTTTTATTTGTTTAGTAAATCACTTATTATTTTTTTTTTATAATATCGCCGCTCTCCAATGAAAAACAAGTATCGCCTAAATTGCAACTTTTCAGGAGGGACTGAAAACATACTTTACTTTCTCTGTAAGTCTATGGAACCAGAATTTTTTCCAAGCTATTTTGGAGCACTTCTATTGGTCCGTTCATCATGAAACGTTGACACAATGTAAAAAAAACATTGGTGTGTTCAACTGATGTAGAAAACTCAAAATCAACAATGGAGATGCATCTTTTTCATTGGACAGCGATGACATATAAACAGTATTAATAGAGTAAGTAGTGCTTTTCCATACGTCAGTGTGTTTATTTAACCCTTTCCAAGCTTCTCCTTCTATAAACAACCCAGTATTAGTTACAGTTCTCATCTAATACCTGCTTTGCCTGCTCAGTACTTCATTAAGCTAAATCAGGGGTCCTCAATTACATATTTTAAGGGCCGCAACACCACAAACACAAGGGCCAGCGCATTAGTCGCATGATATTTTGTAAGGCAGATTGTACAGTAATTATTATGAATTATATGAATTTTCTTTTAAAGGGTTAAACATGTTTTTAAACGGCTATTTTGACTGAAATCTGAATGAATTAAGGCTCTGGTTTGTAGGTCAGTACTATAACAGCACTAATACTGCCTACTGACAGCATTAACTGTTTAGAGTACTAAGAGTTAAACCTGTGTACACAAGCTCGCACAGTATAAGCGGCGGCGGCTGCGGAGGTGGTGAATTTATGGCAGGACATTTGGAAGTGTCAGGGCAGTCTGTGTTGATAAAGTCAGCCGTAATGTTAACACCGTGCCCCCCCCAACCAGGCTGATTTACCTCCCTCTCCCGCACGCCCGTATACACACACTAACACACACACACGGCCAGTTTATCTCGGCATGACGACCACACCTGTCACGCTGCTCAAGGACCAAACATCCCAATGAACAACAAAGCACTTATCACCGCCGATACAGGCCGTACCCAACACCCTCGCCGTCCTACAAAGTGATCTCCTCCTCCGGCCTGTAAGAGTAAATAACAGGAGAGTAGGAGAGTAACCTTGACCATCCTGTCAAACCAGCGCGCACACAACCGGCTCGGACACGTGTGTGTGTGTGTGTGTATGTGTGTTGGGGGGGGTTAGGGGGGTGATTGAGCGCCTCCATTATGGATGAGCATGAAGGAAGTGGCGTGATGGATGGCCACTCGCTGTAGTCACCTTCACATTCCAGCATCCTCTCCGCTCTCCAGTGAAAACCTGCTGACGGACACAAAAACATACGCCAGCGAGCGAGCGGGCGAGAGAGGGAGAGAGGGAGAGAGAGAGAGAGAGAGACGAAGATGGTGGTGAAGATGTATTAAAAATCTATTTCTATATCTGCCTGAAATCTAATTCATTTGTATATAAGACACTTTTGTGGACGGAATTGAGACGCCGCTCAGATCTGCTTTCACAGACGGTGCAATCGCACGCGCATCGATTTCCACATCGCCGAGCGTCAATGTGACCCGCAGCCCAAAGCAGAACCGAGAATAAAGGAACGCAGACAACGTGGACCTCGCATCAATCAGACATACCAGTTAATATACGAATTTATCATAGAGGTGTCCGGTCGTGCGACCCTACTGTGGATTGGATTTGGGTGTGATTGCTAACAGCTATGCAGTTTACTCGCTAGTGTTTTGTTCATATCAATTTTTAAGCTACACTACGTAAGAATTTTTGTTAAAAAAAAAAAAAAGAAAAAGATTTTACTGGCTTTGAGCTGATTCTGTAGATGCAGGATCTGATTCTTTCTCCCAGGAGGCCAAACAAAAGGTGGGTTACAGTACTGAGCGAAACTCTTAAGCACTTGAGAACATTATTAAATCAAAAATGATATTTTTTCCAGATAGGAAGCTTTTATTTGTTTAGTAAATCACTTCTTTTTATAATATCGCCGCTATCCAATGAAAAACAAGTATCGCCAAAATTGCAACTTTTCAGGAGAGACCGAAAACTTACCTTACTTTCAATGTAAGTCTATGGAACCAGAATTTTTTCCAAGCTATTTTGGAGAACTTCTATTGGTCCGTTCATCATGAAACGTTCACACAATGTAAACGACCATAGCCATGTTTAAATGATGTAGAAAACTTAAAATAAAAAATGTAGATGCATATTTTTCATTGGACAGTGATGATATATAAACAGTATTAATAGAGTAAGTAGTGCTTCTACATACGTCAGTGTGATTATTTAACCCTTTCCAAGCTTCTCCTTCTATAAACAACCCAGTATTATTTACAGTTCTCATCTAATACCTGCTTTGCCTGCTCAGTACTTCATTAAGCTAAATCAAGATTGCTGCTGAAGGAACCGTGTTGTGATCCTGGTGTGGATTGGATTTGGGTGTGTTTGCTAATAGCTACGCAGTTTACTCGCTACTGTTTTGTTCATATCAATTTTTAAGCTACACTATGTAAGAAAAAAAAAAAAAAAAGTCAAATACAGCCGCTGCTGATCTAAAGACTGATGGTGGGCTACAGTACAGTATTGGGTCAGGTTTTCGCTCCACCTTGGCTGTATGTCTGCTGATTCTCCTTCAAATACAAATCCAGTGTTTGTGAAAGATGCCTCTAAAAGCCGTCTCTATGTAACAGTCCAGACTCCGCCCACAATGTACATACACCAGCTCAAGTTCCAGCCCAGCAGGGATGAACGACAACAGAGCAGCAGCACTGCTGGATGGTGTGTGGAGAAATCCACTGTTCCAGACTTTTCATGTCCTTGCCAATGACCTCTCGGCGAGCTTGGATGGACTCCTCACTAATCGGCAGCCTCCTAATCAAACGTTCTCTCAGACCTAAAGCTTTTCCAGGCACCAGAACGAAGCTGCGCTGCCATTTAACATGGAACAGATAAGTCACAACACGAGCTGGTGAAGCAAACTTCAGACCCAGCGGCTTTCAACAAGATCCTGAACACCTGAACTCATAGTTAGCTCTACACATTTCACTCGGCACAGTTTCTCAAAGTCTTGGAGCAGCTTCAGCTCAGAGTCTAACACTGAAGAGACTGAAGAGACTGAAGAGACGCGCAGCTCCACCTTTATTAGCACCACAACACCAAGAGTAACCTGTAAGTAGCAGCCATGCTGTGTGACTAAGGTTAGCTGGTTTAATTTCATAGTAATAACGTTTATTCACGTTAAAGTGCGTTTTCCACAATGTTCCAGGTGGTTGTTAAGGTTTTAGCATGTTATTTCAGGTAGTTTTGCCATAGTTTTCTTGCTGGATATTAAGGTTTTGTTATGCCATTCCATGTGGTTGCTAAGGCTTTGCCATGTTACTCCAGGTGGTTGTTTGCCATGTTTGCCATTTACATACACTGTGTGTACATAGGCACTCTTTTCATATAGACTGTATGATCCTGTAAAGTTTCATGGCTCTACCTTAAAACAGGTAAACCATAAAAAAAAATGTAGATGATTAAGTTTAGTCAAGCTTGTCAATCATTTACATTAGGAGTGTGTTAAAAAAATCGATTTTTCATTTCAAATCGATCTTCATTTGAAGAATCCGATATCGATTCATATAAACCCAAGATCGACCTTTAAAATTAGCATTCCCCCCACCTCCCTCCCACTTGGAGCACAAGTGAAGGGGCCCCAGAACTTGAAAGCAGGTTCTGGCTACATTTTGGATTCAGAAACCAGGACGGTATATAAACATATAAACACTAATGTGTTTAGTAATGGTAGGTTGAGTGTTCCTTGTACATTTACCACATTAGTTCTCTGAAAATTTCTTTTCATATTCAAACAAAACATATTATTGTAACTGAAATATCCCTAAATGAATCAATATTGAATTGAATTGAATCAGAAATCGAATTGAATTGGGACCTTGTGAATCAGGATAGTAACTACTGCTTGTAACTGGGAAGGTTTACAGGTTTCTGCTACGTGGACCTTCATGACGTGGACCTTCTGAAACTCCTTGGACACCTTTTCCAATGTTATGAACATTTACTCTTGTTACTTTGTATTGTATGTATGATTATTTACATCTGTTTTAATCATATTTGGTGTTCTTACTGATGTAAATACCCTAAATTGATAAGATGAAGGTTTTTAAATCAGCTTAGGTGCCTCAGACATTTGCACAGTAGTGTAAGTGAAGTGTGACAGCACCTTATTCAGAGGAGTCTAGTTTAAGCGGTGTACGGAGATTCTGATCTGGTGTTTGTGAACATTTGGTGTGCGAGTTACAGTCAGTCACACACGTGACTGAATTAATTGACTCATTTAAATGAACTGGTGTGTAACAGCCTTCATACTAACATCACAGTAGAAGTTGTGCACCAACAAATGTAAGGATATTCGTTTGCGCGTGTGTGTGTTTGAGAGGTTTGAGAATAGAGAGAGAGTGTGTGTGTGTGTGTGTGTGTGTGTGTGTGTGTGTGCACGCGCTCGTGCGCTCGGTTTATATTTCTTTCGCGCTGCTGCTGAGTCATAATGAGGCCTGCACTGAGCGCGCTCCAAGCGGAGTGGGGTCACCGTGGCAACGCCGGCTGGCTGATGGGCACCAAATGAACAAATTATGACGCGCCCCCCTCAGCGTGATGGGGTCAAACGCCCCGCAGACCTCCCCGAACCCGCTCTCGCCCCGCTCCCGGCCCGCTCTGACAGTTCAATTTCCCCCCAGCCAACCCCGGTCGCCCCGCGCTAATTATGAATGAAAAGTTATCAGGCGGCGCCCGGCCACTCCGCTGCACTGTATTTCTGAACAGATCCTGGTGTCAAAATGTTATTAGAGAGAAGAGAGCCGGACCATACAGCTGACCCCCCCACCAAACCTACCCACTCACCCTCCCCAGCAGCTAAATACTGCTTATAACCAACCAAACCCTCCCAATGCAACCATTATACCCAGCAACATGACTTTCAAATGAGCACCAGTGCTATTAAACATTATTAATACAATAAAAATATACAAACTAATAATAAACCACAGCGCTGACCACCCCAGAGCAACCAACCCCCCCAACGCAACCATTATACCCAGCAACATGACTTTCAAATGAGCACCAGTGTTATTAAACATTATTAATACAATAAAAATATACAAACTAATAATAAACCACAGCGCTGACCACCCCAGAGCAACCAACCCCCCCCAATGCAACCATTATACCCATCATTATAACTATCAAATGAGCACCAGTGTTATTAAACATTATTAATACACTGAAAATATACAAACTACTAATAAACCACAGCGCTGACCACCCCAGAGCAACCAACCCCCCCCCAATGCAACCATTATAACCATCAATATGACTATCAAATGAGCACCACTGTTATTAAACATTATTAATACACTGAAAATATACAAACTACTAATAAACCACAGCGCTGACCACCCCAGAGCAACCAACCCCCCCAATGCAACCATTATAACCATCAATATGACTCTCAAATGAGCACCACTGTTATTAAACATTATTAATACACTGAAAATATACAAACTAATAATCTGTATGGATCACAGCGCTGACCACCCCATAGCAACCAAACCCCCCAGTGCAACCATTATACCCATCATTATAACTATCAAATGAGCACCAGTGTTATTAAACATTATTAATACACTGAAAATATACAAACTACTAATAAACCACAGCGCTGACCACCCCAGAGCAACCAACCCCCCCAACGCAACCATTATAACCATCAATATGACTATCAAATGAGCACCAGTGTTATTAAACATTATTAATACACTGAAAATATACAAACTACTAATAAACCACAGCGCTGACCACCCCAGAGCAACCAACCCCCCCAATGCAACCATTATAACCATCAATATGACTCTCAAATGAGCACCACTGTTATTAAACATTATTAATACACTGAAAATATACAAACTAATAATCTGTATGGATCACAGCGCTGACCACCCCATAGCAACCAAACCCCCCAGTGCAACCATTATACCCATCATTATAACTATCAAATGAGCACCAGTGTTATTAAACATTATTAATACACTGAAAATATACAAACTACTAATAAACCACAGCGCTGACCACCCCAGAGCAACCAACCCCCCCCCAATGCAACCATTATAACCATCAATATGACTATCAAATGAGCACCACTGTTATCAAACCATTTAACACAATCATCCACCCACCCATCCAACCAACCATCCACCCATCCATCCAACCATCCACCCACCCATCCATCCACTAGGGGTGTGTTTAAAATATCGATTGTTCGATTTAAATCGATCTTCATTTGTATAATCTGATATTGATTTGTATAAACCCGAGATCGATCTTTAAAATTAGGACGGAATAACTCAAACAAACAACACAACTTGATGCTAACGTTATATAGTGAACCCTATAGAGATGCTAGAAAATGTGAATTCTTCTAAGGACAGTACTGATAATACAAACAAGCCGATGTTGTGCTGCAGAGGAAGTGGGGGGGGGGGCATTCCGAGGCATACGCATGTCACATTTGGGTATTCGATCAGTCAGAGAAATCTAATAAGTCGATCACTAAAATAACCATTTTTGTCAGCCCCAGGCAAACACAGCACGCCTGTAAGTATGATTTAGTAAAAAACTGATCACGCTCGGCTGTTTCTGCTCAGTTCCACCTTTAAACACGAGTGTGTGCGCGTGGCTCTATTTCTCCGAGTGTGTGTTGTGTGTGTGTGTGTGAGCGAGCGAGATGAGGTTTATCCACTGTGACCGAGATTATACAGGCCTGTAATGTATTTATGCATAGCATTGACTTTAAATCAGCCTGCACTCCCTCTCCTCAATCTTAGCCTTTATTTCAGCTCTGATTACCCTGCCGCCGAGCCTCGTGGGTAGTATTCTAATGATCTGTGGCTAACAGCCTATAGCAGCATGGCAGCCCGGTCCTGACGAGCCCGTCAATCAAACGGTGCCGTGGACACCCCGCACATGCCCCCACCCCCACCACCACCCGGCGAGCCGACAGTAACCCAGGTAACCTCCGTAACCCGGGGATGACAGACAGGCGCGTCCGGCGAGTGGGAGATCCAGACGGCTGGATAAATGGGTGTTGAGTTCTGAGAAAGGTAAAGAGCGTTAAAGGAATAATACAACAACATCTTTCAATCCAGTCTCCGTCTATCTCACGAGGACTGCAACGTTGACGGCAACAGAGGATAATCTCCAGTCAAAGCTACTTGGGACTCCTAGCAACCACCTGGAAGACCTGGTAAACCACAAACACCTCCTTTATAACACTAAAGAGAGACAGAACATCATCAAATTCAGCTCTGAGAACATCAGCAGGTGTTTCTGTCCATCCTGCCATTGTGAGAAGATACCTCAGCGCTATGGGGTCTGAAAGGATGTGTAGGTGTTTGAGAAGCTCCTCACTGAGAGATGAGCTGCTGGAGTTCTCAGAATATATAGAATCTGATTTATGGAGGTTGATGCAGTTCAGAGACTGTAATGGAGAGGAAAATGATAACTGAGCTAATCCCAGACGAACTGAGAGATACCGAGCGGATAGATGCCTCAGGCGGGTTGCCAGTGAGTTCAGTAGTTGGATCTGTTATGTGAAAACAACAGCGTGTCCAGTGTCTGAATGATCTGAAATAGAAACCGTCTCTCATTTACTGGATGAATTTATAAATATACAAATTTTATATATATGTATACCAGTACAACACACTAACACCATGGAAATGTCACAGCATTGCTAGGAATGACCCACCACCTAAATATCAGCAATATATATATATATATATATATATATATATATATATATATATATATATATAAACATACACACACACACATATATATATATAACTATTACTTATTATGGACTATTACTACTACTACATTACACATTACTATACAATATTATTACCTCATACTATACTATATTATTACTAATATATATATATATATATATATAAAACAATTTTTATTGGATGTGTATTTGCATTATTGTCAATTAGATGATGACCAAACCACAACAAAAAACAAAAACTTGCCATAATTTAATATATCGCTGAACAAAACTATTTCAAAAAATTGTCAATGCATCTGAAAGTCCTGATGAATGGACTAATTGGTCTGGTTCCATTTACTTGCACTATAACTCCTGTAAGATTTTCATTCTGGACATAAAAAAAAAAAAAAAATAAGATCCTCCATGTAATTTAGTAATGTTCTGTTATTTTCTTGTACATATAAAGTTGTTATGGTAGTATTTTTTTATTTTTGGAGTTTTTAAATTAAACTATGTTAAAAGTATGTGTTGGTGAAATGATTGGAATGTGATTAATTCTCTGTATTTGATCTGTAACATGCCTGAAAGCACTGAACTGTATTCTATACTGAAAATCTTCTCATCTCTCTGAAACAGCCCAGACTTTAACATCACTGAACGTGTTTGGGGTTATTTGGAGGATGAGATGCAGGAAATAACAGCTAAACCAGCTTCTACGACTGAACTTTGGAGGCTTTGTCTCTCGGAGGAACTGAAAGTGAGCCTCAAACATCTGATATTAGATTTAGTGTAGTTTAGTTAGTAGTGTCATTTCTGTTAAATGTGTTTTCTGGTACTAAAATTATTATTATTATTGTTATTTATTTATTTATTTTTAAATTACTATTATTATTATTATTTATTTATTTATTTTTATGATTGTTATTATTATTTTGGTGAAATACGTTCCAGATAGTAGCGGAATGCCCCTGAATTTTTTCCCATAGAGAATGAATAGGATGAAAAAATACATGCCAATCTACTGAACTTCTGCTCGACCCACAGACATCGTTTCTCATACACTGCCTCAGGGCAGACCCCCGACCACGACTGCAGTATTGGTTTGTTTGTTTGCACTCGTCTGTTTGTCATTTTTTCCATCCCTCTTTTTCCTCCCATAGAGTCCCATTCATTTTTGGGTCCAGCCAAACATCATGGTTTCCCTTAACCTACAGTCACCAAACTCCAACCCAGTTTCGGCTGGTACACCTGACTGCTGTGTTTTCTATGTGGTCATAAATTATCAGACGTTTTCGGCCCCCTAAAATCAGTCTGGTGACAAAACCTCCCTATCAGTCGGACGCTGGTGGTGCGGCAGCAGCTCGTCTCGTATCACACAGGCTTCGCGAGAAGCTGCAGCCTCCTGAGCCCCTTCACGTTACTCTGGGAAGGAAAGAGAGACAGAAGGGGCGGAGGAATGACCGCGGGCGCCCCATTCCTCTTCCCCGCCGTCGTTTCACTGGCCTCTCTCTCTCTCAGTAAGACATTGAGCTCCATTTCTCTCTGACGTGTGTCTCGCGGGAGAGGAAGAAGCCATCACACTGGAAAAGGTCAACGATCACACACACTGACAACCGAGCCCACCTTCACGGAGCGCGCGGGGGGCAGCAGCTCATAGACGGACACCAGGAGAGAAAGAGAGAGAGAGATACATACATCACACGAAAGGTCACCGACCAAGCAAACTCCCTTACCTGTATGGCAGGTGTGGAGGAGGCGGAGAGGGACAGGCCCTGCAGGTCAGACAGGAGACTCGGAGAGAGGACGGAGCTTTTGGGCGTGGTTACTGCAGCTGGAGAAACTTCACACCAGACAACGCTCCATCACAACACTGAACCTTCATTAACAGGCTTATTAATCGCATGCAGAACACTTACTACAGAACTTAACATGCCTACTGGATTTAAAATGATTGACAGCAGCTTCTATCTATTTACTATTTATATATCTTATATTTTTGTATATTAGTGAATATATTGCAATTTTATTTTTATTTTTATTATTATAATCTTTGAATATATATTTTTTTCTTTTTATATATTTATACACACACACACATATGTATATACCATAAATATATATATATATATATATATATATAGTCGATGTTTCCACAATTATGTCCAAACAACAACAACAAGTCTTTATTTTCAATTTAAGTCAATGGAACCAGAATTTTTTCCAAGATATTCTGGAGCATTTCTATTGGTCCATTCATTATAGGATCACTTTAGAATTTAATTTCATGCCATTTTCATGCAATTCACAAACAATATTGTTCATTTCACAACTAATGTAAGTGTATCAGATGATTTTTAAAGAATAAAAATGTTTGTATTAAAGTCTATTTTTGTATAGAGGCTTATTTTGTATATAGTCTATTATCAGTAATTCTCAGTCCTCTGTCTAAATCTCCTGGTACGGCCGCCAATCCAAGTTAAGGATGTTATTGGACTAATTGGTTGTTAGGACACTCTTGCTCAATTGTGATGCACAGCTGAAAAACATTCTACTAATAAGTGAGTATAAAAGGGAACAACATTCTAGGTTAGTTTAGTATCTGAAGATCAGCAGTTGATGGCTTGCTGACCGACTCAAAATGACCAGAAAGAAACAACTTTCTTTAGAGACCCGTCAGTCCATTGATGTGTTAAGGAAGAAGATACTCCATTAAAACAAGAACATTTCACTGTGATCCCAAACTTTTATCTTTATATGATCTTCTTGCTTCATGTGAGATGGCATATCACTGCATTTCACTGCTGGGTGTGTGACTATGGATGTGACAAACAAACTTTGCTTTAATTTGGTTTCTATAGTCGGCTGGCTCTCTGCTGGACCATGCTCCTGAATCTGAGGTTGTATGGGCTCCTGTTATGGGTCAGCATGGTCGGTTTTGTGGATAAGGTGGAGAGTCTTAACGAGAGTCACTGTAAGTTAAGACTGTAGTGTTGTAAGTGTGAAAGTAAAGAGAAACACTACAATGTCATTTTATCCCTACAGTTAAGGTGGATCTCTCTCTCTCTCTCTCTCTCTCTCTAGATACACACACAAACACACACACACATACATACATACATACATACATACATATATATATATATATATATATATAAATTTCGGGCCCT
Organism: Megaleporinus macrocephalus; assembly: GCA_021613375.1. Taxonomy (NCBI): domain Eukaryota; kingdom Metazoa; phylum Chordata; class Actinopteri; order Characiformes; family Anostomidae; genus Megaleporinus; species Megaleporinus macrocephalus. The sequence goes on from CM038717.1 coordinate 36,536,606, forward strand.
GGACTTAACATTCACTGGTGAACTTGGTGTTTAATCATTTTCCCCAACAGTTCAATCAACTACAACTGATTCTAAGACAAATGTTCCAAGTACTGATACTTAAATCTGGAAACTCACAGTCGTCCAGGTCCAACAGAGACACCTCTTTCTTCGGTTTCTCATTCAGCTGAGAGAGAGAGAGAGAGAGAGAGAGAGAGAGAGAGAGAGAGAGAGACATTGAAGACAAGCTGAAGGTCAACTCACACTGTTTTAGTGAGGAGCAAAGGTCTATCTTCAAACCAGTCACGCTTCTTTGGTGCTACAGTAAATCAGTCACTCTAGACCTTCTGAAGGTTCTAGATCCAATACAAACTATAGTCTATGGAGGTCTCAGTTAGCTGTGAGTAGACAGTGAGGAGCGGTAGCAGATCTAACCCACTCCGTACCGACAGACTGATAGAGAATCTGATACATACAGTCTCAGATTACACTGTATGTTTATTACAAGCTTCAGGTAAAACACATGATCTGGGTCCTCTGGGTCCTTCCCTATTCGCCTCTGGATCACAGGGGCGTGGTTGTGGTTTCTTGCCCTCATTATTGAGTACATTCCATGACAGAGGCACATACACAGAGAATTGTTTGTGGGTGTATATATGTATATGCATATGTATTGATTTGTAAATATGTATATGTTTGTATATCTATTTTAATTCATTTTTCTTTGTATGGTTATTTATTTATTATTATTATTACTATTATTAATATTATTATTTTTTCTTGTTTTGCTCTATTTTTTTGCCCCTCTTTATTGCCCTCTTCAGGCCTGGCGTAAATAGCTAAATAAAAAATAAGAATAATAAAAACAAAAACATCAACAAGGATAGGCTATAGATAATCTATAGAGCTGTTCTTGTAAAGGCAAATACGTTTGGTACATCAGTGCACTTGGATTAACATTCCGATTGTAAAAAATTGACAGACATGACAGGTTTAAAAAAAATAAATAAATAAATAAATAAAATAAATAAAATAAAATAAAAAAAAAATAAATAAATAAATACATAAAAAGCTTAGTGCTGACATACTACTGCAGTCCCATAGGGGTGCTAGTCAAATATAGCCTTACTGCAGATGTTTTACTCTCGTTTTAACATTTATGGCCCAAACTCAACGTTCTACTGGTAATGGTTCATTTCACTGACTAAGATTCAGTACAATCAAGCAGTCCCACCTACCTTCCACAGCACTGCCCACCATATTTTTACACTCTGTTTACTTCTATACTGCACAGTATCTGAAAGCTAAATGTCATGATGGATATTTTAACACCAGCTTTGGTCAAAAACGTCTAATTTAACTTTACATCTATGGCATATTGTGTGTCAAAAAAAACAGATTTGCAATTAAATAAATAAATAAATAAATAATAAAATGAACCTGGAACCACTATTTTCTTTTAAAAGTCGTATCACATAACGAGACGCTCCCATTACATACTGCTGTTAGCCAATGTTTTCGGATCAGATCACTGTTCAGGGTTTCAGAAGCACTGACTGTCGTCTCTCAGACTAAGAACTAAGGGGTCATGTCTGATTCCCCACCCGGCTCTCACCTTCTTGACAGGTTTGGTTTTGGTTTTGGTCTTCTGATCAGTGCCGGAATCTGAATCCGAACTGGACTTGGAGCTGGACTCGGATGAGCTCTCCTCCGAGGAAGCTGAAGCGCTTCCAGATCCGGATCCTGATTTCGTCAAATGCCCGTTTTTCCGGCCTTCATCGGAATCACTACAGAACACCAGACACAAATGAGTCTTTATGACAAACAATGTCCATTTTTGTTGATTTTTATTTTTCTGCATCATTTGAACACGACAGCTGCCGCTTACATCATGTGAACGTTGCGAGATGAACGGACCAATAGAAGTGCTCCAAAATAGCTTGGAAACATTTCTGGTTCCATTGACTTCTATTGAAAGTAAAGAGAGTTTTTGTCCTCTCCTGTAAAGTTGCCGTTTTGAGGATACGATATGGTTGTGTGTACCAGCAAGCAGCGAGTGATGTGTATGGGTACTCGGGTAACTGGCCTTAGCTGTGTAGGTCCTACTGTTCTGGGAGCAGTGGAGTGTTTGAGTAGCCTGAATAGCTCAGTTGTATAATATAGGAATATAATATTAAAATAGCTCTGAAATCCTTCACCAGCTCAATGTTCACTGACAAGAGTTCACCAACTTTTAGGTCTGTGGCTAGAAAGATGCTGCTTCTGCACTCCTGCTGAGCACACTGCTGTTCAGAGCTAAATCTGGGTTGCCAGGCTGGACAGAAGCCATTTTAATTCAACTTGCTAGAAAAGAATGTATCTGTTTTTCATTACTCGTATAGTATTTCAATTAACTGCTTATTTAAACGCAAAATAAATAAAATGCAATTTATGCAACAGCTATGCAACCAAAATTAAGCCACCAATGAGAAAAAAAAAGATTATATTTACTTACTCATAAAAAATCTGTCCATCATTTGAATATTTAAATATTCAAACATAAACCCATTTGAATATTGAAAAATATTGATCATAAAAGTTTTAATATTTAGGAATCTTTACTCATTTACATATTCACCTGTAAAAATAATATAATGAGCAACACACTGGCAGCACAGTGATGTAGTGGTCAGTATGGTGGTGTAGTGGTCAGTATGGTGGTGTAGTGGTCAGTATGGTGGTGTAGTGGTTAGTATGGTGGTGTAGTGGTTAGTACGGTGGTGTAGTGGTTAGTATAGTGGTGTAGTGGTCAGTATGGTGGTGTAGTGGTCAGTATGGTGGTGTAGTGGTTAGTACGGTGGTGTAGTGGTTAGTATGGTGGTGTAGTGGTTAGTACGGTGGTGTAGTGGTCAGTATGGTGGTGTAGTGGTTAGTACGGTGGTGTAGTGGTTAGTATGGTGGTGTAGTGGTTAGTATGGTGGTGTAGTGGTCAGTATGGTGGTGTAGTGGTTAGTATGGTGGTGTAGTGGTTAGTACGGTGGTGTAGTGGTTAGTATGGTGGTGTAGTGGTCAGTACGGTGGTGTAGTGGTTAGTATGGTGGTGTAGTGGTTAGTATGGTGGTGTAGTGGTTAGTATGGTGGTGTAGTGGTCAGTATGGTGGTGTAGTGGTTAGTACGGTGGTGTAGTGGTTAGTATGGTGGTGTAGTGGTTAGTACGGTGGTGTAGTGGTTAGTACGGTGGTGTAGTGGTTAGTATGGTGGTGTAGTGGTTAGTACGGTGGTGTAGTGGTCAGTACGGTGGTGTAGTGGTCAGTACGGTGGTGTAGTGGTCAGTACGGTGGTGTAGTGGTTAGTATGGTGGTGTAGTGGTTAGTACGGTGGTGTAGTGGTTAGTATGGTGGTGTAGTGGTTAGTATGGTGGTGTAGTGGTTAGTATGGTGGTGTAGTGGTTAGTATGGTGGTGTAGTGGTTAGTACGGTGGTGTAGTGGTTAGTACGGTGGTGTAGTGGTTAGTATGGTGGTGTAGTGGTTAGTACGGTGGTGTAGTGGTTAGTATGGTGGTGTAGTGGTTAGTATGGTGGTGTAGTGGTTAGTATGGTGGTGTAGTGGTTAGTACGGTGGTGTAGTGGTTAGTACGGTGGTGTAGTGGTTAGTACGGTGGTGTAGTGGTTAGTATGGTGGTGTAGTGGTTAGTACGGTGGTGTAGTGGTTAGTATGGTGGTGTAGTGGTTAGTATGGTGGTGTAGAGGTTAGTACGGTGGTGTAGTGGTCAGTATGGTGGTGTAGTGGTTAGTACGGTGGTGTAGTGGTTAGTATGGTGGTGTAGTGGTTAGTATGGTGTAATCTAACTAATTTAGTGTTATTAATTAATTACTACTTTTGTTTTATCTCAGAAAAATGATTTATTTATCTGTACTTGATTTTGCGAACACATCAATAATGATCAATAATGTTTATCTGAAATGTTAGTGCTTGAGGAGCTCGAGTGGCTGTACAGGTCTCTAATATTAGCAGTGGTAAGTGTTATAGCGCTATGTATAAATATAACACTCAGTAATTACCTCTGAAGAGCTGCTGCTGCTCTTTTAAAGGCTCTTTAAATCAATGCATATAAAATTCTGAGGCCTCCAAAAAAACAAAACAATCTCCACTGATCTCCAGCACATACACACATGAGGTGCCCTCTATTAACAAACCACCTTCATAGCCTCTGTTCACTCACCAACCTGGCTGCTGTTTGATGTAATTAATAGCGCTCACCTGAATTTCCACAACAAACGCCCTCATTAACACACACACACACACACACACACACACACACACACACACCAAATACAGCACAACATGCTCATTAAGAGCTGCTCGTTTCAGTCAGAACCTAATCAGGGGAGTGAATCTGCCTCTATCTGCACAGCTTTAAATGCAATATGAAGATATAAGTCTATCTATCTATCTATCTATATATATATATATATATATATATATATATCAGATTGCCAGGAATTTGTGTATTGATACTGTGTTTTTGAGAATTGATAGAGTATCTCCAAACATTATATATATATATTATGTTTGGTGATACTATATCGATTCTCAAAAACACAGTATCAATACACAAATTTCTGGCAGACAGTGAATCATTGTATGTTGTGTTTAAACCTCTGATCACTAGATGGCAGTGTTATAATCCCCTTTCAGCTCCACTCCAACATTAACAAGCAGCACAAGGGCGTAATGCTATTGTAAGCATTGACAAACCTGTTTATATAGTGTTGTGTTTTAATAGTAGGATTTGAAAGATCACAATATATCGTGATATTGAATCGTGAGCGCTGTATCACGATATATATTGTATCGCCAGGTTCTTGCCGATACACAGCCCTGCTCATACACATACACACACACAAAAAGCATCAATGATCAATCATCTATTGTGTGACCGATTGGTGCATCCGTGACAGTGTTTGAACTCGATCAGGTTAATTGATCAGATTGCTGGAATGTGATTGGCACGTCTTGTCGGAGCGACTGGTTGTGATTGGTAGGTCTTGTCGGAGCGACTGGTTGTGATTGGTAGGTCTTGTCGGAGCGACTGGTTGTGATTGGTAGGTCTTGTCGGAGCGACTGCTTGTGATTGGTAAGTCTTGTTGGTGCGACTGGTTGTGATTGGTAGGTGTTGTCGGAGCGACTGCTTGTGATTGGTAGGTCTTGTCGGAGCGACTGCTTGTGATTGGTAGGTGTTGTCGGAGCGACTGGTTGTGATTGGTAGGTCTTGTCGGAGCGACTGGTTGTGATTGGTAGGTCTTGTCGGAGCGACTGCTTGTGATTGGTAGGTCTTGTCGGAACGACTGGTTGTGATTGGTAGGTCTTGTCGGAGCGACTGGTTGTGATTGGTAGGTCTTGTCGGAACGACTGGTTGTGATTGGTAGGTCTTGTCGGAACGACTGGTTGTGATTGGTAGGTCTTGTCGGAGCGACTGGTTGTGATTGGTAGGTCTTGTCGGAGCGACTGGTTGTGATTGGTAGGTCTTGTCGGAGCGACTGGTTGTGATTGGTAGGTCTTGTCGGAACGACTGGTTGTGATTGGTAGGTCTTGTCGGAACGACTGGTTGTGATTGGTACGTCTTGTCGGAGCGACTGGTTGTGATTGGTACGTCTTGTCGGAGCGACTGGTTGTGATTGGTAGGTCTTGTCGGAGCGACTGCTTGTGATTGGTAGGTCTTGTCGGAACGACTGCTTGTGATTGGTAGGTCTTGTCGGAGCAACTGGTTGTGATTGGTAGGTCTTGTCGGAGCGACTGCTTGTGATTGGTAGGTCTTGTCGGAGCGACTGGTTGTGATTGGTAGGTCTTGTCGGAGCGACTGCTTGTGATTGGTAGGTCTTGTCGGAGCGACTGGTTGTGATTGGTAGGTCTTGTCGGAGCGACTGCTTGTGATTGGTAGGTCTTGTCGGAGCGACTGCTTGTGATTGGTAGGTCTTGTCGGAGCGACTGCTTGTGATTGGTAGGTCTTGTCGGAGCGACTGCTTGTGATTGGTAGGTCTTGTCGGAGCGACTGCTTGTGATTGGTAGGTCTTGTCGGAGCGACTGCTTGTGATTGGTAGGTCTTGTCGGAGCGACTGCTTGTGATTGGTAGGTCTGGTGAATGTGACTGGTACCTGTCTTGGCGGGGCTTCTTGCTCTGCTGGAGTTTCTTGTTTTTCAGAGTTTTCTTCTTCTTCTTGTCTGAGCCCGAGTCGCTGCTCTTTTCCGATTGGCTGGAACTCTTGTCGGAGTCCTCGCTGCTTTCGCTCTCAGCCTCGCTGCCCGACTCTAGACAAACACCGATTACGCTTCAAAATGGGAAACGGTTTAAAGACATAAATCTTCCTCTGGCGTACACACGAGCGTGCAATTTACCCTCACTGCCACTGCTGTCGCTGCTGCTGTCCTCACTGCTGCTGCCGCCGCTGCTGCCCGAACCTTCGGCCTCCTCTTCCTCTCCGGAGTCGGAGTAGAATTTATCTTCATCTGATTTGGCAGGTTTGCTTTTGCTGACGGCCGGAGCCCATTCTTTCGCCTGTAATGGGTACAAATACACATACACACCTGTTTTTATTCACAATCTACTACAGACGAAGTACTGATACACCTAACCATCAGAACGTCGCGTCAAATAAACAAAAACAAACAAAATAAAGTTACTCGAAGGTAAACAGGAGTGAAGCAAAACTTCTAAAATGCATCTAAAGTATATGTTTACTGGCTCTTTGTCATTACGCCATTGAATCAGAGATCAGATCAGAGAGAGTGGTGGTTCTTACCGCTTCCACAACCTCCACGTTTCTCACTGACTGGTCAGGAGCCACCTCTGGCCAGTCGGATAGCTCCAGGTAGCCGGTGGCTTTAGAGTTCAGAGTGTGAGACAGCGTGCCCAGCTGAAAACGATCCCGATCTGAAAGGAGAAAGCAAGACGAAAAATTATGATTCCAGCCAATTAAATAAGAGAACTAGGGTCTGACAAGGTGTTCAACATCAGTACTAGGGGTGTAAGATAATATCGAAAATATCGAATATCAGGATATTATGTTTAGTGATACTGTATTGATTCTCAAAAACACAGTATTGATACACAGATTCCTGGAAGACTCATCACTGAATCAGTGTGTGTTGCGTTTAAACCTCTGACCACTAGATGGCAGTGGCTACGTTTACATGCAGAGTTTAAGAGTTTACATTTTCTCCAATCCGATTGAGATAATTCTGATTCTAGATTAAGACGGAGGTGTTAATATGCTCACTCTACTCAACAGTTTGATGAACATCTCCGTTTACATGCACACCACAAGTAATCAAAGCCAACATTACATGCATGCATAGAGTACAACTTGGTGCAAACGTCACCATGACAACGAGCGCCGAGCGAGTTTAGTTAGAGGGCGACCAGCAGAAGTATGTTACCTGAGGTTTCAGTTATCTCAAATGTTGCCTCAAAGCAGCTTTACAGAGTTTTAAAAACAGACAGTTACAACATATATATCCTCCAGTGAGCAAACCAGAGACAACAGTGGCAAGAACACCTCCCTCATACTGGAGGAAGAAACCTTGGGAGGAACCAGACTCTCAAAGGGAGACCCATCCTCCTCTGATCAAACAGTATTTACAGCTTAATAAACTAAACTCCAAAGAAAAGAGTCTCTGTTTGAAATCTGGATAGCAAAGCTTTAGCAGCTGCACAGGTAGAGGCAGTCTCTGACTGAGGCAGTCTCTGGCTGAGGCAGTCTCTGGCTGAGGCAGTCTATGACTGAGGCTTTATGTAAAGTGGGTGTGAGCTGAAACAGTCCCATCCTATCCTAATGCTGGTGAATCTGGATGGTGTACAGTGATGTAACTGAGGGTGTAGCAGTTGACACAAATAGACTGGAGAGCTGGCTGGTGATGGTGGGGTGGAGGCCCTGATGGTCAGTCTTACAACAGCGTTCAACAGACAGGAGGACGGTCATTACCTCAGGAAGAGTATGTACTTATTAAAGAAGCGGCGAGAGGAAGACGTCACGTCCTGCAACACCGCTTTTATCCGTGTTAGCAAGAAGTCGATCTCCCATGACTTCCTCCATAATAAAAAAAAAACGAGACAGTGGATCAGAGCCGCTCTGAGAAACTATCTGTTTTTTATTTGCTCTATAGTTCGTGTAAACCCACCGTCGTATACTCGTCTGAACAGCCCGTTATCACGAGCTTTACAGCCATTTTTAAATCTTTTAAAGTTTGAAGCATAAACTTTGTCTCTTCTGAAGACCAGGTTCAGGAAACGTCCTCTATGACGCAACTGTACATGCACACAACGTACTTAATCTTTCTGACTGGGATTGTAATCGGATACGGGTGTTTAAACGGCTATTATTCTTCTATTAAACGGATTGTTTACGGGATTACCCACCTCCTTCAATCTGATAGAAATTGTAATCGGAATGACCTCAATCGGACAAGTCTATTGGGATTGAGGTGTATACATAGACTATTCTATTCCGATTGAATGGAAAAACTTCCTAGTAGAACACATATCAATGGAAAATCTTCCTAGTAGAACATATATTAATGGAAAAACTTCCTATTAGAACACGTATCAATGGAAAAACTTCCTAGTAGAACACATATCAATGGAAAAACTTCCTAGTAGAACACATATCAATGGAAAAACTTCCTAGTAGAACACGTATCAATGGAAAAACTTCCTAGTAGAACACATATCAATGGAAAAACTTTCTATTAGAACACGTATCAATGGAAAAACTTCCTAGTAGAACACATCAATGGAAAAACTTCCTATTAGAACACGTATCAATGGAAAAACTTCCTAGTAGAACACATATCAATGGAAAAACTTCCTATTAGAACACATATCAATGGAAAATCTTCCTAGTAGAACACATATTAATGGAAAAACTTCCTAGTAGAACACATATTAATGGAAAAACTTCCTAGTAGAACACATATTAATGGAAAATCTTCCTAGTAGAACACATATCAATGGAAAAACTTCCTATTAGAACACGTATCAATGGAAAAACTTCCTATTAGAACACGTATCAATGGAAAAACTTCCTAGTAGAACACGTATCAATGGAAAAACTTCCTAGTAGAACACGTATCAATGGAAAATCTTCATAGTAGAACATATATCAATGGAAAAACTTCCTATTAGAACACGTATCAATGGAAAAACTTCCTATTAGAACACATATCAATGGAAAAACTTCCTAGTAGAACATATATCAATGGAAAAACTTCCTATTAGAACACGTATCAATGGAAAAACTTCATAGTAGAGCATATATCAATGGAAAAACTTCCTATTAGAACACGTATCAATGGAAAAACTTCATAGTAGAGCATATATCAATGGAAAAACTTCCTATTAGAACACGTATCAATGGAAAAACTTCACAGTAGAACACATATCGTATTATCGGGCTGCATGTAAACGTAGCCAGTGTTGTAATCCCTTTTTAGTTCCACTCCAACATTAACAAGCAGCACAAGGGTGCAGTGCTATTGTAAACATTGATAAACCTGTTCATACAGTGGTGTGTTATAATAGTAGGATTAGAAAAATCTCAATATACAACTTTGCTTGCAATATCGCAGGATATCAATATTAAACGTATCACGATACGTATTGTATCGGCAGGTTCTTGGCACACAGCCCTAACCAGTACAGTCTCACCTTTCAAAGCCATAACCGCAAAAACAGAGTTTAAAGTAAAAACAAAACTGGTCCAAGAACAGAGCCTTGTGGAACACCGCAAGTTGCAATGTCTTTAACTTCCCTTACATTTTACACACGCAGCTCGAGTTCGCTGTCCGTCAAAATGCCCCTCAACCGCTCTCAGCCCGAGCCGATTAGCGGCGAAAACTGGCTGAAATGCCACGACATTCAACGGCGAATAACAGAGCATTACACTGCCTTAAAGCCCATTAGCCCCTACAGCAGCAGGTCATTAGTCAGTGTTAGGGTGGGCTGTGTTTGAATAATGGAAGTTTTTATACCAACACCTGAGAAAAACACACACGCAGTTCTTATCAGGCGATATTAGAAATGACAGCCGCAGTTAAACGTCTCGCAAACACTGTGCTATGAATTTATGCAGCATTAATGCAATATGGATTAATATAGCGTCTCTCTCTCTTGCTTGCTCTCTCTCTCTCTCTCTCTCTCTCTCTAACTCTCTCTCTCTCTCTCTCTGTGTCCGTCTGTCTGAAAGGTCTGTATTAGCGCAGTAATTTATGTGTTTAATCACAGGGAAGCGAGAGGGCTGCTGACCTCACTGACCTTCAGAAATAGGCAGTCACACCAGAGAAAATGAGATGCTCCAACTACTGGACGGGGGGTTAGAGAGAGAGAGAGAGAGAGAGAGATGATGTCTGCATGCCAATCAGACAGAAAGTGTTAAAAAAGAGGACCCGACTCAGGAACCGTTTGATGGAAGGAAAATTCGTAGCTGAAAGCAAAATTGGATAAAATTTCCTTTAACATTTTGTTTTTTCGCCACAACCCCCCCCCTTCAGAGGACCAATGTTTCTTTTTTTCTAGTATTACAAGTTTTCATTTAATATATGCAGTCATTGTGTAGAGTGAGTACAATAAACATACAAACAGGGATTAGCCAAGGAGAATAAAGGATATGGGAAAAAGAAGAAAAAAAAATGGGAGAAATGAAAAAACAAACAAACAAATAAACATAAGCATATATACATACAAACAAACAAACTGAAAAACAAACCAAAGTGCATTGAGCTGAAGCCATTTATAATACCTACCATAAATATTTTTTGGGTCTGTGTGTGTGAGAGTGTGTGTATATGTATGTGTGTGTTAATACGTGACCAGACACAAATACGGGCAGTGGTACCACAGCTAGTTAAGGTGTTTCTAGAATGTTATTAAGTGTTGACCATGTTTTATTGTATTCCTGAGATTTATTCTTGATGGATTAATATGTGTTCTACTAGAAAATTTCTCCATTGATGTGTGTTCTACTAGGAAGTTTCTCTATTGATGTGTGTTCTACTAGGAAGTTATTCCATTAATCTGTGTTCTACTGGGAAGTTTTTCCATTAATGTGTTCTACTAGGAAGTTTTTCCATTAATATGTGTTCTACTAGAAAGTTTTTCCATTAATACGTGTTCTACTAGGAAGTTTTTCCATTGATATATGTTCTACTAGTAAGATTTTCCATTAATGTGTTCTACTAGAAAGTTTTTCCATTAATATGTGTTCTACTAGAAAGTTTTTCCACTAATACGTGTTCTAATAGGAAGATTTTCCATTAATATGTGTTCTACTAGGAAGTTTTTCCATTAATATGTGTTCTACTAGAAAGTTTTTCCACTAATACGTGTTCTAATAGGAAGATTTTCCATTAATATGTGTTCTACTAGGAAGTTTTTCCATTGATATGTGTTCTACTAGGAAGTTTTTCCATTGATATGTGTTCTACTAGGAAGTTTCTCCATTAATATGTGTTCTACTTTGAAGTTTTTCCATTAATATGTGTTCTACTATGATGTTTTTCCATTTATGTGTTCTAATAGGAAGTTTTTCCATTGATGTGTTCTAATAGGAAGTTTTTCCATTGATACGTGTTCTAATAGGAAGTTTTTCCATTGATACGTGTTCTAATAGGAAGTTTTTCCATTGATATGTGTTCTACTAGGAAGATTTTCCATTGATATATGTCCTACTAGGAAGATTTTCCATTAATATGTGTTCTACTAGGAAGTTTTTCCATTGATATGTGTTCTACTAGGAAGTTTTTCCATTGATATATGTTCTACTATGAAGTTTTTCCATTGATATGTGTTCTACTAGGAAGTTTTTCCATTGATATATGTTCTACTATGAAGTTTTTCCATTGATATGTGTTCTACTAGGAAGTTTTTCCATTGATATGTGTTCTACTAGGAAGTTTTTCCATTGATGTGTTCTAATAGGAAGTTTTTCCATTGATGTGTTCTACTAGGAAGTTTTTCCACTGACATGTGTTCTAATAGGAAGTTTTTCCATTGATACGTGTTCTAATAGGAAGTTTTTCCATTGATATGTGTTCTACTAGGAAGTTTCTCCATTGATATATGTTCTACTACGAAGTTTTTCCATTGATGTGTTCTACTAGGAAGTTTTTCCATTGATATGTGTTCTACTATGAAGTTTTCCATTAATATGTGTTCTACTATGAAGTTTTTCCATTGATATGTGTTCTACTAGAAAGTTTCTCCATTGATATGTGTTCTACTAGGAAGTTTTTCCATTGATGTGTTCTACTAGAAAGTTTTTCCATTGATATGTGTTTTACTAGGAAGTTTTTCCATTGATGTGTTCTAATAGGATAGGTTCTAAATGTGTTCTACTAGGAAGTTTTTCCATTGATATGTGTTCTACTATGATGTTTTTCCATTAATATGTGTTCTACTATGAAGTTTTTCCATTGATATGTGTTCTACTAGGAAGTTTTTCCATTGATGTGTTCTAATAGGAAGTTTTTCCATTGATGTGTTCTACTACTAAGTTTTTCCATTGATATGTGTTCTACTAGGAAGTTTTTCCATTGATATGTGTTCTACTAGGAAGTTTTTCCATTGATGTGTTCTAATAGGAAGTTTTTCCATTGATATATGTTCTACTAGGAAGTTTTTCCATTGATGTGTTCTACTAGGAAGTTTTTCCATTGATGTGTTCTACTAGGAAGTTATTCCACTGATACGTGTTCTACTAGGAAGTTTTTCCATTGATACGTGTTCTACTAGTGAGTTTTTCCATTGATATGTGTTCTACTAGGAAGTTTTTCCATTGATGTGTTCTACTAGGAAGTTTTTCCATTGATAGGTGTTCTAATAGGAAGTTTTTCCATTGATACGTGTTCTAATAGGAAGTTTTTCCATTGATATGTGTTCTACTAGGAAGTTTCTCCATTGATATATGTTCTACTACGAAGTTTTTCCATTGATGTGTTCTACTAGGAAGTTTTTCCATTGATATGTGTTCTACTATGAAGTTTTTCCATTAATATGTGTTCTACTATGAAGTTTTTCCATTGATATGTGTTCTAATAGGAAGTTTTTCCATTGATATGTGTTCTACTAGAAAGTTTCTCCATTGATATGTGTTCTACTAGGAAGTTTTTCCATTGATGTGTTCTACTAGAAAGTTTTTCCATTGATATGTGTTTTACTAGGAAGTTTTTCCATTGATGTGTTCTAATAGGATAGGTTCTAAATGTGTTCTACTAGGAAGTTTTTCCATTGATATGTGTTCTACTATGAAGTTTTTCCATTAATATGTGTTCTACTAGGAAGTTTCTCCATTGATATATGTTCTACTACGAAGTTTTTCCATTGATGTGTTCTACTAGGAAGTTTTTCCATTGATATGTGTTCTACTATGAAGTTTTTCCATTAATATGTGTTCTACTATGAAGTTTTTCCATTGATATGTGTTCTAATAGGAAGTTTTTCCATTGATATGTGTTCTACTAGAAAGTTTCTCCATTGATATGTGTTCTACTAGGAAGTTTTTCCATTGATGTGTTCTACTAGAAAGTTTTTCCATTGATATGTGTTTTACTAGGAAGTTTTTCCATTGATGTGTTCTAATAGGATAGGTTCTAAATGTGTTCTACTAGGAAGTTTTTCCATTGATATGTGTTCTACTATGAAGTTTTTCCATTAATATGTGTTCTACTATGAAGTTTTTCCATTGATATGTGTTCTACTAGGAAGTTTTTCCACTGATGTGTTCTAATAGGAAGTTTTTCCATTGATGTGTTCTACTACTAAGTTTTTCCATTGATATGTGTTCTACCAGGAAGTTTTTCCACTGATATGTGTTCTAATATGAAGTTTTTCCATTAATATGTGTTCTACTAGGAAGTTTTTCCATTGATATGTGTTCTAATAGGAAGTTTTTCCATTGATGTGTTCTAATAGTAAGTTTTTCCATTGATATGTGTTCTAATAGGAAGTTTTTCCATTGATATATGTTCTACTAGGAAGATTTTCCACTGATATGTGTTCTAATAGGAAGTTTTTCCATTAATATGTGTTCTAATAGGAAGTTTTTCCATTGATATGTGTTCTACTAGGAAGTTTTTCCATTGATGTGTTCTAATAGTAAGTTTTTCCATTGATATGTGTTCTACTAGGAAGTTTTTCCATTGATGTGTGTTCTACTAGGAAGATTTTCCATTGATATTTGTTCAACTAGGAAGTTTTTCCATTGATGTGTTCTAATAGTAAGTTTTTCCATTGATATGTGTTCTACTAGGAAGTTTTTCCATTGATGTGTGTTCTACTAGGAAGATTTTCCATTGATATTTGTTCAACTAGGATGTTTTTCCATTGATGTGTGTTCTAGTAGGAAGATTTTCAATTGATATGTGTTCTACTAGGAAGTTTTTCCATTGATGTGTGTTCAACTAGGAAGTTTTTCCATTGATATGTGTTCTACTAGGAAGTTTTTCCATTGATATGTGTTCTACTAGGAAGTGTTTCCATTGATTGATGGTAATCTTTTTCCTTGTTTTGCAAATTGTCAGAATAGTCTTTTTAAAAAATTTCCTTAAAAAAAAAAGTCATGAGAAAACAAGAAGATAAAGTAAATAATTATGAAGAAAAGTCTCTAATAGGACAAAACTGACATGCCAAAAAAAAAACAAAAACATTATATATATATATATATATATATATATATATATATATATATATATATATATATATATATATATATATATATATATATATATATGCGCATGCGTGTGTATGTATGTATGTATTATTTGTGTCTTCGAGTTTAAGAAACAATTCAACAAAAAATAGTAGCGTCTGTCTAAAACTAAATCCTTATGGTTTATTAATTCAGCATCAGTAGCCTATTAGCAAGCAGCTCTGAGACTACGAGAGACCTAAACCTCATATTCGAGTGAGACCTCTACATGATGAAGCCTGAGCAGAACTGTGTATAGCAAAGACATTCTATTCATGTGACTTTAGCTACTTATGTAGAGCTGCTCATGCTTAAAAAATAAACTAATAAATAAATAAATAAATAAATAAATAAATAAATGCCAGACAACACTCGGCACAATAAAACATTGTGCAGAATGACAGCTAGCATCAATCATTCAGAGACTGGTGCATCCTCTACAGTTAACCCCAAATCTGGAGATCCCTCTATCTATGCACCCATCCCTCCATCAATCTATCCATTTGTCCACCTGACCACCCATC
Organism: Megaleporinus macrocephalus; assembly: GCA_021613375.1. Taxonomy (NCBI): domain Eukaryota; kingdom Metazoa; phylum Chordata; class Actinopteri; order Characiformes; family Anostomidae; genus Megaleporinus; species Megaleporinus macrocephalus. Next base: position 36,551,826 of record CM038717.1, read on the forward strand.
CGCGAGGGACCCAAATCAACAGTAATGTCCCACCACTAATGTCTCCATCTGACTAAGTAATTGCATTATCCTGCAGCAAATACAGTGTGGAGAGAAGGAGGGGGGCAGGAGTTGAACGAGGGAGGGAAACTACAAAGGAAGAGCACAGCCTGGGCTGAGAGAGAACTCAACACACCTCACGTCCAATTACAATGACATGACAAGCCCACCATTCAATCAGAATTCCTGAGAAGCAAGGCACACTGAACTCTACTGTAGATAGCCAACCATAGCCTGACCCTGACTGAAGCCCAATATATCCAGACTGAACCTGACCGTAGTCCACCAAAGGTCAGTCTTAACTTGATCATATTCAACTGAACCTGACTGTAGCCTAACTAAATTTCACCTCAACAGCCCGAATCCGAGGTGAGACCAAGAGAATTCTGTCTTAGCCCAACAAAACTCAGTGTTAACTTGACAAAATTCAGTCTTAACAGCTTAAATCTGAGGTGAGCCCAACAAAATTCAGTCTCAACAGCCCAAATCTAATATAAGCCTGACAAAAATCCATCTTATCCCAACAAAATTCAGTCTTAACCGGCCAAATCTGATGTGAGCCCAACAAAATCCAGTCTTAGCCCAACAAAATTCATGCTTAACCACCCAAATCTGATATACGCCTGACAAAATTCTATTTTAGCCCAACAATATTCAGGCTTAACCACCCAAATCTGATATAAGCCTGACAAAATTCTATTTTAGCCCAACCAAATTCAGTCTTAACCGCCCAAATCTGATGTGAGCCCAACAAAATTCAGTCTTAGGCCAACAAAATTCAGGCTTAACCGCCCAAATCTAATGTGAGGCCAACAAAAATCCATCTTAGCCCAACAAAATTCAGTCTTAACCGCTCAAATCTGATGTGAGCCCAACAACATCCAGGCTTAACCAACCAAATCAGATGTAAGACTGACTAAATTCCATTTTAGCCCAACAAAATTCAGTCTTAAACACCTAAATCTCAAGTGAACCCAACAAAATTCAGTCTTAACTTGACCAAATTCCGTCTTAACAGCCCAAATCTTTCATGAGACCAACAAAATTCTGCCTTAGCCCAACAAAATTAAATTGATGATAATCATAATTTTATCACAATATGATAAATAACAATACTGGCCCGTCCAAATTGGCCAATATTATGAGTAAGTAGAATTCATGGCCCTTACTGATCAGACCTAAACACCTCATTCTGGAAAAAATAAACAACCATAAGACCTTATCTAGGGGTCATCAGTTCAATAAACACTAAGAAAACTAAACGGAAAGTTTAAATCCTGAACAAACCACAATGGCTACCAAGCATGTAGGTATGTGTTGCATATTTGAACATGAAATTTGTCCATTCCTGATGAGAAAGGAGTGTGAGCGTGGTGAAAGGAGTGTGAGCGTGGTGAAAGGAGTGTGAGCGTGGTGAAAGGAGTGTGAGCGTGGTGAACGGTGTGAGCGTGGTGAACGGTGTGAGCGTGGTGAACGGTGTGTGAGTGTGTTGAAAGGAGTGTGAGCGTGGTGAAAGGAGTGTGAGCGTGGTGAAAGGAGTGTGAGCGTGGTGAAAGGAGTGTGAGCGTGGTGAACGGTGTGAGCGTGGTGAACGGTGTGAGCGTGGTGAACCGTGTGTGAGCGTGGTGAAAGGAGTGTGAGTGTGTTGACAGGAGTGTGAGCGTGGTGAAAGGAGTGTGAGCGTGGTGAAAGGAGTGTGAGTGTGGTGAAAGGAGTGTGAGCGTGTTGAAAGGAGTGTGATTGTGGTGAACAGTGTGAGCGTGGTGAAAGGTGTGAGCGTGGTGAAAGGAGTGTGAGCGTGGTGAGAGGAGTGTGAGCGTGGTGAGAGGAGTGTGAGCGTGGTGAAAGGAGTGTGAGCGTGGTGAGAGGAGTGTGAGCGTGGTGAGAGGAGTGTGAGCGTGGTGAGAGGAGTGTGAGCGTGGTGAGAGGAGTGTGAGTGTGGTGAAAGGAGTGTGAGCGTGGTGAACGGTGTGAGCGTGGTGAACGGAGTGTGAGCGTGGTGAGAGGAGTGTGAGCGTGGTGTGAGCGTGGTGTGAGCGTGGTGAGAGGAGTGTGAGCGTGGTGTGAGTGTGGTGAGAGGAGTGTGAGCGTGGTGAGAGGAGTGTGAGCGTGGTGTGAGCGTGGTGAGAGGAGTGTGAGCGTGGTGAGAGGAGTGTGAGCGTGGTGTGAGCGTGGTGTGAGCGTGGTGTGAGCGTGGTGTGAGCGTGGTGAGAGGAGTGTGAGCGTGGTGTGAGTGTGGTGAGAGGAGTGTGAGCGTGGTGAGAGGAGTGTGAGTGTGGTGAAAGGAGTGTGAGCGTGGTGAACGGTGTGAGCGTGGTGAACGGAGTGTGAGCG
>CM038717.1:36559198-36564198 GCA_021613375.1 Megaleporinus macrocephalus
ATATATATATAAATATATATATATATATATATATATATATATATATATATATATATATATATATATATATATATATATGCCACCCATTTAATGAAGCCCAAATGCCATACCAGCCTCAACCATACAAACCCAACCCAAATAAACCAATCAATAACTGATACACTGATCAGCCATAACGTTAAAACCACCTCACACTTCGTAGTTCCACACTTACAGACTGTAGTCCATCTGTTTCTCTGTATAGTTCAAAAGTCAGGACCAGGTACTACTCGGGTGGTAGATCATTCTCAGCACTGCAGTGACACTGACGTGATGGAGGTGTGTTAGTGTGTGTTGTGCTGGTGTGAGTGGATCAGACACAGCAGTGCTGCTGGAGTTTGTAAACTAAGAAAAAAAAAGTCCACCAACCAAACTATCCAGTGTCTAGTTCAGTGGACAGTGAGTGGACGCAGTGTTTTAGAAGCCACAGCAGCACTACTGTGTTTGTGGTGGTCCTGTGGGGTCCTGATCAAGCTAAGAAAGGATACAGAGAAACAGATGGACTATAGTCTGTAAGTGTAGAACTGCAAAGTGCTACTATATGGTCAGTAGAGCTGATCAAATGGACCATGAGAGTAAATATAAGGAGGTGGTTTCATGTTATGGATTACTGATGGTCACTGATGCATGCACTTCATGATATATATAGACCAACAGATGGAAAATTCCATTAATTTCCTTAATCGATTAATTTAACAATTCTTTTGACGATTAGTCTTTAAAATTTCATTTCATGCAATTCACAAACAATATTGTTCATTTCACAACTAATGTAAGTGTATCAGATGATTTTTAAAGAATAAAAATGTTTGTATTAAAGTCTATTTTTGTATAGAGGCTTATTTTACATATAGTTCTATTATCAGTAATTCTCAGTCCTCTGTCTAAATCTCCTGGTACGACCGCCAATCCAAGTTAAGGATGTTATTGGACTAATTGGTTGTTAGGACACTCTTGCTCAGTTGTGATGCACAGCTGAAAAACATTCTACTAATAAGTGAGTATAAAAGGGAACAACATTCTAGGTTAGTTTAGTATCTGAAGATCAGCAGTTGATGGCTTGCTGACCGACTCACAATGACCAGAAAGAAACAACTTTCTTTAGAGACCCGTCAGTCCATTGTTGTGTTAAGGAAGAAGATACTCCATTAAAACAAGAACATTTCACTGTGATCCCAAACTTTTGAGCAGTAGTGTGTATATATATATATATATATATATATATATATATATATATATATATATATATATATATATATATATATATATCGTCGCTGTCCAATGTAAAGCATGCATCTCCTTATTTCGTTGATTTTGAGTTTTCTACATCATTTTAGATTTTCTTAAACGCTCCTGATCTATAAATGGTTAAAGACTAAGAGTCTACGCTCTGACTCAACTTTTAGAGGCACTAATGACACGGAAAACAAATCAGACAGTTTCTGGACTATATATTTTGGCAGAGAGTCGTTTGAGAAGCAGCTACGTGTGTTTTAAAGCTCCTGCTGTATCTAGAACAGTCTTAGGTTCTACACTGGACGATTAAGGAACGGTTAACAATGAGACTGTTCAAGTGACTCTACTGAAAGAAACATGATACACGTGTTAATAATCTTAAAATAATCTTCTAAGATAAGATGAACAGGTAAACAGGTGCTGTCCTGCTGCTGTGTTGATGAAGCTCTACGGGATGTTTGATCTTCAAGGTCTCGTGTACAGCAGTTGTACTGTTGTGATCATCTCCACTTTTGCTGACAGAGCTGACAGAGCACCACACTGTTGTGTTTCTGAATGTGAATATCTTACCATCTCTGTTGGAGAGCAGCAGCACCAGGCCGTTCAGACAGGTGTCTGTGATCTCGGAGATGTTGGTGGCGCACCTGCCGATCGCCTGGATAGTAGCGGCTGCGAACGCTTTATCCTGACTCTTAACGTACGTCTGAAACATACAAACACCGACCTCTTCATCAGCAACACATTACAGTCAGGACTTCATGACTTTTAACGTTTAATTCCACTTTTATTCTTCAGCAGTGGCTATGAAACCCAGGAGATTACCCCATTCAGCGCAAACAGGTTGTTTCAGTGGAGCTTCTCGATCTGAACAGTGCACTTTATGTTTTGAGGAAGCAGATATCTGGGAATGGCTCCTCTTCTTCAGTTACCATAAGCCTAGCATGAGCACCAGAGCACTTGTTTCATCTAGTGCCATCTGAGGAGATGCCAGAGTCCATCAGCCGTATTAGACAGTGCTGCAGTCTCGCTGCTACATTAAGTCATACCAGTCAGAGGAGCTAGTGTTGGAAAAGCTTGCCTTTCCTGTTCTGTACCAACATCTGAAATCCTTGTTTAAGGCCCACATCCCCAACATCTGCCTCCCAGAGTACAAATCAAATAGACAGAAACAGGGACAGTACCTGGAATTCTCGGAGTATGGTGGAGATGTTGGCTTCGTTAGCCAAGTTCGTCAGAATCTCCAGCTGTGGAAATTTGAACAACATCAGAACAACGTTACACCAGCATCAGCATCAGTGTTACACCAGCATCAGCATCACACCAGCATCAGCATCAGTACTGCACCAGCATCAGCATCAGTGTTACACCAGCATCAGCATCACACCAGCATCAGCATCAGTACTGCACCAGCATCAGCATCACACCAGCATCAGCATCAGTGTTACACCAGCATCAGTGTTACACCAGCATCAGCATCAGTACTGCACCAGCATCAGCATCAGTGTTACACCAGCATCAGCATCAGTACTGCACCAGCATCAGCATCAGTGTTACACCAGCATCAGCATCAGTACTGCACCAGCATCAGCATCAGTGTTACACCAGCATCAGCATCAGTACTGCACCAGCATCAGCATCAGTGTTACACCAGCATCAGCATCAGTACTGCACCAGCATCAGCATCAGTGTTACACCAGCATCAGCATCAGTGTTACACCAGCATCAGCATCAGTACTGCACCAGCATCAGCATCAGTGTTACACCAGCATCAGCATCAGTACTGCACCAGCATCAGCATCAGTGTTACACCAGCATCAGCATCAGTACTGCACCAGCATCAGCATCAGTACTGCACCAGCATCAGCATCAGTGTTACACCAGCATCAGCATCAGTACTGCACCAGCATCAGCATCAGTGTTACACCAGCATCAGCATCAGTACTGCACCAGCATCAGCATCAGTACTGCACCAGCATCAGCATCAGTACTGCACCAGCATCAGCATCAGTGTTGCACCAGCATCAGCATCAGTGTTACACCAGCATCAGCATCAGTGTTACACCAGCATCAGTGTTACACCAGCTTCAGTGTTACACCAGCATCAGAACAACTTTACACCAGCATCAGCATCAGTACTGCACTAGCATCAGCATCAGTACTGCACCAGCATCAGCATCAGTGTTACACCAGCATCAGCATCAGTGTTACACCAGCATCAGCATCAGTGTTACACCAGCATCAGCATCAGTACTGCACCAGCATCAGCATCAGTGTTACACCAGCATCAGCATCAGTGTTACACCAGCTTCAGTGTTACACCAGCATCAGAACAACTTTACACCAGCATCAGCATCAGTGTTACACCAGCATCAGCATCAGTGTTACACCAGCATCAGCATCAGTGTTACACCAGCATCAGCATCAGTGTTACACCAGCATCAGTGTTACACCAGCATCAGCATCAGTGTTACACCAGCATCAGCATCAGTGTTACACCAGCATCAGTGTTACACCAGCATCAGTGTTACACCAGCATCAGCATCAGTGTTACACCAGCATCAGCATCAGTGTTACACCAGCATCAGCATCAGTGTTACACCAGCATCAGTGTTACACCAGCATCAGCATCATTGTTACACCAGCATCAGTGTTACACCAGCATCAGCGTTACACCAGCATCAGCATCAGTGTTACACCAGCATCAGTGTTACACCAGCATCATCCCATTGTTATGCCAGCATCAGCACTAGAGATGGATCGATCAGCGTTTTTTATATATATATATATATATATATATATATATATATATATATATTTATTTTTATTTTTTTATTTTTTTTTGGACATTAATTAAAGTTACAATACTCATAGTAACAAAAACAATGCTAATATCCGTTTTCACATTAACAACCACGATTACTACAACCCCCCTCCCCACCCGAGTTGGTCTAGAGAGAAAACAAAAAAGAGAAGAGATAATTTCTAAGCTAAACAATGAGATTAAATATAAAACATACAAAGGTGAATACAAAATAGAACTAAGAAAAAAAATAGATAAATAGCAAAGTAAAAGACAATGAGTATGGCAGGCACAAAATGTGATTACCTAATTAAATACATACAGGTAGAGGCCCTTAATGACCAGTCAGTTTAGGAGAGATGTGATAATTGGTTAAACTGGTAAAGAACAGGTTGCCAAGTTCTGTAAAATTTGTGAGTTGAACCCCTGAGTGTGAATTTAATTTTTTCCAATTTAAGAAAGGACATTAAATCAGATAACCACATGAGGTCTGAAGGGGGCAGTGGAGATTTCCAATGTAGGAGTAAACGTCTCCGAGCTATTAAGGATGAAAAGGACAGAACGTTTAATTTATAGTCAGATAAGTTTGCATAGTTCAATGGCATGACAAACAGAGCTATCGGTCAGCGCTTTTGAGGCCGATTCCGATCGCCGGTCACCTTTTGTGAAACAGCATAATATTTTTAACAAAATTAACACTAAATAAACAAAGCAAATCAAACAAATATACCCAATACTGCAATCATTCCATCATTCAATTGCAGCATCAGCAGGATCAGAATCAACACTTCACCACAGAAGGAGCGGACACGTTAGTACTGATGAAAACACTGTGAATAAGCTTGTTTCATCACCTTGAGTGTCTTGATATGTGTAGCATCTGTCGATCTCACGTAGAAACTCTTCATGAACGGCTCAAACATTC
>CM038717.1:36574198-36579198 GCA_021613375.1 Megaleporinus macrocephalus
TGAGCGGAAATTGCCGGCACCTTTCGGAAAAGCGCTCTCATATCCCTGAAACATGTATCGACGATTGCGTCGGGCCTGACAAAGACGGAGCCTGGACAGAAGAAAAATAGGAAATCTATTTGGTCACTCAGTGGCAGCCTGAGAGCGAGCGAGCGAGGGAGAGAGAGGGAGATGGAAATTTGCCGTCGCAGAAGATGCTGTGCGGCTCCCTGAGAGATTGCCATGGTTACCCATCGCCACGGAAACGTGTGCCTGCATTCGTTGGCGAACACTCAGCAAGCTACAGCACACCACACACACACACACACACACACCTAATAACACAGCAATCTTCCAACCAAACGCAGGAACACACCACACACACACACACATACACACACACACACACACACACACAGTGCCTGTGCAACCTGTCAACAGGGGGCAGCACATTATGACCTTTTTATAAGCACTATGTAATCTCTATGTAAGCTGTATAGCCCCATATAACCCCTGTATAACCCCTATATAAACACCATACAAACCCTGTATAACCTCCATATAAACACTATACAAACCCTGTATAACCTCCATATAAACACCATACAAACCCTGTATAACCTCCATATAAACACTATACAAACCCTGTATAACCTCCATATAAACACCATACAAACCCTGTATAACCTCCATATAAACACCATACAAACCCTGTATAACCTCCATATAAACACCATACAAACCCTGTATAACCCCTATATAAACACCATACAAACCCTGTATAACCTCCATATAAACACTATACAAACCCTGTATAACCTCCATATAAACACCATACAAACCCTGTATAACCCCTATATAAACACCATACAAACCCTGTATAACCTCCATATAAACACTATACAAACCCTGTATAACCTCCATATAAACACTATACAAACCCTGTATAACCTCCATATAAACACTATACAAACCCTGTATAAACTCCCTATAAACACCATACAAACCCTGTATAACCTCAATATAAACACCATACAAACCCTGTATAACCTCCATATAAACACCATACAAACCCTGTATAACCTCCATATAAACACCATACAAACCCTGTATAACCTCCATATAAACACCATACAAACCCTGTATAAACTCCCTATAAACACCATACAAACCCTGTATAAACTCCCTATAAACACCATACAAACCCTGTGTAACCTCCATATAAACACTATACAAACCCTGTATAACCTCCATATAAACACCATACAAACCCTGTATCACCTCCATATAAACACTATACAAACCCTGTATAAACTCCCTATAAACACCATACAAACCCTGTATAACCTCCATATAAACACCATACAAACCCTGTATAACCTCCATATAAACACCATACAAACCCTGTATAACCTCCATATAAACACCATACAAACCCTGTATAACCTCCATATAAACACCATACAAACCCTGTATAAACTCCCTATAAACACCATACAAACCCTGTATAAACTCCCTATAAACACCATACAAACCCTGTGTAACCTCCATATAAACACTATACAAACCCTGTATAACCTCCATATAAACACCATACAAACCCTGTATCACCACCATATAAACACTATACAAACCCTGTATAACCTCCATATAAACACCATACAAACCCTGTATAAACTCCATATAAACACCATACAAACCCTGTATAACCTCCATATAAACACCATACAAACCCTGTATAACCTCCATATAAACACCATACAAACCCTGTATAACCTCCATATAAACACCATACAAACCCTGTATAACCTCCATATAAGCACTATACAACCCTGTATAACCTCCATATAAACACTATACAACCCTGTATAACCTCCATATAAACACCACACAAACCCTGTATAACATCCATATAAACACTATACAAACCCTGTATAACCTCCATATAAACACTATACAAACCCTGTATAACCTCCATATAAGCACTATACAACCCTGTATAACCTCCATATAAACACTATACAAACCCTGTATAACCTCCATATAAGCACTATACAACCCTGTATAACCTCCATATAAACACCATACAAACCCTGTATAACCTCCATATAAACACTATACAACCCTGTATAACCTCCATATAAACACCATACAAACCCTGTATAACCTCCCTATAAGCACTATACAACCCTGTATAACCTCCATATAAACACTATACAACCCTGTATAACCTCCATATAAACACCATACAAACCCTGTATAACCTCCATATAAAAACTATACAACCCCTGTATAACCTCCATATAAACACCATACAAACCCTGTATAACCTCCCTATAAGCACTATACAACCCTGTATAACCTCCATATAAACACCATACAAACCCTGTATAACCTCCATATAAACACTATACAACCCTGTATAACCTCCATATAAACACCATACAAACCCTGTATAACCTCCCTATAAGCACTATACAACCCTGTATAACCTCCATATAAACACTATACAACCCTGTATAACCTCCATATAAACACTATACAACCCTGTATAACCTCCATATAAGCACTATACAACCCTGTATAACCTCCATATAGGCACTATACAACCCTGTATAACCTCCATATAAACACTACACAACCCTGTATAACCTCCATATAAGCTCTATACAACCCTGTATAACCTCCATATAAGCACCATACAACCCTGTATAACCTCCATATAAGCACTATACAACCCTGTATAACCTCCATATAAGCACTATACAACCCTGTATAACCTCCATATAGGCACTATACAACCCTGTATAACCTCCATATAAACACTACACAACCCTGTATAACCTCCATATAAGCTCTATACAACCCTGTATAACCTCCATATAAGCACCATACAACCCTGTATAACCTCCATATAAGCACTATACAACCCTGTATAACCTCCATATAAACACTATACAACCCTGTATAACCTCCATATAAACACTATACAACCCTGTATAACCTCCATATAAGCAATGTACAAACCCTTTATAACATATATATATATATATATATATATATATATATATATATATATATATATATATATATATATATATATAAAACCTCCACATAAGCCCTGTAAAGTCTCTATATAAGCGCTAAATGACCCCCCCATAACCAGTATATTAGCCCCATATATCCACCACTTAATCTCTATTTGACACTTACATAGCCCTTTTATAATCTCTATATATATACTCTGTATGAACTCTGTATACCGTCTATATAGTCCCCGTTAGATAAGCTCTATATAAGCGGTTCAGATAGGAATTGCAACCTGACCGGAGGGGGTTTCCACGAAACGCTAGAAATTAGGAAATTATTGGAAACGCTATTTTTTTAACGCCATCGATCGGCTTTCGGGATCGGCTACATTGGAGAAATATCGGCTGATCACCGATCACATATTTTAATTGTAAAACGGCCAATACCAATACATAGCCAATCAAGCTTTCCATCTCTAGGTTAACTGTCTGCAATCAAATAAAAGCCAAAGTAAATAAACACTGCATTTACTTCATCTGCACTCATGATTTGGGTGTCTACATATGATACATATGATGGATTGTCTACGTTATGGCTGTGTGATGCTTTTTTCTGGGGTTCGTAAATCTATAGATCTATAAATCCTTTCTTTAATCTACAGAATCCAGCCTCGTCAACTCTTCAGATGGGTTTGCTAGTTTACGTCTCAGGCTGGCGAGGCTGTGGGTGAAGGCGTGGAGCCAATCAGCCGCACCAAACTAATATGCTGGACGTTAATAAATGTGTATGAAGCTCATCTGGTCTTGCAGGCAGTTTAATTATGAATTCTCAAAGTGGAATCAAAACAAACAGACTTTATGGATACGGCAGCCTGTTCAGCTAATCTACAGCACACTGCTCAGAGGGGGAGGGGGAGGGGGGCGCAAAGATGAAAATTACTTGTCTTTAGCTTAGTGGCTAGATCACACGGATTCCTAATGATTGTATGACTATATTGTGCAATGCATGCTGGGTACTGTAGTTTAGAAAGATGAATGAAAGCATGACATAAAACCAGAGCTAATGTCGCTTTTCTTGAATGTAGTTTTTCTGGAATACAGCGGCGGAGCTAATGTAGTTTTTCTGTAAGACAGCACCAGAGCTAATGTAGTTTTTCTGTAAGACAGCACCAGAGCTAATGAAGTTTTTCTGTAAGACAGCACCAGAGCTAATGAAGTTTTTCTGGAATGCAGCTGTGAAGCTAATGTAGTTTTTCTGTAAGACAGCACCAGAGCTAATGTAGTTTTTCTGTAAGACAGCACCAGAGCTAATGAAGTTTTTCTGGAATGCAGCTGTGAAGCTAATGTAGTTTTTCTGTAAGACAGCACCAGAGCTAATGTAGTTTTTCTGGAAGACAGCACCAGAGCTAATGTAGTTTTTTCTGTAAGACAGCACCAGAGCTAATGTAGTTTTTCTGTAAGACAGCACCAGAGCTAATGTAGTTTTTCTGTAAGACAGCACCAGAGCTAATGTAGTTTTTCTGTAAGACAGCACCAGAGCTAATGTAGTTTTTCTGGAAGACAGCACCAGAGCTTATGTAGTTTTTCTGGAAGACAGCGGCGGAGCTAATGTAGTTTATCTGAAATACAGCAGGGAGCTAATGTAATTTTTCTGTAAGACAGCACCAGAGCTAATGTAGTTTTTCTGTAAGACAGCACCAGAGCTAATGTAGTTTTTCTGTAAGACAGCACCAGAGCTAATGTAGTTTTTTCTGTAAGACAGCACCAGAGCTAATGTAGTTTTTCTGTAAGACAGCACCAGAGCTAATGTAGTTTTTCTGGAAGACAGCACCAGAGCTAATGTAGTTTTTCTGGAAGACAGCACCAGAGCTAATGTAGTTTTTCTGTAAGACAGCACCAGAGCTAATGTAGTTTTTCTGTAAGACAGCACCAGAGCTAATGTAGTTTTTCTGGAAGACAGCACCAGAGCTAATGTAGTTTTTCTGGAGGACA
>CM038717.1:36589198-36594198 GCA_021613375.1 Megaleporinus macrocephalus
CAGTGCTGTATCTGTTTACTGAAGTAGTCTAGTATCAGCATCTTATACTATCAGCTACTGAAACACCAACACATCACACATACCGTTCAGTATATTTACTGTTTAAATACTGAACTGAATTAATTATTTATAAATTTCTAATAAAATGTTTTTTTACTCAAGGTCTACATTAAAAAAAAAACAATGCTTTTTTAAAAAGTGTATCTTAAAGTGTTTATTTATAGAGATGGGACAGATCCAATACAATATCGGTATCGGGGCTGATATTGACGTAATGTAACGTATCGGATATCGGGCGAATGCGGCTGATCCACTTACCGATCAATTTTCAATTTCATTTCTATTTAGTTTCTCACATTATTTCAACTATTTGAAATCTTGTTGAAGTTGCTGCTGCTGCTGATACAATTTTCTTAATACGTGAACTGTTTAGATCATGTTGTATTTAGAAAACTAGAAAAGGTTTTGATACATAAGATGTTCATTTCAGTTTTGTGTTTTAAATATTTGATATGAAAGAAAACTATTGTTTGTATATGCATTTGGAATACATTTATATTAAATGCATGTGTGTACTCTTCTAAGTGCTGTGTCTATTTCAGCCTCATTATGTAACCTTAAACACGGTACCAATGATAAGAAACTAAAGAGCCCTTATATCGGTATTTGTATCGGTATCGCTATTGGCAGTTATATATCGGTATTTGTATCGGTATCGCTATTGGCAGTTATATATCGGTATTTGTATCGGTATCGCTATTGGCAGTTATATATCGGTATCGGATCGGAACTGAAAAACACTGGATCGGTCCATCACTATTTATTTATAGAGAAAGTAAATAAATCGTGCCTCTTCTTGTTAACTCAGCTTCACAGATTAACAAGTTGGTTGTACAGAGCGGTGTTCTCCAGAACTAGACGAGCAGGTCCATTCCAGAACCGTTCCTGTTTAACACCGTCTCCGACTGCTTCTCCTCGCTTAGTACCTAGATCTGCACAGATCTGATTGGCTGAGGAGCCTTCGGTGATCTTACAGCACACGTCATTGGTCTCTGAGTTCACTGCGCTGTATACTGTATACCGTAAAGACTAGAAAAGTTCCACCTCTTAAAATAAACACAAGCAAAATAAAAAATTTCTTAATAGTTTATCAGTTTGGGTCCACATTGGACAACGTCTGGGTCCGGATCCGGACCGCTGTCCGCCTATTAGTGACCCCTGCTCTACTGTCTCGCTCACTGCTCCCCTATATAGTGTTCTACATAGAGCAGTCTATGTAGTGAGAGGGGTCTTTGTTACTACATAGCCACTCGGATGCCGGAGAGCTGGCGGTACAGATCATTGAGATCATCTCGCCTTCCAAACCGTCGCCATGTCAAGCCATGGTTCTCCTCTTTTGGCGCTCGTCTGGAATCCCAGCAGTCAATTCACTCACTTGGGATTCAACATCATCTTTGTCTGTCACGTTGTGAATGTGGGTTGGATCTTTGGTGGTCCAGAAATTAATCCGGATACAATGTGGACATGCCAAGATTCCGATTTGGGCTAGCAGTCTGAACACAGCCTTAATGGTCTTATATATGTGTTCCTAAACAATGGGATCAACTGGGGGCTAACAGAAGCCCTAGTCTCAGCAGAAAGACTGAGAGCCTAACAATTTTCTTAATAATCAGTAAACACATTCATAATATTATTCTACTCTCTTCTCTGTAGGTGTTCCAGTCTTGCTAGGTGTTGCTCTGTGTCCAATCTTATATTTTGTTGTTTTCTTTCTAGGTATCAGCACTGGCACTAGTTTATAGCAGTGTTTGAGCTCAAGAGTAGTTTGGACTTAAACCTGTTTGTACTAGATAGAGATACTCATACTCTGATTGAACACTAAGCACTCTGTAAGTCACTCTGGATAAGAGCGTCTGCTAAATGCCGTAAATGTAAATGATGTAGTGATTATCTTTTTCTCGAGAAGGTAAATAAACTAGGAAGAGTGACAATATATGAGAACGGCTTATAATGAACCTGGTAGAAAATAAACCCATTAAAAATTAGGGCACGGGGTCTAGAGATCTCGAGGACCAGGTACATTAACAACAAGGACACATGGTTTAAGATCATATAAAGAATAAGGTCACAGAAAACAATGGAACATGGGATACAAGGAATTTTAGTAGGAAACACAGGCAAAGACCAAATAGGGAATCAGGGTGTGGGGCATACTGTCAAATAAGGGCACATGGTATAGGGAATAAGGGCACATGGTATAAGGAATAAGGGCGCATGGTATAAGGAATAAGGGCACATGGTATAGGAAATAAGGGCACATGGTATAAGGAATAAGGGCACATAGTATAGGGAATAAGGGCACATAGTATAGGGAATAAGGGCACATGATATAAGGAATAAGGGCGCATGGTATAAGGAATAAGGGCGCATGGTATAGGGAATAAGGGCACATGATATAAGGAATAAGGGCGCATGGTATAAGGAATAAGGGCACATAGTATAGGGAATAAGGGCACATAGTATAGGGAATAAGGGCACATGATATAAGGAATAAGGGCGCATGATATAAGGAATAAGGGCGCATGGTATAGGGAATAAGGGCACATGGTATAGGGAATAAGGGCACATGGTATAAGGAATAAGGGCACATAGTATAGGGAATAAGGGCACATGATATAAGGAATAAGGGCGCATGGTATAAGGAATAAGGGCACATGGTATAAGGAATAAGGGCACATGGTATAAGGAATAAGGGCACATGGTATAGGGAATAAGGGCACATGGTATAAGGAATAAGGGCACATGGTATAAAGAATAAGGGCACATGGTATAGGGAATAAGGGCACATGGTATAAGGAATAAGGGCACATGGTATAGGGAATAAGGGCACATGATATAAGGAATAAGGGCGCATGGTATAAGGAATAAGGGCGCATGGTATAAGGAATAAGGGCACATGGTATAGGGAATAAGGGCACATGGTATAAGGAATAAGGGCACATGATATAAGGAATAAGGGCACATGGTATAGGGAATAAGGGCACATGATATAAGGAATAAGGGCGCATGGTATAAGGAATAAGGGCACATGGTATAGGGAATAAGGGCACAGGGTATAAGGAATAAGGGCGCATGGTATAGGGAATAAGGGCACATGGTATAGGGAATAAGGGCACATAGTATAGGGAATAAGGGCACATGATATAAGGAATAAGGGCGCATGGTATAAGGAATAAGGGCACATGGTATAAGGAATAAGGGCACATGGTATAAGGAATAAGGGCACATGGTATAGGGAATAAGGGCACATGGTATAAGGAATAAGGGCACATGGTATAAAGAATAAGGGCACATGGTATAGGGAATAAGGGCACATGGTATAAGGAATAAGGGCACATGGTATAGGGAATAAGGGCACATGATATAAGGAATAAGGGCGCATGGTATAAGGAATAAGGGCGCATGGTATAAGGAATAAGGGCACATGGTATAGGGAATAAGGGCACATGGTATAAGGAATAAGGGCACATGGTATAAGGAATAAGGGCACATGGTATAGGGAATAAGGGCACATGATATAAGGAATAAGGGCGCATGGTATAAGGAATAAGGGCACATGGTATAGGGAATAAGGGCACATGGTATAAGGAATAAGGGCACATGGTATAGGGAATAAGGGCACATGGTATAGGGAATAAGGGCACATGGTATAGGGAATAAGGGCACATGGTATAAGGAATAAGGGCACATGGTATAGGGAATAAGGGCACATGATATAAGGAATAAGGGCGCATGGTATAAGGAATAAGGGCACATAGTATAGGGAATAAGGGCACATGATATAAGGAATAAGGGCACATGGTATAAAGAATAAGGGCACATGGTATAGGGAATAAGGGCACATGGTATAAGGAATAAGGGCACATGGTATAGGGAATAAGGGCACATGATATAAAGAATAAGGGCGCATGGTATAAGGAATAAGGGCGCATGGTATAAGGAATAAGGGCACATGGTATAGGGAATAAGGGCACATGATATAAAGAATAAGGGCGCATGGTATAAGGAATAAGGGCGCATGGTATAAGGAATAAGGGCACATGGTATAGGGAATAAGGACATGGGACATGTAAGGAATTAGAGTACAGGTTATATTGAGAATAAAGGACAAAGGCATGAAGGGACAGTTCAGAGTGAATAAAGGTACTCAGTATAAGGATTGACATCATATGGAATAAGGTGTAAGGAATAAGGGCACAGGGCAAATGGAATACAGCACTGAGCATAAGGATCAATGGCAAATGGCATAGGGAATAAGAGTAAAAGATATAAGGGTACAGGGAATTTTGTTATACAGTATAAGGAATAGTGGAACGGTTTAGAGGGAATAAGGGTACAGGGAATTTTGTTATACAGTATAAGGAATAGTGGAACGGTTTAGAGGGAATAAGGGTACAGGAATTGTTTAGAGTATAAGGAATACTGGAATGGTTTAGAGGGAATAAGGGTACAGGAATTGTTTAGATTATTCGGAATACTGGAATGGTTTAGAGGGAATAAGGGTACAGGAATTGTTTAGATTATTAGGAATACTGGAATGGTTTAGAGGGAATAAGGGTACAGGAATTGTTTCGATTATTAGGAATACTGGAATGGTTTAGAGGGAATAAGGGTACAGGAATTGTTTAGATTATTAGGAATACTGGAATGGTTTAGAGGGAATAAGGGTACAGGAATTGTTTCGATTATTAGGAATACTGGAATGGTTTAGAGGGAATAAGGGTACAGGAATTGTTTCGATTATTAGGAATACAGGAATTGTTTAGAGGGAATAAGGGTACAGGAATTGTTTAGAGGGAATAAGGGTACAGGAATTGTTTCGAGTATAAGGAACACTGGAATTGTTTAGAGGGAATAAGGGTACAGGATTTGTTTAGAGGGAATAAGGGTACAGGGAATTTTGTTATACAGTATAAGGAATAGTGGAACTGTTTAGAGGG
>CM038717.1:36599198-36611698 GCA_021613375.1 Megaleporinus macrocephalus
AAAGAAAAAAGAGAGAGAAAAGAGAAGAGAGAGAGAAAGAAGAGAAAAAAGAAAAAGACGTATGGCAGAGAGAGGGAGAGAGAGAAAGAGAGAGAGAGAGAGAGAAAGAAAGAGTAAATAAGAGGAAAAAGAGAAAGAAAGAGTAAATAAGAGGAAAAGAAAGAAAAGAGAGAGAAAGGAGAAAGAGAGAGAAAGAAGAGAGAAAGGAAAAAGAAGTATGGCAGAGAAAGAGAGAAAACAAAAAGTGAGAGTGAGAGAGAGTAAGAGAGAAAAAAGAGAAAGAGAGAGAACAAAAAGAAAGAAGAAAAAGAGAGAAAAGAAAAAAGAGAGAAAGAAGAGAAAAAGGAAAAAAGTATGGCAGAGAAAGAGAACAAAAAGTGAGAGCGTGAGAGAGAGAGTAAGAGAGGAAAAAAGAGAAAGAGAGAGAACAAAAAGAAAGAAGAAAAGAGAGAGAAAGAAGAAAAAGAAGAGAGAGAAAGGAAAAAGAAGTATAGCAGAGAAAGAGAGAGAACAAGAAGAAAGAAAGATAGAGAGAAAAGAAAAAAGAAGAGAAAAAAGAGAAAGGAAAAAGATGTATGGCAGAGAAAGAGAACAAAAAGAGAAAGAAAGAAAGAAAGAAAGAAAGAAAGAAAAGAAAAATGAGAAGTGGGAGAGAAAGGAAAATGAAGTATGGCAGAGAAAGAGAGAGAACAAAAAGAAAAAGAAAAGATAGAGAGAAAAGAGAAAAAGGAAAAAGACGTATGGCAGAGAAAGAGAACAAGAAGAGAGAAAGAAAGAAAAGAGAAAGGAAAATGAAGTATGGCAGAGAAAGAGAGAGAACAAAAAGAAAGAAAGAAAAGATAGAGAGAAAAGAGAAAAAGGAAAAAGACATATGGCAGAGAAAGAGAACAAGAAGAGAGAAAGAAAGAAAGAGAGAAAAGAAAAAAAAGAAGAGTGGATGAGAAAGAAAAGAGAAAGGAAAAAGAAGTATAGCAGAGAAAGAGAGAGAACAAAAAGAAAGAAAGAAGACAGAGAGAAAAGAAAAAAGAAGAGAAAAAAGAGAAAGGAAAATGATGTATGACAGAGAGAAAGAAAGAAAGAAAGAAAGAAAGAAAGAAAGAAAGAAAAGAAGAGTGGGAGAGAAAGAAAAGAGAAAGAAAGGAAAGAGAAAGGAAAATGAAGTATGGCAGAGAAAGAGAACAAGAAGAGAGAAAGAAAGAAAAGAGAAAGGAAAATGAAGTATGGCAGAGAAAGAGAGAGAACAAAAAGAAAAAGAAAAGATAGAGAGAAAAGAGAAAAAGGAAAAAGACATATGGCAGAGAAAGAGAACAAGAAGAGAGAAAGAAAGAAAGAGAGAAAAGAAAAAAAAAGAAGAGTGGGTGAGAAAGAAAAGAGAAAGGAAAAAGAAGTATAGCAGAGAAAGGGAGAGAACAAAAAGAAAGAAAGAAAAGATAGAGAGAAAAGAAAAAAGAAGAGAAAAAAGAGAAAGGAAAATGATGTATGACAGAGAGAGAAAGAAAGAAAGAAAGAAAGAAAGAAAGAAAAGAAAGAAAAGAAGAGTGGGAGAGAAAGAAAAGAGAAAGAAAGGAAAGAGAAAGGAAAGAGAAGTATGGCAGAGAATTGGGGTACAGGGCGCTGATCAGAGGGAATAAGGGTACCAGGGTTTAGGACCCAGCTCACAGCTCAGAGACACACCTGTAAACACCCTACCTGAAACTTACACACCTCAAATCTACTGTTTGCTTTGCTGGAGAGAGAGTGGGCGGGGCAGCACTCTTACCTTCAGGGCCCGCTGGAATGTGCTGATTGACAGGAGGGCAAGATCCTGCTGTTCTTCTGCGTACCTGACCAGGTAAACATACACCAGCTTCTTCAGCTACAACACACACACACACACACACACACACACACACACACACAGGTTAAACACACCTACACTAAACTACACCTGTTACACAAACCCAGGTTCAGACGGTGTGTTTGATCAGCGGCGTCTTTAATCTCACCAACACTTCCTTCAGACTGAGCACATACAGCACAGCACGAAAACATCAATCAGAGACTATTTATTTATTAACTTTACAGTCAAAACAGAAAAACTAAGATAAGTCATTCATTTTTCAGCATCAGGAAAGATATTTAACAGAAAATCACACAAAAGCCTCAACAACCACGTCTGATATCAGATGTTTCTGTTATTGTGTCCACTCTTTAGCTTTATTACAGCTAGCATTCTTTTCAGGAGACTCTCTTTTAGTTCCTTAAAGGCACTCCTCCAAAGTTATTGATCATACACAGCAAGCCTTGAGTTTATTATTTAAATTAATGAGCCATTTTATTGATTAAGATAATATATACATACACATACATACAAGTTGACACATTCTGACACAATCTGACACCAAGCATCTGCATTTTAATAGAAACTTAGTAATTCATAGTAGATACTGAACAGTTCACAGCAGGCAGTGAATATTTAATAGTAGTTATTAAATAATTCACACTGGCTACAGAAAAAAAATATACTTATTGAATAATTCATAGTGGTAACTGAAAAATTCATAGTTGGTAAATAATTCATAGCGGTTATTGAAAAATTCATAGCAGTAACTAAAATTCATAGTGGTTACTGGAAAATTTATAGTTGGTGAATAATTCACAGCTAGCGGTTACTGAAATTCATAGTGGTTACTGAAAAAATTTATAGTTGGTGAATAATTCATAGCGGTTACTGGAAAATTTATAGTTGGTGAATAATTCATATCAGTTACTGAAAAATTCATAGTTGGTAACTAAAATTCATAGTGGTTACTGGAAAAATTTATAGTTGGTGAATAATTCATAGCGGTTACTGGAAAATTTATAGTTGGTGAATAATTCATATCAGTTACTGAAAAATTCATAGTTGGTAACTAAAATTCATAGTGGTTACTGGAAAAATTTATAGTTGGTGAATAATTCATAGCGGTTACTGAAAAATTCATAGTTGGTAACTAAAATTCATAGTGGTTACTGCAAAATTCATAGTTAGTGAATAATTCATAGCAGTTACTGAAATTCATAGTGGTTACTGGGAAATTTATAGTTAGTGAATAATTCATAGCAGTGACTGGAAAATGTATAGTTTGTGAACAATTCACAGCGGTTACAAAAAAATTCATAGTGGTTACTGAAAATCATAGTGGTCACTGGGAAATTCATAGTTAGTGAATAATTCATAGCGGTTACTGAAATTCATAGTGGTTACTGAAATCCATAGTTAGTGAATAATTCATAGCGGTTACTGAAATTCATAGTGGTTACTGAAATTCATAGTTAGTGAATAATTCATAGTGGTTACTGAAATTCATAGTGGTTATTGAAAAAAATCATAGTTGGTGAATAATTCATAGTGGTTACTGAAATTCATAGTGGTTATTGAAAAAATTCATAGTTGGTGAATAATTCATAGTGGTTACTGGGAAATTCATAGTTAGTGAATAATTCATAGTGGTTACTGAAATTCATAGTGGTTACTGAAATAAGTAGTTAGTGAATAATTCATAGTGGTTACTGAAATTCATAGTGGTTATTGAAAAAATTCATAGTTAGTGAATAATTCATAGCGGTTACTGAAATTCATAGTGGTTACTGAAATAAGTAGTTAGTGAATAATTCATAGTGGTTACTGAAATTCATAGTGGTTATTGAAAAAAAATCATAGTTGGTGAATAATTCATAGCAGTTACTGAAATTCATAGTGGTTACTGAAATTCATAGTTAGTGAATAATTCATAGTGGTTACTGAAATTCATAGTGGTTACTGAAATAAGTAGTTAGTGAATAATTCATAGTGGTTACTGAAATTCATAGTGGTTATTGAAAAAATTCATACTTAGTGAATAATTCATAGCGGTTACTGAAATTCATAGTGGTTACTGAAATAAGTAGTTAGTGAATAATTCATAGTGGTTACTGAAATTCATAGTGGTTATTGAAAAAAAATCATAGTTGGTGAATAATTCATAGCGGTTACTGAAATTCATAGTGGTTACTGAAATTCATAGTTAGTGAATAATTCATAGTGGTTACTGAAATTCATAGTGGTTATTGAAAAAAAATCATAGTTGGTGAATAATTCATAGCGGTTACTGAAATTCATAGTGGTTACTGAAATTCATAGTTAGTGAATAATTCATAGTGGTTACTGAAATTCATAGTGGTTATTGAAAAAAATCATAGTTGGTGAATAATTCATAGCGGTTACTGAAATTCATAGCGGTTACTGAAATTCATAGTGGTAACTAGGAAATTCATAGTTAGTGAATAATTCATAGTAGTTATCAAATAACTCAGTAGTTATTTAATAATTCATAATGGAGACAGAATAATGCAAAGCAGATACTGACTAACTCATAGTAGTTACTGAATAACTTAAAATAGAAACTGCAAAATTCATAATTTAAAATAGATACAGAATAATTCATAATAGATACAGAATAATTCATAATAGATACAGAATAATTCATAATAGATATTGAATAATTCATAATAGATACAGAATAATTCATAATAGATATTGAATAACTTAGTGACTAACAGCTGAATGTGAAGCTTGCAGTTGAGGGGGTGTTTGTCATTGCGAGTGCTGGACAGGAGGAAAGGGAGGAGTAAAGGAGAGAAGATGAAATATGAAGTGATCTTGTCTTCTTACTGGTAATCGTTTACATATATTAATTTATAGAATATTTCTTTCTGGACT
Organism: Megaleporinus macrocephalus; assembly: GCA_021613375.1. Lineage (NCBI taxonomy): Eukaryota > Metazoa > Chordata > Actinopteri > Characiformes > Anostomidae > Megaleporinus > Megaleporinus macrocephalus. The sequence continues at coordinate 36,603,919 of CM038717.1, forward strand.
GAGGCTACATTAATAACTCTCTCTATTACAGGACCAGTTATATTATGTGAAGTTCTCTTCTGATACTCTCAAAGTACTAAACTCGCTACATAAATAAAGTTAAAGAGGTGATCCGAGCCACTCACTCTCCTCTAAAGGGTGGGTTAAGGGGTCAGAGGTCAGGCCCGTGATAATTGCGTCCAGCTCTCGGGGTGACGAGGGGCCGTCAGCGGGCAGAAAGTTACGGCCAGGCGTTCCATCATCATCACCACGGCGATTAACGGCAAAACGAAACACATCAGTCACTTCATAAAGAGAGACATTACCCATCTGCCCCGCTGCTAATTACATTTACATACAGCCGCCTTCTGAGCCCTGATTGGAGCGTTTAAACGCATCTCAATGAGCCACCAGCTAATGAACACAAGCAGATGCAGAGAAACAAACAGCACCGCCAACACCAGCACACTGCTTTACCTCAGGGGGGGGGGGGGGGGGCGGAGAGACGGAGAGAATCAATGAGAGAAAGAAAGACAGAATGAAATAGAGAAAGAAATAATAAAACAGAGAAAGAAAGAAAGAAAAAGAAAAAAGACAGAAAGAAGGGAAGAAAGAAAGAAAGAAATCAGGACAGACAGGCAGATAGCCAGAATGACAGAAAGACAGGATTCAAGACAGAGAAAGAAAGAGGAAGTAAGACAGAATGAAAGATAGAAAAAAGAAAGGAAGAAAGAAAGAAAGAAAGAAAGAAAGAAAGAAAGAAAGAAAGAAAGAAAAGACAGAAAGCCAGAATGACCGAAAGACTGGATTCAAGACAGAGAAAGAAAGAGGAAATAAGACAGAATGAAAGACAGAAAGAAAGACAGAATGAAAGACAGAATGAAAGAGAGAAAAAGACCAAAAGAAAGAAAGAAAGAAAGAAATCAGGACAGACAGGCAGATAACCAAAATGACCGAAAGACAGGATTCAAGACAGAGAAAGAAAGAGGAAGTAAGACAGAATGAAAGAGAGAAAGAAAGACAGAATGAAAGAGAGAAAAAAAGACTGAAAGAAAGAAAGAAAGAAAAAAAGAAATCAGGACAGACAGGCAGATAACCAAAATGACAGAAAGACAGGATTCAAGACAGAGAAAGAAAGAGGAAGTAAGACAGAATGAAAGATAGAATGAAAGACAGAATGAAAGATAGAAAGAAAAAAAGGGACAGAAAGACAGACAGACTGAGAGTACATAGGTGTATTAAATGTGTGTGTGTATATACTTGTGCACATGTACAAGTGTGAGTGTACACTTGTGCGCACATGTGTAAGTGTGTGTGTGTGTGTGTGTGTAAGTATGAGTGTGTGTGTGTGTGTGTGTAAGTCTGAGTGTGTGTGTGTAAGTCTGAGTGTGTGTGTGTGTGTGTGTGTAAGTATGAGTATGAGTGTGTGTGTGTGTGTGTGTATGAGTGTGAGTGAGTGTGTGTGTGTGTGTGTGTGTGTGTGTATAAGAGTGTGTGTGTGTGTGTGTGTGTGTGTAAGTATGAGTGTGTGTGTGTAAGTATGAGTGAGTGTGTGTGTGTGAGTGTGTGTGTGTGTGTGTGTGTGTGTGTGTGTGTGTGTGTGTGTGTGTGTGTGTGTGTGTGTGTGTGCGCGCTGATCCAGGTTTCGGCAAGAGCCCCAGAGCTCGGTGCACAGCTGCCCGGTGCAGAGTGAGGGGAGGTGGGGGAGAGAACGTGCTCAGTTCCCTTAGCTTCCAATTATCCAGCAGCCCTCCAAACACTTCCTCTGCCTTCTCCTGCCCCCCAAACCCCCTCATTCTAATCCACCCCCCCCACCAGCCCTCCACACCAAGAGTGTGCTATACGGCAACAACGTACTGGATGAAATCTGAAGATATTTTCAGGACACATGACATTTGTTTTTTCGGAGGTTTCTGAACGAGCTGCGCTACATTTAAACACGGCTCTAACACATACAGTGAGCTTTCAAACCAACAGTACACGTACAGGAGGAAGAAAATACAGCAAATAAATTATTAACAGCTGGAAAAACACATCTCCTGAACTGACTGTGCAGCCCGAGACCCCCCGGTGCTGCTGGGATGTGGGTAGATCGCAGACATGGCATCTTCTGTGGTTCTTAAGGGCGGCAGGGTTAGCGCTAGGGTATTTTAGGTGGCTATTATGGTTTCGTCCAGGTGTTTGCTTGGGTCCTCCTTTTAAAACCAGTCCCAGTACGAAGATGGACTGAGATGAAAACCAATCTCTCGCGTGTATCTAAAGTTGTGGGAGTGTTTCACACAGAAACACAACAGTGTGGTGCTCTGTCAGCTCTGCACAGTGGAGATGATCACAACAGTACAACTGCTACACACGAGACCTTGAAGATCGAACATCCTGTAGAGCTTCATCAACACAGCAGCAAGACAGCACCTGTTTACCTGTTTATCTTATTTTAGCAGATTATTTATAGATTATTAACACGTGCATCATGTTTCTTTCAGTAGAGTCACTTGAACAGTCTCATTGTTAACCGTTCCACAATCGTCCAGTGTAGAACCTAAGACTGTTCTAGATACAGCAGGAGCTTTACAACACAGGTAGCTGCTTCTGAAACGACTCTCTGACAAAATATATAGTCCACAAACTGAGTTCTTGTGTGTAAGGCGTGTAGGCTACGTGTCATTAGTGCCTCTAAAAGTCGAGTCAGAGCGAAGACTCTTAGTCTTTAACCATTTATAGATCACGTGATACAGTAAGTCTAGAAAGGCCATGTGCTTTCCTCATACTTCCATAACAAAACAATAAAAAATTTAATTCCTAGCACAAAACACTAAAAATTAGTCACTAGATTAATCGACTAATCGAAAAAGAATCGTTAGATTAATCTATAAAGAAATTAATTGTTTTTATATATATATATATATATATATATATATATATATATATATATATATATATATATATATAGTTCTTTGTAGTTGCTTGTAGTGTGCTTTAATGGTTATGACCCCCAAAGCACCCCCACAGAGCTGATATTACTATTAGGGTGGTGGGCCATTCTCAGCACTGCAGTGACACTGACGTGGTGGTGGTGTGTGTTGTGCTGGTGTGAGTGGACCAGACACAGCAGTGCTGCTGCTGCTGGAGTGTTTAAACACCTCAGTTTCACTGCTGGACTAAGAATCGTCCACCAACCAGAACTATCCAGACAGCAGTGTCCTGTGGGCGGCGTCCTGTGTCCACTGATGATGAAGAACTAGAGGAACCCAAACTGTGCAGCAGCAGATGAGCTACTGTCTCTGACTCTACATCTACATGGTGGACCAGCAAGTAGTAGGAGTGTCTAATAGAGCGGACAGTGAGTGGACACACATAATACCTGCTCTGTGGCGGTCCTGTGAGGGTCCCTCTAACAGACTTCTGAGGGTAAATACACGGTACCTCTCACAATCAGACCAAACGTTCTGGACCTGGTTCAGTGTGGTTCTCTCAAGAACTGGTGAACAGGTAAATGAGCAGAAACCTGTAGTAGTAACAAAAGCTTTCCACCCAGGTCCGGTATCTGACCACTGCCTCTCTTACCTCAATGTTCTTGCTCGCAACGTTCTTCACCACAGCCGGGAACAGTTCTGAAGCGTTCTTGCCTCTCGCAATCAGCTGAGAGAAGAAAAAGGAAACACAAGCACAAAATCAACCTTCAATATAGACACAATAGTCTGGAAACGCTTCCAGAGCTCCTCAGTTCTCCACCAATCAGAGCCACCCAGCAGCGTGACCAGCCTAAACTGACTGCAAATGCAAATAAATAGTTCTAATACACTGTGGGTTACGGCTTGTTGGTTGCCATGCCAATAAATCACTTAGTCGGGCAGGCTGTCTCTTACAATCTCAATCACTAATCAAACTCTTACACATACAAACACTTAGCGGTGGGCGATATAGCAACAATACGACATCCCAATTTCCAAAATCCACATTTTCATGGATTTTAATCACAACATTTATACATGCTATGACATCACTCCCACCCCAACTCACGCTCACGAGCTTCAGCAGAGGTGGATATCAAAAGTTCAAGTTGATATCAGTCTAATATTTATTTGTAATTTTTTTTTACAAATAAATATTTTTAATTGAAGCTCTTCATTTAGGATGGTCTTCTAAAGTACCAACCAGCTCAAAAAAAAAAACTGACGAGAAAACATGTTTTTTACATGCAAACCATTTTCTTGTACGGCTTTTGGCAGCAGTCAAAATAAATACTGTCTGGATGAATTTAATATTAATGTGTATTCGTATAAAAATAAACAATCAATTTCAAACTAATCCAACATCCTCTGTGATATTTCAGGGGAGACTTGAGGCCAAATTAGACCAGATTGTATATCTGGTTATCATTCTTGATTACAAGTAGGGCTGGGCGATACAATGATAATGATAATTATTGCGAAATATTGTTTCCTTGATAGAACCATAAGACGTAGGCGACAGAAAGTCGATTTCCATCCATGTTTTGAGAGACAACATGAATAGCCAATGAGAATGAGAAGAGTGCCGCCCCAAACCAATCAAGTGGCTGAACTAGAGTTCCAGCCATTTCATGGTTGAGTGTAGGCGTAGTGGCTAAGAGTCACCTTTTAGAGGTACAGATGACTTTATAAACAGGTAAACAGGTGCTGTCCTGCTGCTGTGTTGATGAAGATCTATGGGATGTTTGATATATATATATATATATATATATATATATAAGAACTACGAGCTCATCCGCCATCGCCATGTTTGATTTACTCCGAACTGCCCTCTACTGGACATGTTGCTCAGCAACAATGTAAACGGAGCTGACACAGAAGTGTGAGGGCAGTGACGCTATAACGCTTTAAACACGGCAGACAGAGTATAAAGCAGCCGTTACATGTTATTAATTTTAAAATCTGTGTTTCTGTGTGAAATACTCCCACAACTTTAGATACACACAAATAAATCCACGCCTTTAGTAAATAAATACAACTTAAAATCCTGATATCTTCACTTTTCACTTAATAGTATGTTGTGAGATCTATCTATCTATCTATATATATATATATATATATATATATATATATATATATATATATATATATATATATATATATATATATATATATATATATATATATCTCGACTGATATGGAAAAGAAATATTGTGATAAGATTTTTTTCCATATCGCCCAGCCCTAATTTCAGGATGCACTGTAATACCTATAATAAGTATTAATACAAATAATTAATTAAAAATAATACAAATAATATTTTTTAATCTCTCTTTAATCTTTTGCAAAGCACTGCAGGCACACATGCTCTTACCCCCACCACCCTCTTCATGGCCTCCAGTTTGAGGGACTCCTTGGTGCTCTCCAACATCTCCTTCAGATCCTCATTCCTGAAAAAGATTCAATTCACCCCGATTCATTTCACACTCAAAGCCATCTGACAAACGCGTGTATACACACACACACACACACACACACACACACACACACTTCCTCTGGCAGACAGATTCATTTCACACCGATTCACCCCGACTCTGATTCATTGACACGCTCCATTCGCTTCAGGGCCAGATTTAATCAGGCGGGTCGCTCAGATACAGTAGGCGTACCTCACGAACCTCTGCTTTGGGCTGCTAAGCCGGTACGCCCCGCACTGTCCATAGCCCCACACGGTGACCATGTCTTCCTACCACGGCCAGCGCCCGCCAACCAGAAACCAAACCCAGCAATCTACAGGTTCCAGAGCTGCAGCTCCGGCTGCACAAACACGCGAGAGAAACGAGCGGACAGATTAGATTAGCTTAGCTGAGTCAGAGCACATGCCATTCCTGCCCCGAACCCAGTCCCCCCCCACACCACCCCACCCGTCTCCCTCTCTGGTGTTGGTATGTATAATGTGTGATTGTCTGCCAAGCGAAGGCTCAGAAGAACAGGGTCTTTCTTCCCGCCATGCTCAGCTGCCACGAGACAGCCTTGAGGTGAGGCTGTGACAGGGAGGGTGGGGGGGAGGTGGGGGGTTTTGTGTGCATGGTGCTAGATGCCTAAGCCATCACATTTACTTCAAACTGGGTGGAGATGTTAAACAATCTGTACGACAGAAGAACCAGGTGCCAAGATTCAGAGGAATTCGCGCCCATCAGTACAGTGACACGCTCACACGCTAGTGAACAAACATGCAATCAGGGGGCAGTGACCACAGGGAGCAGTTAGATACCTTGCTCAAGGACGATTCAGTCCTATCTGCTGGAACTGAACCAGCAACCTTCTGGTCACGAGGCTGGTTCACTAACCTCCATCTTACAACTGTTTCTCATAGGGGTGTAAGAAAATATCAAAAATATTGAATATCGCAATATTATGTTTAGTGATACTGTATCGATTCTCAAAAACACAGTATCGATACACAGATTCCTGGCAGACAGTGAATCAGTGTGTGTTGTGTTTAAACCTATGACCACTAGATGCCAGTGTTGTAATACATTTTCAGCTCCACTCCAACAGTAACAAGCAGCACAAGGTCGCAAAGCTATTGTAAGCATTGATAAACCTGTTCATACAGTGGTGTGTTTTAATAGTAGGATTTGAAAAATCACTATATATTACTTTGCTTGCAGTATCGCAATATAGTGAAATATCGTGACCGCTGTATCACAATACGTATTGTATCGCCAGGTTCTTGCCAATACACAGCCCTAGTTACACCTACACAATTATGTTGTGTGTGGTTGAATATGCCTGTAAAGCAAGTGCACGAGAATTTCACCAACAGTTTCGTTAGGCTAACGAGGGGGAGACGCCAAATACTAGAATATTCATGGTAGGGGTGTGCCATATCGTATCGTACACAATAATATCGCCAACATTTTCTAATATCGTAAACAATATTATACCCTGAAATATCATGCCATATCACCCATCCCTAATCATCACATCAGGTACTACTTTTTACTGTTTTTAGCAAAAGAAAAATTCAAACTTTTCTCATTTCCTATTATATATCTACTAGAGACAGAGTTTATCAGTCCAGTATCATTCACTTTACTTCAGTCCTGGATATATGGAGATATTTGGAGTGCATTATTTAGTATCGTGACATTCTGGGTCATTGACTTCTACAATTTGATAGAAAATTCTTGTATTTTTTAATATCTCAGTTAGGGGTGTGCCATATAATATTGTATGCAATAGTAAAATTTAACTTTCATTTTGTTGCAGTAGTGTATTCTTTAATTTTTTTTTAATTCAATGTTTTGTCATATCGCCAAGAGTATCGTTATCACAAAAATACCATGAAATATTGTGATATTATTGTAGGGCCATATCGCCCACCCCTAATTCATGGACAAATTTCAAATGTTGCTTGTACTTTTCACTTCAATTGCTCAACTGACATCATCAATCATCTGCTGTATGTGGTTGTCAATATTTAAGCGATACGTTTTTTCTTTTTGAAACTGATTCTGAGACCAGAACAATACCAATATTTTCTATATTTTTATTGCTTTATTTAAATTAAATATATATACATATACACATATATCGTCACTGTCCAATAAAAAACTGAAGTGCGCATCTCCATTTTTTTCGCCATTTTTCAATCAATTAAACGCATCAGCTGCCACTTACATTGTGTAAAAGTTTTATGATGAATGGACCAATAGAAGTGCTCCAAAATAGCTTGAAAAAAATTCTGGTTCCATTGACTAAGCCATATATATATATATATATATATATATATATATATATATATATATAAATAAGATTAAATATATATATATGGCTTAGTCAAT
>CM038717.1:36614198-36634198 GCA_021613375.1 Megaleporinus macrocephalus
GGCTGATGTCCGACCTCAGCGTGAGCTGAAGATTTTCTGCGGAGACCAGCACTGTCCGCACGACTCCCGCGGCCTCGGAGCGCAGCCCGGACAATCCCCCGTTCATCCTGCGCTCGAGTCGGACAGCTCGTCCAGAATCCTGTTTCTGAAGCGCTACTGATCCAGCTGGAGCTTCTCCACTCTAGAACCACAACAGAACCACTGCGCTTCCAACAGTCCCCGCTGAAAAACAAAAACCCTGGTCCTCAAACTCCACCAAGAACGGAGCAGAGAAGGAGGCAGAGCTGACCAGAAAAATCAATCTGGTTCAAAATCTTAGGTGAGCTGTAAAATCCACAGGGTTCCTAGATGAGTCCTCAGCTGTAGGCGTGGATGCTCTCCAAGCCGTGTGGCGGCTTCTGCTGCCGCTGACCTCCTAAATCCTTAAGAGAAGCGGAACAGCACGGATGTCCACTCGATCGCCCTCCTGACCACTCGTGAGCTCAGGAACCACGTGAGATGGTCACACAGCCCGGCGCTGTCCCATCACTCCTTATCAATTACACGCCACCAGCGCAACAGAGGTCCCTTTGAGAGCTCTCGCTCCGGCTCCAGCCTGCATCTCCAGCGGGGCCCCGTCCTCTCTGGTGACCACCACGCTGGTACTCCCTGCGAGCAGAGTCCGACACGCCTCGCGCTGAAACTCCAGTTGGGCCGGTTTCCTGTTAACCATTAACTCTGCAAACTCTTCCTCCGAACATCATCTTCAAGGGCAACTATCTCCAGATCAAACAAACACAGGAGACACGGAGAAGAAGGCGACGGTCCTGTTACACGGGATCCGAGATCCGTCTCCGGGGGCGACGGCTTCTTCCTTCAGAGTTCCAAGGGAAGCGTGCAGGCTCTTATCTAGGCTGCGTAAACAGTGCAAGCCTTTCATCACCTCTACAGCGTAAACGCTCCGGCTCTTCCTGCAGCAAGCCGGCCCCTGAAGCCCTGCAGAGCCTGATAAGAGCCAAACCCAGTGAGCCACACTTTCCTCTCCAACACAATGGTGACCTGGGGGTGGACCACAGGGCTGAACGATGACCTAGTGTGATTCTTCAGACCCACGCTTAGAACTGCAGCTGTTAGTTTTATAAACGAAGGCCTGACGTTGTGGCACCCTCTTTTCTCTAGCTTGAGGCTTGAATGCTTGAAGGGTTTAGTTACTTCCAACTGACCTGACTCGGGGGTCTCAAACTCCGGCTAGTCTCTAGGGATATCGGGATATTATGTTTGGTGATACTGTATCGATTCTCAAAAACAAAGTATCGATACACAGATTCCTGGCCGACTCATCAGTGAATTATTGTGTGTGTTGTGTTTAAACCTCTGACCACTAGATGGCAGTGTTGTAATCTATGTCTAGCTCCACTCCAACATCAACCAGAAGCACAAGGGCGCAATGCTATTGTAAGCATTGACAAACCTGTTCATAAAGTGGTGTGTATTTAAATAATAAGTAAATCACAATATATCACTTTTCCGGCAGTATCGCGATATAATCACAGTATACTGAATCGTGACGGCTGTATCACGATATGTATTGTATCACCAGGTTCTTGCCTACATAGACTCATTCAAGAGCATCACAGCAAAGCATTAATAGCAATACCAGCAACAAGCCTATTATTGCTGTTATTTTTTAAGTAGTAATAATAATAGTAGTGGTACAAATACAGTACTGTGCAAAAGTTTTAGGACACTTGGGGATGTTATTATATTTAAGAACCTATTTTTTTCCAGACTGAAAGCTTTTATTTACTCATCAAAACACTATTTAAATATTAAACAGTATTAATAGAGTAAGTAGTACTTTTACATATGTCAGTGTGTTTAGTGGTGTAGTGGTTAGTACGGTGGTGTAGTGGTTAGTATGGTGGTGTAGTGGTTAGTATGGTGGTGTAGTGGTTAGTATGGTGGTGTAGTGGTTAGTAAGGTGGTGTAGTGGTTAGTACGGTCGTGTAGTGGTTAGTACGGTGGTGTAGTGGTCAGTACGGTGGTGTAGTGGTTAGTATGGTGGTGTAGTGGTTAGTATGGTGGTGTAGTGGTTAGTATGGTGGTGTAGTGGTTAGTAAGGTGGTGTAGTGGTCAGTATGGTGGTGTAGTGGTTAGTAAGGTGGTGTAGTGGTCAGTATGGTGGTGTAGTGGTTAGTACGGTGGTGTAGTGGTCAGTACGGTGGTGTAGTGGTCAGTACGGTGGTGTAGTAGTTAGTATGGTGGTGTAGTGGTTAGTATGGTGGTGTAGTGGTTAGTATGGTGGTGTAGTGGTTAGTATGGTGGTGTAGTGGTTAGTAAGGTGGTGTAGTGGTTAGTACGGTCGTGTAGTGGTTAGTACGGTGGTGTAGTGGTCAGTACGGTGGTGTAGTGGTTAGTATGGTGGTGTAGTGGTTAGTATGGTGGTGTAGTGGTTAGTATGGTGGTGTAGTGGTTAGTAAGGTGGTGTAGTGGTCAGTATGGTGGTGTAGTGGTTAGTAAGGTGGTGTAGTGGTCAGTATGGTGGTGTAGTGGTTAGTACGGTGGTGTAGTGGTCAGTACGGTGGTGTAGTGGTCAGTACGGTGGTGTAGTAGTTAGTATGGTGGTGTAGTGGTTAGTACGGTGGTGTAGTGGTTAGTACGGTGGTGTAGTGGTTAGTATGGTGGTGTAGTGGTTAGTATGGTGGTGTAGTGGTTAGTAAGGTGGTGTAGTGGTTAGTAAGGTGGTGTAGTGGTTAGTATGGTGGTGTAGTGGTTAGTATGGTGGTGTAGTGGTCAGTAAGGTGGTGTAGTGGTTAGTATGGTGGTGTAGTGGTTAGTAAGGTGGTGTAGTGGTTAGTATGGTGGTGTAGTGGTTAGTATGGTGGTGTAGTGGTTAGTAAGGTGGTGTAGTGGTTAGTATGGTGGTGTAGTGGTCAGTACGGTGGTGTAGTAGTTAGTATGGTGGTGTAGTGGTTAGTACGGTGGTGTAGTGGTTAGTATGGTGGTGTAGTGGTTAGTATGGTGGTGTAGTGGTTAGTATGGTGGTGTAGTAGTTAGTATGGTGGTGTAGTGGTTAGTATGGTGGTGTAGTGGTCAGTACGGTGGTGTAGTGGTCAGCACTGTCTCCTCACAGTAAGATGATCTGGGTTGGATTCCCGGTCCGGGTGGTTCTGTATGGAGTGTGTATGTTCTCTCCGTGTTTGAGTGGGTTCCTCCCACAGTCCAAACACATGTATGTTAGGTTGAGGTGTGTGTGTGTGTGTGTGTGTGTGTGTGTGTGTGTGTGTGTGAGTGTGTGTTGGCCATGAAATAGACTGGTGACCTTCAGATGAAGGCTTTTAAACTATCAGCTTAGGTGCCTCAGGCTTTTACACAGTGGTGTATGTGGTGTTTCTTATTGTAAAGGCACAGCTGACTGAGTAACAGACACCCATTTTCCATACGGACCATAAACATGTCTGGTTTTACACCTCCACCATCCTCTCGAACAATAACGACCCAGACAAGACGCCGCTGAGCCTCTTCTGCTCTCCAGCTCCATCGCTTCTCCCCCTCAAACTCTCCTCCCAACCCTCATCTCCAGCGCTAATGACTTTGTTCTACAAGCTGCAGAAATCGTGTCCTGCTTCTGCCTAATTTGCGTCAGTAATAGCGACGAGACAGGAGAAGCTGCTCTGTAATCAAAAGCTAAATGGCTCGTAATCGCCTCACGCAGAGTAATGGTTCCCAAGAACGAGCCTTAAAGGGCAACTCCACCAATTTACCAAACGCTTCAGCCTAATTCAGAGGTTGAAGTGTGACATCGGAGTGGTTCGGTGTGAGACGCTCTGTTCTAGAGGGCCTTGGACCTGTTCACAGTGGTGGTCAATGGAACCAGACGTCCATCTCTAAAAGCTCCCACAAAGACTGGCATTACATGAAATTATCGATACACTAGGTGATGTTTTATGCGAGATTGGTCTCACTATTATTATTACTACACATAAAACTCAGAGGAGACGTGTAGGCTCCCTGGTCAAATATTAAAATATTGAATATCAGGATATTATGTTTAGTGATACTGTATCGATTCTCAAAAACACAGTATTGATACACAGATACCTGGCAGACAGCAAGTTGTGTGTTGTGTTTAAACCTCTGACCACTAGATGGCAGCGTTGTAATCCATTTTCAGCTCCACTCCAACATTAACAAGCAGCACAAGGGCGCAATGCTATTGTAAGCATTGACAAACCTGTTCATACAATACATCACTTTACTTGAAATATCACAGTATATCACAATATATTGAATCGTGAGCGCTGTATCACGATACGTATTGTATCGCCAGGTTCTTGCCAACACACAGTCCTACTCACTGGTGGGTTTGAACAGTAAATATGGCTACAACTACAGTACTGTGCAAAAAAGGCACTTGGGGATGTTATTATATATAAAACGCTATTTTTTCCATACAGGAGGCTTTTACTGGCTCAGAAAACACTTATTTAAATATTCAAACAGTATATATTACAGACAGAAGGATCGATAGGCCATGTATCGGTATCGGCCGATTTTTAATCAAAATATGTGATCAGCGATCGGCCGATATTTCTCCAATTTAGCCGATCCAGAGTTTCTGTTTTTCCAGCATTTCATCCAGAAAGAGGAGCCCTCCAGCCAGCTCCCTGCCATTCCTATCTGAACCACTAGGTGGAAATACACACCCTTTCATTTTCACAGACTGACTAAAGCAGCGGCCTCGCAAGAACGGATAGAAAACATGTCGTCTGTCTGTGTTTGTAACTCAGACTCATCCAGGGCAGTTTATAACATCTGTAAAATGAATAAAATCAAAGTCTCTCACGGGAACCAAGACAAAGACATTTAACACTAATAATCTGATACACACTTCAGAGACACCACACAGCTGAATACAGTGAGTACCAGTAAACAGCAGAGCTAGCACACACAGCTAACACAAACTAATAACCCAGAACACCTACAGACCAGATCTGACCGGTACGAACAGAACAGCAGCAGAAACAGCCAGAGAGCTAAAGAACCACAGTCAGAGTGATTGAGTTTATAGTTCTAGATCAGCAGCTCTTCTCGGCTGTAGAAGACGTTCATTCTGCTGCTTAATGTTCCACCTGGATCCACGCTCTGCTGTTCCTAGTAGAGATACTTTTCAGATGTGGCTCTTCCGGAGCTTATCAAGCGCTTTACTCCCACATAGACCAACTTCTAATTTAGACCAACTTCTAATTTAGTTACAAATATTATACTGGTTCATATGAGCTCCTTAAAAATGGTAATAAACCAGTTTAGACCTTGTTTAATGACTTGCTTGCACTAATAACAACATGTAGCCCTGCCGTGTCATATAGCCCCGCCCTCGATCGCTATCGGCTATCGGCCGATCACGTTGAAAGGCGATCGGCCCTTAAAAACCCTGATCAGTCCATCTCTAATATTTATACAGTAAGCAGCGCTGTTCCATACGTCAGTGTTTTTATTTAACCCTTTCTAAGCTTCTCCTTCTATAAACAACCCAGTATTATTTACAGTTCTCATCTAATACCTGCTTTGTCTGCTCAGTACTCCATTAAGCTAAATCAAGATTGCTGCTGAAGGAACTGAACACATTCATACAATGTCTGGGGCGTCCAGGAGAAATCTGGAACCTAACTTTGTTCTTCAAACTGGAGCTCAAGATATGATCTACTTCTCTCACAATAAGATATTCATGATACTTTGTATTGTATGTATGATTATTTACATCTATTCTAATCAGATCTGGTGGTGAAAATACACTTATTGATAAGATGAAGGCTTTAAAACAATCAGTGCCTCAGACTTTTACATAGTAGTGTTTATCTGACCCCTGGTTACCATCACAATTACTATAAAGAAAGCGGAAACTCTACAATGATTGTTTTCATGTTCTGATCAAGTTCTGATCTCAATACTAGCCACAGAAATCACTTAACCGTCCAGCCCTGCACACATACACACTGGCTTCTTCTCTCAGTCATGTGAGTCCCTCTCTCAGTCAAGCCGGCTGATTCAGTTAGGACTAAACTGCATTAACACCCCACCCCCCCAACACACTGTGCCAGGTCCTCACATTGACCCTCCTCGAGCTTAACACACTCACATACACAGCATGCACAGAATAACAACTCATACTTCAATATAGGGCTGTGTATTGGCAAGAACCTGGCGATACAATAGGTATCGTGATACAGCAGTCAGGTTTCAATATCACGATATGCTGCGATACTAGTATTTAAACACACCACTATATAAACAGGTTTATCAATGCTTACAATAGCATTGCGCCCTTGTGCTGCTTGTTAATGTTGGAGTGGAGCTGAAAATGGATTACAGCACTGCCATCTAGTGGTCAGAGGTTTAAACACAACACAATGATACACTGTCTGCCAGAATCTGTGTATCGATACTGTGTTTTTGAGAATCGATACAGTATCACCAAACATAATATCCTGATATTCCATATTCCGATATACGATTCTATATACTTTCCAAATAGGTTGTGTGTAAAATGTTGTTTATATTAATACTTCCATTATAATCATTCATTATAGTTGTTTACACAAGGTCTACATCCTGCATTACTCTTGTTTTTACTTTCCCAGAGGTCCACATTAAACCACTGTTTGGTTTCAGGTAGAGATGGACCCATCAGTGTTTTTGAAGCCGATTCAGCGCGATTACCTGATAGCCGATACCGATAGTGGGCGGGGCTATATGCCACAGCAGGGCTACATGTAGTTAATAGCGCAAACAAGTCATGAAACATGGTGGAAACTGGATTATTACCATTTTTAACCAGCTCAGCATAATATTTTAAACAAACACTGGCTGGAAATACAGATATTAGGCTTATTGGTTTAGTGCCATCGATCGGCTTTCGGGATCGGCTAAATTTGAGAAATATCGGCTGATCACTGATCACATATTTTGATTAAAATCAGCCGATACCGATACATAGTTGATCAATCCTTCCATCTCTAGATTCTGGCATCAAAAATAAGACATAATTAATTTTTACATAAAGGCTTTTGAAATCTCTAGTTTAACATTTGGCTCTGGACTGAACTCTGGTTGAGTGATATGGATGTAACTCTCTATTGTGATTATATTGCAACAGATATACAGAACATTTTACAAAAAAAAGCATTCGAGAGCTCTTCTAGTTTAAAGTATGCACTACTACCGAACACATCTGGAGCTGTGACCGGTCAAGACGTTGATGGTCTTGCAAAGGCCAGTCTTTTTCAATAACAACAACAGACGGCGTAGTGAGCAGCCCCACACCAAACTAGGCAGGGCAGGGACTGACACAGATAAGTAAAGGCCAGTCCAGCATCAGCTGGGCACAAACGCTTCACCCTCAGAAAACATTCCTGCATCAGCAATACAGAGCGCTGGGCAGGACTCACTATCCGGGTATGTAGTGCCCCCTCCTGGATACCTGCCAGTCTTAAATGTGTTAGACACTACAGTCATAGATTAGTGGCCACCAGCCTTTGCACTAACCTCAGCAAACCTTGTTCACTTGATTCAACTCATTAGCTAATCAACAAGCCCAGTGAGAGTGAGGTGTGTAGACTACAGAACACACTACACAGTGCATGTGGTCACCAGGACCAGGTCTGGGAATCCCTGCAGGACAACAGACAGTCTTGGGAATGTTTGTGGGGACCAACTCATCCATGTGGAAGACACTCTCAACCGATTTGTGTTTGAATCTGTCCTTGCAGATCACGTACACCATACATGATTGTCTTCTCTGGGGCGGATAAGATGTTCCAGCAACACATCACACGGGCTAGAAAGGTCCCACATTGGTTGGAAGAGTTGACCAAGCCTTCCAAGCACTACCCTGGACCCCTGATTCCTCAGACTTGAACCCAATTGAGCATCTGTGGGACCACCTGGACGGTATTGTGGGCTCTATGGATCCTCCCCCACACTCTCTTTAGCAGCTGTGAGATGCACTGGCTCCAGATACATCAGACCAAGACCTTATTGAGTCTCCCAGTCCGTGTATGGCTGGGAGAATGTAAAGGCTGTACCATTTAAGGTGGACCAGGGAATTCAAATAAGAGGCTAACTTCAACCACGTCTTTCTTCAGGTTTACGCTCAAAAAGGTAAACCTGCTGCACCATTTAAGGTGGAATGGGGAATTCGACTGCAACCTTAACTACAGCCACGTATGTCTTCAGACTGTCCCTCAATAACGGGTCAACTTTAAGAGATGGACGTCTGGTTCCATTGGCCACCACTGTTAAACTATGGAAGTTTCTCTAAAACTAAGCTTTTCACATCAGAACCACTCTCAAACACCTCTTTTAACATACTAAGCGTCTTATAATGCAGACAACGTGGGTGAAAGTCTCATATAAAATCGTTACTCCCTCCATCAACAACACGCAGCCCATCAGCTGCAAGTTCAACGTGCAGATTTCGCTGATCTACAAACCATCACCGCCTCCAGCAACTCAAACCACATGACTTTTAAATCGAAGAAAGTCGACGTTACTCGTACGCCCCCCAACTCAAGCCCGCGGACGGTGCGAGGTTAACTCTTAACCCTCTCCAACCAAAACCAAAAACATTATCTAAATCAAAAACATCAGCTTTTGTTTTCCAAAAACAGAACGTAAACGCCGCGATAGCCGAGAAGCTAACATGACACCTCACTGCGCATGAACGCGAGCGCGCGACAACAGCAACAGGCAGCTGAAGCTCTCTCGCGCGCAGCCTCTATTTTGCATTATTATTATTATTTTTATTATTTTTATTAACTCACTTTTTAAAGTCGGCGCTGAACAGGCTGAAGCCCGCTCCGCCGGCCGAGGTGGTCGGTGTGGTCTCCTGTCCGAGCTCCACCGCTGCCTCCGCTCCGCCTTGCTCATTGTAGGACAAGCTGTTTGCCGACATGCTTAACATTTAACAACCCGATTAATTGTGAGCTTATTCTGGAGCCTGGAGCGAGTTAAGCCTGTCCGAACTACCTGCCTCGGTTCGACGCAAGTTTTAATAAATCATGAAACGAAAAAAAAAACTTTTGCTGTGATGTGGAAGTTTTTTTTCTCCTTCTTCCACGCGCAACCGGAAGTATGAGTTGGAGAAGTTTAAGTCACATGACAGAGGCATGACGTCACGGGCCGAGGCACCTGACCGGCCTCTGCTAGAGCCCTTCAGCTCTGTTTATCCTATTTTTACAAACTCCACCAGTTTTTCTTCCCACATTTCTGCGTAATTAAACTTTTAAGATGCTCACAGAGTAATTTAGAGTGATTTGGTGTGAAATGCTCGGTTCTAGAGAAACGTATGCAGTCAGACTTGCTCACAGTGGTGGTGAATGGAACCAGACGTCCACCTCTAAAAGAAGAAAATTAAGAACTTGTGTTTGCACACACACACACTTTAGTGGGCAGTGAGCCTTGAGCGGTGGGCAGTCATATCCACAGCACCCGTGGAGCAGTTTGGGGTTAGTTGATCCAGGGGATCAAAACCGCCGAACTTCTGGTCACAAGACCAAATCCTTAAACTTCAGCCCACAAAAGCTCCCTCACAGAAAGTTAATACATACAATGGTTATGAATACACTGTCTGATGTCTAAGTCATGTTTTGAGAAGATTTTGGTCTTAAAATTCATTTATGGTGGAGGGATACATGCTGGGGCTGCAAGGTAAAATAGTCCCCAAAGAAAGATTATTATTTTCAGATTTTCCAGATTTTACCATCATCAGTATTACATATTAAACTCATATAAAACCATGTGTAGGTTCACTGGTGGTTTTAATAGTAAATAAAATAACTATGTTGGAGACATGGAGACCCCCGGATTTCACACCAAACCCACTCTGAATGGCTTTGTTTACATCTTTATGATAGTTTAGAGAAGGTTTTGGCCTTCAAATCAATTTATAGTGGAGGGATACATGCACCCATGGAGCAGTTTGGGGTTAGGTGGTCCAGGGGATCAAAACCACCGACCTTCTGGTCACAAGACCAAATCCTTAAACTTCAGCCCACAAAAGCTCCCTCACAGAAAGTTAATACATACAATGGTTATGAATACACTGTCTGATGTCTAAGTCATGTTTTGAGAAGATTTTGGTCTTAAAATTCATTTATGGTGGAGGGATACATGCTGGGGCTGCAAGGTAAAATAGTCCCCAAAGAAAGATTATTATTTTCAGATTTTCCAGATTTTACCATCATCAGTATTACATATTAAACTCATATAAAACCATGTGTAGGTTCACTGGTGGTTTTAATAGTAAATAAAATAACTATGTTGGAGACATGGAGACCCCCGGATTTCACACCAAACCCACTCTGAATGGCTTTGTTTACATCTTTATGATAGTTTAGAGAAGGTTTTGGCCTTCAAATCAATTTATAGTGGAGGGATACATGCACCCATGGAGCAGTTTGGGGTTAGGTGGTCCAGGGGATCAAAACCACCGACCTTCTGGTCACAAGACCAAATCCTTAAACTTCAGCCCACAAAAGCTCCCTCACAGAAAGTTAATACATACAATGGTTATGAATACACTGTCTGATGTCTAAGTCACTGTTTTGAGAAGAATTTGGTCTTAAAATTCATTCATGGTGGAGGGATACATGCTGGGGCTGCGAGGTAAAATAGTCCCCAAAGAAAGATTATTATTTTCAGATTTTCCAGATTTTACCATCATCAGTATTACATATTAAACTCATATAAAACCATGTGTAGGTTCACTGGTGGTTTTAATAGTAAATAAAAATGACTATGTAGGAGACATGGAGACCCCTGGTCACCATCACCACCACTGTAAGAACATCTGAGTCTCTACAATCAACGATTTCACACCAAACCCACTCTGAATGGCTTTGTTTACATCTTTATGATAGTTTAGAGAAGGTTTTGGCCTTCAAATCAATTCATGGTGGAGGGATACATGCAGAGTGTTGTGAGATAAAATAGTCCCCACAGAAAACATATTATTTTCAGATTTTGCTCTATTTTACTGTCATCAACATTCCACATGTATGCTCAGAAGACAGATGTAGGTTCACCAGTAGTTTGGGTAGTTATTAAATTGCTTGTGTGTTGTAGACAAGACGAGCCCTGGTTCTCATCACCATGGCTACCATCTCGATCCCTGCAGCAGATTGTATGGACAGCTGTGTACATCACTGGAAGACCTTAACCCACCATGAACACCTCCTATCACAAGTGCTGCATACAAGGCCGCCAGGTGGACAGATTACTGAACGCGTTTGTGCCCAGCAGCACTGCTGTGTCTGATCCACTCATACCAGCACAACATACACTTACTGCTGAGAATGATGCACCACTCAAATCATACCTTTGAGGGGGTCTGAGGGGGTCCCGACCATTGAAGAACAGGGGAAGTACACAGAGATGAATCAGATGAACTACAGTCTGTAACTGTGCTCCTATATGGTCAGTGGAGCTGATAAAATGAGTGTAGATACAAGAAAACGTAGCCAATGAAGTGGCCGGTGGGCGTATATATGATGCCTATTCGTATATAATGTTTTGTAGTCTTGTGTATTTATGTTCAGTGTATTGATTGTATGTGTGGCACTTGTATATCTGCAGTCTGTGTAGTGCCGTATATATTATATTTATTATTATATGTTATTTATTTATTTATTTATTTATTTATTTATTTTTGGCAGCCTATGTGGTCAAATCTAACTTAACTGCTGTTAAAAAATAAAAAAATTAATATGCAATACTAGAACTGATCATATTCCACCACATGCCCTCCGATTAGCCTGAAGCTGCAGCCCTACGCCAGCAGGTGGAGCTATAGTAAAGATAATGACACCACGTTAGGCTCCAACTTGTCACTAGTATATATTGTGCTGTATCATAGAATTGAGTTACAATGTGTTACAAAAAGTAATATATATTTAGATCTCTTGTACAAACCTCAAGGATGGGACCGGGCTGAGATGCAAACAGAGTCATTCAGAGTGTGTTTGGTGTGAAAAGGTTGATTGCAGACACTCG
Source organism: Megaleporinus macrocephalus (assembly GCA_021613375.1). Lineage (NCBI taxonomy): Eukaryota > Metazoa > Chordata > Actinopteri > Characiformes > Anostomidae > Megaleporinus > Megaleporinus macrocephalus. The sequence continues at coordinate 36,626,229 of CM038717.1, forward strand.
GATGTTCTTTACAGTGGTGTTGATAGCAACCAGGGGTCTCCATGTCTGCAACACAAATATAGACACTTTGTTTAAAACCACCAGTGAACACATATGTGTGTTCTGAGTGTTTATATATGCAGCTCTAATGATGGGACTATTTTGCCTCACAGCATGCTGCAGGTATCCCTCCACCTTGAATGGATTTTAAGGCCAAAATCTCCTCAAACCAACATCTCAGACATCAGGCAGTGTGTTCATAACTATTTCGTGTAATAACAGCCTGTGAGGGAGCTTTTGGAGGTGGATGTCTGGTTCCATTCACCACCACTGTGAGAAATTCTGACGTATGTATGTGTTTCTCTAGTGTTTCACACTACTCTATTTGTTTTCGTGTAAATAATGTAGCTATGCAGAAGTTCAGAAAAATCAGTGGAAGGCTGCGCGTGTGGAAAAGAGCGCTTGCTGACCTCAGAATGACTTGGCAGCTGTAAAGGTTTGAGGTGAGTGGTGACGAGACGCTCTTTAAACTTTAACACATTTCTCCTGCCTGTGTGTACACAGAGCGCTGTCTTGGGGCGGGGGCGGGAGGGGTCAGGGGTGTTGGGGTCAGTCTTTGTTAATGTTTAGGTTTAAGTGAGGTCAGAGAGCACACCGGTCAGGCTGACCCAGGGTCAGGTTTTAGACTGCTTTGGCCCGAGGCCTAGGGCTTCTGCCCCAGACTCCAACATCTGATAATGATACAGCAAATGCTGTAAGCTAGAAAGCATCCCATCATTCCTTTGATTTCCAGTCAAAACAGCCGTCAGGTTCATAATTTGCCGAGAGATATTATTTCTGAGTTCAGTCTTAGAAGTTTCTGCTTCTCGCCATCCACATAATCCCAAACACATTCAGTGATGTTGAGGCTCTGGACTCTGGGGTGGTCAGTCCATTGTTCTGAGCTTTTTGAACAGCAGTTACACATCCTATCAGACCCCATAGTGCTGTGGTGTCTTCTCACAGTGGAAGGATGGAGAGAAACATCTGTGGATGTTCTCAGATCTGAAGCCAGAGTGGAGCTTGAAGTTCTCCTGTCTCTTACTAATGAAAGCTTGAAGTTCTGTTTATCTGATGGGCGCAGATTTGGTGGTCGTTAGGAGTCACATCCTCTCTGCTGTTTCAAACATTGCGAATGTGAATGTCTGTTGAGATCTTTTGAGGAACATATTGTCAGTGAGATCTTTTGAGGAACATATTGTCAGTGAGATCTTTTGAGGAACATATTGTCAGTGAGATCTCTGTGGGTCCCACAGATTAAGGGGGGAAGTGATCTGGCCCATTGAAGGTGCTGCTGGATTCTGGTGTTGTTTATACAATTAAAAATACACTTAATTGACCAACAACTTTCAACGACGGCAGCACATAGTTGGCAGCATTATGGTCTGGGGAATGTTTTCCCACTCTTCCACTGTGAGAAGACACTCCCAACTGATTTGGGTATGAATCCATCCTTGCAGATCATGTACATGCTGACAATACGACACGTCACGCGGCTAGAAATGTCCCACGTTGGTTGGAAAAGTTGACCAAGACTTCCAAGAACCCATTGGAGCATCTGTGGGACCACATGGATGGTGGTGTTCACTCTATGGATCCTCCCCTACATGCCCACAAGCAGCTGAGGGATGCACTGCAGTCAGCATGGCTCCAGATACCTGTGACCATCTACCAGGACCTTACTGAGTTCACCAGTTCATCTAGCTGCTCTCTGTGCTGCACACCGGGGTTACTCTGGATATTACTCTGGTCATAATAATGTGACTCCACTGTATATATTATTAAATATATAGTGATAGTAGTATTGTTTTTTAACTGTTGTAACAAAACCACATGTCTCTGAAACAGTAAAGGGAAACTTTAGCATATGTTAATGTAATGGGAGTAACTCTGGACCATATCTGCTGGTCCATTCATCACAGGCAGTTGGCGGAAATTGAGATGGCATGTCCCGATAACAGCAGCAGTTTAGTGAAAAACAAACACGGAGAACACACACGTTCTCACCCTCATGGAAGCCAAAGAGAGAGCAATTTTCCAGCGGGAGGAAAATACAGTCCGAGATTTTCTTACTGAGACAGAAACGCAGATCTGTTTCTGTTAGTTTTGGCCGAAGCCATCGAGAGCGTTTGGCTCGGAGAGCCGGAGAGGAAAAACAAGCTCGGCCTCAAAAAAACACGGCCAGATTCGGTTTACATCCAGCTTTGTTTCCTTGGAAAACAAGACAACCGTAAAGCATCAGCGATAGTGTTTATGGTAGGAAGATACTGCAGTAAGTGATAGCACCATCAGTCTGGCCACGCATGGTGGATAGGGGCGCAGAGGTCATGCTTTTATCTCTCTTTTTTCTTGCTCTCTCTCTAATTCATGCTGGCGGTAATGTATATCACATCCATCTAACAGTCTTTGGTCTGTCGACCAATCACATTCTAACACCACAGTTGTTCTAAAGAACAGGGAACCTTAATCAGCCTTTCTATTCTTAGGCTGTGTCTCAAATCCTAGTGAGTGTCTAAGTAGGCTGTCTAGGTAGTGAGTGTGTAAGTAGCAGCGTTCTCTCCTCATCTCGCCTCATAAAACAGATTACTGAGACGCTCTAGTTAGAGAGAGACTGCGTCACGGCTTGTTCCCGCCCACTGCAGCACGCCACCGGTGGTTTAGCTGGTTGCTAAGCTACCAGCCGGCATTCAAAACAATAGCCTGAGGCTTAAAAATCCGCTAGCATAAATGCTAATGTCTCGAGTATAAAAGTGTAAATGGTGAAGGACTCGTTACAGAGTTGATAATAAAATACTGTTTTGTGTGATTATATGACCAGAAACACATTAAAACTCCAGAGAGAATCAAAATAACTCACATTTTAAAACCACTTCACTGCTCCTAGATTAGCCTGCGTTGCATTACGGGATAGCCATAGCGACTGAGGCTGAGATTGATAGGTAAATTTGAATTGATAGGGAAATTCAAGATCTCCGCATTTAACCCATCTGTGCAATTAAACACTTACATATACACAAACACAAAAGTGAACAGACACACTAGGGGGCAGTGAGCACACCACAGCGCCCGGGCAGCAGTCAGGGGTTAGGTACCCTGCTCAAGGGCCCTTCAGTCATGTTCATGGGATCAAATCAGCAGCCTTCCAGTCACAAGGCTGGTTCCATAACCTCCAGCCCACGACTGGCCCCAGTACAGCACCTCAATACAAGACTCATCAAATACTGTTTCAGAATTTTGTGACAAAAGGAACAACAAATCTTGTTCTGTTGATCTGCATTTGGAGGTGTGTGGTTTCGTTCTGACGGCAAAATGGTTAGAATAATATTAAAGCTACGTTACGTACGTTTGTGGGATTTGGCGACCTCTCTGGTGAAAAAAATGTAATTGCATACAACATGCTGAGAATTCAAAGAGAACTAAAAAAAAACTCAAAACTTGGTGGAAGCCATGTTCTCTGAGGGTGATTCTGTTTTACGCCACCTGAATATAGCTTCTCCTTTAGGGGGCGCCAGTAGGAACCAGGGTGGTGGAAGACTGAAACTGTTAGCTGGCCGTAGATAGTTATTCATGTAGGGACTAGCGACGTGTCAAGTCAAGTCAAGTTTATATGTATAGCGCTTTTTACAACAATGTTGTCACAAAGTAGCTTTACAGGAATTTTAAAGCATGAAAAACATGAAATCACACACTTTATCCACTGTGAACAAGCCAGAGGCAACAGTAGCAACAACAACTCCCTCAACTGGAGGAAGAAACCTTGAGAGGAACCAGACTCACAAGGGGAGACCCATCCTCCTCTGATCACACAGTAGTTACAGTTTATAAACTAAAGCTGAGTCTGAAGGTAAAAGCTTTAGAAGCTGTACAGGTGCTACATCAGGTGGGTGATACTGTGATGCAGTCAAGGTGGAGCAAATGGCACAAATGGAGAGGGGCGTTGGTTGGAGCCGGGTGACGGGGGGCCCTGGTGGTCTGTCTTTTACAGTATTCGGCGGGACAGGTGGGTGGTTATTACCTCAGAGAGAGAGAGAGAGAGAGAGAGAGAGAGAGAGAGAGAAACTAAAAACAAAGTTAGTTCTGGTTTGGGTCAGTACAGAGACAGCGTTAGTTCTGGTTTGGGTTAGTACAGAGACAGCGTTAGTTCTGGTTTGGGTTAGTACAGAGACAGCGTTAGTTCTGGTTTGGGTTAGTACAGAGACAGAGTTAGCTCTGGTTTGGGTTAGTACAGAGACAGAGTTAGTTCTGGTTTGGGTTAGTACAGAGACAGCGTTAGTTCTGGTTTGGGTTAGTACAGATACAGAGTTAGTTCTGGTTTGGGTTAGTACAGAGACAGCGTTAGTTCTGGTTTGGGTTAGTACAGATACAGAGTTAGTTCTGGTTTGGGTTAGTACAGTGACAGAGTTAGTTCTGGTTAGGGTTAGTACAGATACAGAGTTAGTTCTGGTTTGGGTTAGTACAGAGACAGAGTTAGTTCTGGTTTAGGTTAGTACAGAGACAGAGTTAGTTCTGGTTTAGGTAAGTACAGAGACAGAGTTAGTTCTGGTTTGGGTTAGTACAGAGACTGAGTTAGTTCTGGTTTGGGTTAATACAGAGACAGTGTTAGTTCTGGTTTGGGTTAGTACAGAGACAGAGTTAGTTCTAGTCTGGTTTAGTATAGAGACTGAGTAAGTTCCGGTTTGGGTTAGTACAGAGACGGTTAGTTCTGGTTTAGGTTAGTACAGAGACAGAGTTAGTTCTGGTTTGGGTTAGTACAGAGACAGAGTTGGTTCTGGTTTAGGTTAGTACAGAGACTGAGTTAGTTCTGGTTTGGGTTAGTACAGAGACAGAGTTAGTTCTGGTTTAGGTTAGTACAGAGACAGAGTTAGTTCTGGTTTAGGTAAGTACAGAAGATGAGTTAGTTCTGGTTTGGGTTAGTACAGAGACAGAGTTAGTTCTGGTTTAGGTTAGTACAGAGACAGAGTTAGTTCTGGTTTGGGTTAGTGCAGAGACAGCGTTAGTTCTGGTTTGGGTTAGTGCAGAGACAGCGTTAGTTCTGGTTTGGGTTAGTACAGATACAGAGTTAGTTCTGGTTTGGGTTAGTACAGAGACAGAGTTAGTTCTGGTTTGGGTTAGTACAAATACAGAGTTAGTTCTGGTTTGGGTTAGTACAGTGACAGAGTTAGTTCTGGTTTGGGTTAGTACAGATACAGAGTTAGTTCTGGTTTGGGTTAGTACAGAGACAGAGTTAGTTCTGGTTTGGGTTAGTACAGAGACAGAGTTAGTTCTGGTTTAAGTTATTACAGAGACAGCGTTAGTTCTGGTTTGGGTTAGTACAGAGACAGAGTTAGTTCTAGTTTAGGTTAGTACAGAGACAGAGTTAGTTCTGGTTTGGGTTAGTACAGAGACAGAGTTAGTTCTGGTTTAGGTTAGTACAGAGACAGAGTTAGTTCTGGTTTGGGTTAGTACAGAGACAGAGTTAGTTCTGGTTTAGGTTAGTACAGAGACAGCGTTAGTTCTGGTTTGGGTTAGTACAGAGACTGAGTTAGTTCTGGTTTGGGTTAGTACAGAGACTGAGTTAGTTCTGGTTTGGGTTAGTACAGAGACAGAGTAAATTCTGGTTTAGGTTAGTACAGAGACAGAGTTAGTTCTGGTTTAGGTTAGTACAGAGACTGAGTTAGTTCTGGTTTGGGTTAGTACAGAGACAGAGTTAGTTCTGGTTTGGGTTAGTACAGAGACTGAGTTAGTTCTGGTTTGGGTTAGTACAGAGACTGAGTTAGTTCTGGTTTGGGTTAGTACAGAGACAGAGTTAGTTCTGGTTTAGGTTAGTACAGAGACTGAGTTAGTTCTGGTTTGGGTTAGTACAGAGACAGAGTTAGTTCTGGTTTGGGTTAGTACAGAGACAGAGTTAGTTCTGGTTTAGGTTAGTATAGAGGATATGGAGTGTTTAGAGTGTAGCTGGTGACTCTGACAGATCTGAGTATAAACAAAAAGAACTAAAAGGAGAGAAGCTGCACACATGCTACATTTGGAATTTTAGACGTGTGTCTACAGCAGTCAGATATTATCAATAGACTAATATTACCAGTGATAATATTGTGGGTGAACGATCTATTGTTATCTGATCTTCATTGGTATGAAGTTGATTTAGTTGATTTTAAGATCATTTGGGAACTGGAGTGTCTTCTAAAGCCGCATGGCAGGAGTGCTGCTGCGTTTCTCTGCGCTAATCTTGCTAAATCTCCACTTGTTTGTTGTTATTTAGTTAACTGTCGAATTACACCCGCAGTAAAGAACAGCCACAGGTTTTTGGAGGCTATTTTTTTTTCTGTTGTCAGATATTCGAATCAGTTGAAAAGAACCCAAATCAGCAGCAACCCAAAGGTAAACGCAGGCAGCATTATAGCTGATCGTGAACGGTTGCTCTGCTCTGAGTGCAGCAAGTTTAGCTCTGCTTCTCTTCATCTCTACTGAGAGCAGGTCCAGTCAGCAGGGCTCAGAATCGCAGTCAGAAGCTTCAGATGCCTCTGGGAGAGTTAGTTCTCCGTTGACTCCGGCAGTAGAGCTGCAACAGCGGGTAAATGGCTGGCGTCTAGGCAGCATAGCCGTAAAGCTAAAGCTCACGCTAAAGCTGTCCAACGTGAGCACCACTCTGAAACAGCCTCTGAGACCCCTGTTCAAAGTGCTCTGATCATGGGTGATTCTGTTTTACGCCACCTGAATATAGCTTCTCCTTTAGGGGGCGCCAGTAGGAACCAGGGTGCCGGACAATTGGGGAAACGGAAGCTGTTAGCTGGCCGTAGATAGTTATTTATGTAGGGACTAGCGACGTGTGTCCACAACAGTCAGATATTATCAATAGACCAATTACCAGTAATAATATTAATAATATTAATAATATTTTTAAAGCCTGTACGTGTGGGATGGTAATATGTACAGACGTACAACGTGCTGTGAAAAGCTCCCGACCCGACGACTTTGGCTTCTAATTGATATTTACGTGATTTACCGGTGTTTTTATTAACCTCACTCAGTAACGACACTACGTTCAGCTATAACAACAAGGTTAGACCAATCCATTCTTGGTGGAGGGATACATGCAGGACGTCGTGAGGCGAAACAGACGCCAAAGAAAACAAATTATATTCCGATTTTCCTCTAGTTTACTATCATTAACATTCCATATGAAGGCTAATGTGCAGGCGCGCTGATGGTTTTGATAGTAAATAAAATGGCTGTGTTTGTGTTGTAGACATGAAGACCGCCTGGTTATTATCCCCACTCAGCTTCAGCAAAGAAGGGTCTGCATGCATCACTGTGTGCTGGCTGTGTTTCAGGGACTGATGAGTAGATGAGTAGGTTTGGTGATTTACTGTATCTGGATGTTGAGTCTGTCCCTACTGTGGTCAGACTGATGGAGAGTGTGTAACATATGTATCACCCCTATTTTTTCACCCTGTGTGTTCCTTACTTTTATTCCATTGTTGTGTTTTGCTTTTGACCGCGTGGGCCCTCCGGTGGGCTCTCAGTTTGATCTGGCCTGCCGTTTGTGAGCTCTGGACTGCAGTTCTATTGGTGATGCATTTGTATTCGGCAACAGCTAAATCACTACTCGGCTAATGTTACGGCTACAGAGGGACCATAAAACCTCCAGCTCGGCTCCTTCATCCATCCCTCCTCCGTCATTGCAGCCAATCCACTCCTTTCTATTATTGCATGTTATGGTTCCATTATTCTCCAGCAGGAGGCGCTCCACTGTAAGGAAAAAGCTCTATTGCCACTGGAGTGAGAGAAACAAGCAGCTCTGCTTTGCAGTTTAAGCATATTATTAATATTACACTTAATATGTAAACAAAGACATGTGGTGGTGGGTGAATGGAACCAGACGTCCACCTTTAAAAGCTCCCTCATATAAAGGCATTACATAGTTTTTTGATAGTTTTGAGAAGTTTTTGGCTTTGTTCATGGTGGAGGGA
>CM038717.1:36641698-36646698 GCA_021613375.1 Megaleporinus macrocephalus
TACAGAGTCTTTATGCTGTTTACTGATATGACCTCGGTGTGATTCTCGCCTCTTCACAGACTCTGGTGTTGGATATCGCTTGTTGTGATAGAGCTTCTTTGCTTTCCTTACCAGCCAGCATCTGCCCGTTCCTGACCCGTTTCATATGTGATGTAAAACTATGAATAGGTCTATGAACACTTTGGGGCTGGTTCTGCTGGGTTGGGCGGCAGCCTATAAACCCTTTAAGAGAAAGAGAGAGAGAGAGAGAGAGAGAGAGTGAGAGATACTGTGGGTCTTGGCACTGGACCAACTTTTCAGGCTCGATTTGAGACTCGCTCCTAAAATAATAAAGCATGTAAAATCATTCTATAATAAATGTCTATAAAAGCCAGTGGAAACACATAAATCACTCCTTAAACACAGGTTATGGGGTAAAGAGCAGGGTCTGTGTGTACTCGTTAATCGTCAGGGTGATTTTGTTTCATTAGTGGGTTGGACACGCATTTCTGAAAAGCCGCTTTGGATCCACGTTGAAGAAAGCAGCGTACCAACGAACCTGAACCAGTACAATTTGGGCTCCAGTGTGGGATTTCCAGTGGGTTTAGAGATGAAGTTAACACTGATATACTCAGAGGGGGGTAGTAACTACATTACGTTTACTCAAATACATGTACTTCAGTGAAATACTTTAAACAACACTGACCCCCTGTTTGTAGATTTATCAGTACCTGGTTTAAGGTGCTAGATAAGTACGGTTCCCATACACATAACATTACACCAGATACCCCGCTGGGCTGGAAGGCCAGTGAATCAGACTGAATGTCAGTATAGAAAAACACTTTGTGTGGTAGAAGAAAGGAAAAGTGTGAGGACCTTTGCAGGGGTGGCCAGGACCTTCAAATTAACCCTTTGGATGCCCTGATTGTTTTAAAATGAACATATAGATAAAAATAAACTCATTATTGACAATGCTCAATAAAAACAGGTCATTGTTTAACCTGCTTCTCCCATGAAGTGATAAGCTTTTGTCTCAACTGACTTAGGGGGGCGCTGTAGCAAACTGGTTCCCCAGGTTGCCCTTACAAAAAAGAAGTTTATTCAAGTGTAGCATTAGTTTACTTCTTTTAAACTAAAAGGAAGTGAGTATACTTTCAGTTTACTTTTTATGTACTTCTCAGTGACATACTAAACACAGTTATACATAAGTATGCTGGGGTTATACTGACAAGTATAGAACAGTCTAAGTATATTTGGTCTTTACTTGTACTTAATCTTTTGATTGAGATAGTAGAAGTAAGTATTCTTGCTCTGCACAAAAACATATTCAGTACAATATTTATTTAAAATTTGATTTATAAAGATTTATAAAAATACAAATATGTTTCTTAATCTGAGTGTTGTTTATTTTACGTGTGTCCACTGGTGAGTAAGTAAACATTGTTAAGTTCTATTTTAAGTAGAAAAAACTCTTAAACCTAGTCATATACTTTAAAGTACAACAATAATATAAGCAGTAAATTATAAGTATTAAGTTCACTTAAAGAAAACGTACAAGCTAGTAAACTAACAGTAAACCCTTAAGTTTACTTTTAGTGTAGTTGCAGTACAAAAGCTGTAAACTAGTTTTATACTTGGTTTACTACTCTTACACTTAAAGTGTACTTAAAAGTATACTTTTAAAAACTAGAAAGTGGGCCAATTTAGTCACAAGAAGTATTAAAATAGTACATATACGAGTGTACTACTAGTACAATGACATTAGTATAGTAACTACATAAAGTATACTTAATAAAATTAACTTTAAGTATACTTATTTTCTGTAAGGGTGATCCTGCATAGCCTAGAACCCATATAAACTTTCAAATCTGCCATAGTGTATATCTGAAAAATGGGTTTCCTGGTGAAAAGAGTTAATGGCTACTTTGTGTCTCAAACCAAAGACAGAAGATTGTAGGAGAACTCATTGGAGTCACCAGCCAACCGAGGACAAGCTGCTGTTTTGTGAATGTACCCTTGCCCTGTCACTAATTTTCACGATTCTCTTCTAACTATTATCCAGAATTTCAGAAATTAGAAGCATTTGTTGAATTTGCAGAATTCATCTGTGCAGTGAAACACCCACATACACACTCCCAGACACACTACTTAGAGCACACTTGCCCGGAGCATGGTGAGCGTCACCATGTTTGGCGCAACACGACTTCTGACTGCTTGCTTTTCAATGGGGATGTCGGTCATTTCACGATCTGACATGCCCTCGCAGTTCTGAGTGGCAGCGACTCACAGTTTTTAGGGTATTTAACTATGACTAGGCTGCATTTTTGATAATTTATTGATTTTAAGGATTTATTTCTCAACATTTTTAGAACCCAACAGCTGCCATTTACAACTAAATGACCAATAGAAATGCTCCAAAATAGCTTATCCATTGACTTACATTGAAAGTAAAGAATGTTTTTGTCCTCTCTTTTACAGTTAGGATTTTAGAGACTTATTTTTCTTATATATATATATACGACTATATATATATATATATATATATATATATATATATATATATATATATATATATATATATATATATATATATATATATATACACTACCGCTCAAAAGTTTGGGATCACAGTGAAATGTTCTTGTTTTAATGGAGTATATTCCTTCCTTAACACAACAATGGACTGATGGGTCTCTTGTTTCTTTCTGGTCATTGTGAGTCGGTCAGCAAGCCATCAACTGCTGATCTTCAGATACTAAACTAACCTAGAATGTTGTTCCCTTTTATACTCACTTATTAGTAGAATGTTTTTCAGCTGTGCATCACAATTGATCAAGAGTGTCCTAACAACCAATTAGTCCAATAACATCCTTAACTTGGATTGGTGGCCGTACCAGGAGATTTAGACAGAGGACTGAGAATTGCTGATAATAGGACTATATACAAAATAAGCCTCTATACAAGAATATACTTTAATACAAACATTTTTATTCTTTACATTTTTTTTTGTGAAATTTACAATATTGTTTGTGAATTGCATGAAAATTGCATGAAATGAAATTCTAAAGTGATCCTAAACTTTTGAGCGGTGGTGTAATAAATGTAAATATCTACTCTGTGGCACATTACTAGTATTAAAATACAATTTTAAATAATTAAAACCAGCAGATGGCACACGGTGGTCTCCACCTTGGTGAATATGAATACACACGTAGTCCACATGGTAGCTCTCAGTCAATGCATTGTCCACACGCTCGGCCAAACTCTTGATGTTTGTTCGACGGGTTGATTATGGCTAGGCTTGTGGAATGCCAGGCGTGTGAAACACAACAGAAGGGTGGGTGCTTTAGGACCCCCATACTGAGAGGAGTGGAGCGAGGGAACAAAAGGCGGGGAGAAGGAAGGATGAGGAGAGGCTCCCAAAATAAACAGGAGAAAGGAGAACTGGCAGGAGGCGCGAAAGACAAACACGAAAGCAGCACAGGTGCGGCTGGGAATAGCAGCTACGCTCGACACCTGATTTCACATAAAACACATACACACGCCTACACGCACTGCTACGAGCAAGTATAGTGCAGCGCTGCCGTGCTCGTTACTGCACACATACCTGAGTAACCTTCACTGTACAAAGAGACACATTCTGTATGTTACAGATATTAGAGAAACACTCAGTAAAGTTTAGTATGTAACATGTCCAGTATGTTACAGCTAGAGTTAGTAACACTGTAACATAGATAGATAGATAGATAGATAGATAGATAGATAGATAGATAGATAGATAGATAGATAGATAGATAGATAGATGTTAGAGTAACACATTTAGTATGTTATGAGTATTAGAGAAACACTCAGTAAAGTTTAGTATGTAACATGTTCAGTATGTTACAGCTACAGTTAGTAACACTGTAACAGATAGATAGATAGATAGATAGATAGATAGATAGATAGATAGATAGATAGATAGATAGATAGATGTTAGAGTAACACATTTAGTATGTTATGAGTATTAGAGAAACACTCAGTAAAGTTTAGTATGTAACATGTTCAGTATGTTACAGCTACAGTTAGTAACACTGTAACAGATAGATAGATAGATAGATAGATAGATAGATAGATAGATAGATAGATAGATAGATAGATAGATAGATAGATAGATAGATAGATGTTAGAGTAACACATTTAGTATGTTACGAGTATTAGAGAAACACTCCAATGTTCAGTATGTTACAGCTATAGTTAGTAACACTGTAACATAGATAGATAGATAGATAGATAGATAGATAGATAGATAGATAGATAGATAGATAGATAGATAGATAGATAGATGTTAGAGTAACACATTTAGTATGTTACGAGTATTAGAGAAACAGTCAGTGAAGTTTAGTATGTAACATGTTCAGTATGTTACAGCTATAGTTAGTAACACTGTAACATAGATAGATAGATAGATAGATAGATAGATAGATAGATAAATAGATAGATAGATAGAGTAACACATTTAGTATGTTACAGATATTAGAGAAACACTCCAACTCAGTAAAGTTTAATATGTAACATGTTCAGTGTGTTACAGCTATAGTTAGTAACACTGTAACAGATAGATAGATAGATATATAGATATATAGATATATAGATAGATAGATAGATAGATAGATAGATAGATAGATAGATAGATGTTAGAGTAACACATTTAGTATGTTATGAGTATTAGAGAAACACTCAGTAAAGTTTAGTATGTAACATGTTCAGTATGTTACAGCTATAGTTAGTAACACTGTAACAGATAGATAGATAGATAGATAGATAGATAGATAGATAGAAAGATAGATAGATAGATAGATAGATATATAGATAGATAGATAGATAGATAGATGTTAGAGTAACACATTTAGTATGTTACGAGTATTAGAGAAACAGTCAGTAAAGTTTAGTATGTAACATGTTCAGTATGTTACAGCTATAGTTAGTAACACTAACATAGATAGATAGATAGATAGATAGATAGATAGATAGATAGATAG
>CM038717.1:36654198-36656698 GCA_021613375.1 Megaleporinus macrocephalus
GATAGTGGAGTTTAGCTGGACTGTGAGTCTGAGACTTTACACTGTGATAGTGGAGTTTAGTTGGACTGTGAGTCTGAGACTTTACATTGTGATAGTAGAGTTTAGCTGGACTGTGAGTCTGAGACTTTACATTATGATAGTAGAGTTTAGCTGGACTGTGAGTCTGAGACTTTACATTGTGATAGTAGAGTTTAGCTGGACTGTGAGTCAGAGACTTTACACTGTGATAGTAAAGTTTAACTGGACTGTGAGTCTGAGACTTTACACTGTGATAGTAGAGTTTAGCTGGACTGTGAGTCTGAGACTTTACACTGTGACAGTAGAGTTTAGCTGGACTGTGAGTCTGAGACTTTACACTGTGATAGTGGAGTTTAGCTGGACTGTGAGTCTGAGACTTTACACTGTGATAGTGGAGTTTAGCTGGACCATGAGTCTGAGACTTTACACTGTGATAGTAGAGTTTAGCTGGACTGTGAGTCTGAGACTTTACACTGTGATAGTGGAGTTTAGCTGGACCATGAGTCTGAGACTTTACACTGTGATAGTAGAGTTTAGCTGGACTGTGAGTATAAGACTTTACACTGTGATAGTGGAGTTTAGCTGGACTGTGAGTCTGAGACTTTACACTGTGATAGTAGAGTTTAGCTGGACTGTGATTATAAGACTTTACATTGTGATAGTAGAGTTTAACTGGACTGTGAGTTTGAGACTTTACACTGTGATAGTGGAGTTTAGCTGGACTGTGAGTCTGAGACTTTACACTGTGATAGTAGAGTTTAACTGGACTGTGAGTTTGAGACTTTACACTGTGATAGTGGAGTTTAGCTGGACTGTGATTATAAGACTTTACATTGTGATAGTAGAGTTTAACTGGACTGTGAGTTTGAGACTTTACACTGTGATAGTGGAGTTTAGCTGGACTGTGAGTATAAGACTTTACACTGTGATAGTAGAGTTTAGCTGGACTGTGAGTCTGAGACTTTACACTGTGATAGTGGAGTTTAGCTGGACTGTGATTATAAGACTTTACATGGTGATAGTAGAGTTTAACTGGACTGTGAGTTTGAGACTTTACACTGTGATAGTGGAGTTTAGCTGGACTGTGAGTCAGAGACTTTACACTGTGATAGTAGAGTTTAGCTGGACTGTGAGTCTGAGACTTTACACTGTGATAGTAGAGTTTAGCTGGACTGTGAGTCTGAGACTTTACACTGTGATAGTGGAGTTTAGTTGGACTGTGAGTCTGAGACTTTACACTGTGATAGTAGAGTTTAGCTGGACTGTGAGTCTGAGACTTTACACTGTGATAGTAGAGTTTAGCTGGACTGTGAGTCTGAGACTTTACACTGTGATAGTAGAGTTTAGCTGGACTGTGAGTCTGAGACTTTACACTGTGATAGTGGAGTTTAGCTGGACTGTGATTATAAGACTTTACATTGTGATAGTAGAGTTTAACTGGACTGTGAGTTTGAGACTTTACACTGTGATAGTGGAGTTTAGCTGGACTGTGAGTCAGAGACTTTACACTGTGATAGTAGAGTTTAGCTGGACTGTGAGTCTGAGACTTTACACTGTGATAGTGGAGTTTAGCTGGACTGTGATTATAAGACTTTACACTGTGATAGTAGAGTTTATCTGGACTGTGAGTTTGAGACTTTACACTGTGATAGTAGAGTTTAGCTGGACTGTGAGTCTGAGACTTTACACTGTGATAGTAGAGTTTAGCTGGACTGTGAGTCTGAGACTTTACACTGTGATAGTAGAGTTTAGCTGGACTGTGAGTCTGAGACTTTACACTGTGATAGTAGAGTTTAGCTGGACTGTGAGTCTGAGACTTTACACTGTGATAGTGGAGTTTAGTTGGACTGTGAGTCTGAGACTTTACACTGTGATAGTAGAGTTTAGCTGGACTGTGAGTCTGAGACTTTACACTGTGATAGTAGAGTTTAGCTGGACTGTGAGTCTGAGACTTTACACTGTGATAGTAGAGTTTAGCTGGACTGTGAGTCTGAGACTTTACACTGTGATAGTAGAGTTTAGCTGGACTGTGAGTCTGAGACTTTACACTGTGATAGTAGAGTTTAGCTGGACTGTGAGTCTGAGACTTTACACTGTGATAGTAGAGTTTAGCTGGACTGTGAGTCTGAGACTTTACACTGTGATAGTAGAGTTTAGCTGGACTGTGAGTTTGAGACTTTACACTGTGATAGTAGAGTTTAGCTGGACTGTGAGTCTGAGACTTTACACTGTGATAGTAGAGTTTAGCTGGACTGTGAGTCTGAGACTTTACACTGTGATAGTAGAGTTTAGCTGGACTGTGAGTCTGAGACTTTACACTGTGACAGTAGAGTTTAACTGGACTGTGAGTCTGAGACTTTACACTGTGACAGTAGAGTTTAACTGGACTGTGAGTCTGAGACTTTACACTGTGATAGTAGAGTTTAGCTGGACTGGCTGAATTCCTCATTTGTGTTTGATGGACACCTCCTGGAGTCGTTTC
>CM038717.1:36661698-36664198 GCA_021613375.1 Megaleporinus macrocephalus
GAAAGAGTCCACCCGATTTCCATCACTCTACAGCTTGCCAAAGGATCTTCATCACTTCAATGAATCTCAAAGGTGGTCAGTGGAGCTTCTTCACTCTAACTCATTCCTGAATGTGCTCAGTTGAGCTCCACTACTCCAACTCATCCTGAATGTAGTCAGTGAAGCTCCACTACTCCAACTCATCCTGAATGTAGTCAGTGAAGCTCCACTACTCCAACTCATCCTGAATGTAGTCAGTGAAGCTCCACTACTCCAACTCATCCTGAATGTAGTCAGTGAAGCTCCACTACTCCAACTCATCCTGAATGTAGTCAGTGAAGCTCCACTACTCCAACTCATCCTGAATGTAGTCAGTGAAGCTCCACTATTCCAACTCATCCTGAATGTAGTCAGTGAAGCTCCACTATTCCAACTCATCCTGAATGTAGTCAGTGAAGCTCCACTACTCCAACTCATCCTGAATGTAGTCAGTGAAGCTCCACTACTCCAACTCATCCTGAATGTAGTCAGTGAAGCTCCACTACTCCAACTCATCCTGAATGTGGTCAAAGGAGCTCAATCACTCAAACTTACCCCAAATGTGTTCAATAGAGCCTGGCCTCTCCAACTTGTCCTGAATATGTTCCACTACTCCACTACTCCAACTTCTTCTGAATGTGGTCAGTGGAGCTCTACTACTCCAACTCATTCCGAAGGTTTTCAGTGTAGCTCCACTACTCCAACTCATCTTAAATGTGTTCAATGGAGCTCCACTACTAACTCATCCCGAAGGTGTTCAGTGGAGCTTGGCCACTCCAGCTCATCCATAATGTGTTTAAAGGCGCTCTGCCACTCCAACTCCTAAATGTGATCAATAAAGCCCCACTACTCCAGTTTATCCTGAATGTGTTCAATGGAGTTTGGGCACACCACCTAATTATGAAGCTGTTCAATAGAGCTCCACTACTCCAACTTATCCCAAATTTGTTCAATAGAGTTCCACTATTCCAACTCATCCCAAATTTGTTCAATAGAGCTCCACTACTCCAACTTATCCCAAATTTGTTCAATAGAGTTCCACTTTTCCAACTCATCCCAAATTTGTTCAATAGAGCTCCACTACTCCAACTCATCCCAAATTTGTTCAATAGAGCTCCACTATTCCAACTCATCCCAAATTTGTTCAATAGAGTTCAACTATTCCATCTCATCCCAAATTTGTTCAATAGAGTTCCACTATTCCAATTCATCCCAAATTTGTTCAGTAGAGTTCCACTACTCCAACTTATCCCAAATTTGTTCAATAGAGTTCCACTACTCCAACTTATCCCAAATTTATTCAATAGAGTTCCACTATTCCAACTCATCCCAAATTTGTTCAATAGAGTTCCACTACTCCAACTCATCCCGAATTTGTTCAATAGAGCTCCACTCTTCCAACTCATCCCAAATTTGTTCAATAGAGCTCCACTACTCCAACTCATCCCAAATTTGTTTAATAGAGTTCCACTATTCCATCTCATCCCAAATTTGTTCAATAGAGCTCCACTCTTCCAACTCATCCCAAATTTGTTCAATAGAGCTCCACTATTCCAACTCATCCCAAATTTGTTCAATAGAGCTCCACTATTCCAACTCATCCCAAATTTGTTCAATAGAGTTCCACTATTCCAACTCATCCCAAATTTGTTCAATAGAGCTCTACTCTTCCAACTCATCCCAAATTTGTTTAATAGAGCTCCACTATTCCAACTCATCCCAAATTTGTTCAATAGAGCTCCACTATTCCAACTTATCCCAAATTTGTTCAATAGAGCTCCACTATTCCAACTCATCCCAAATTTGTTCAATAGAGCTCCACTACTCCAACTCATCCCAAATTTGTTCAATAGAGCTCCACTATTCTGACTTATCCCGAATGTGTTCATGGAGCTCAGCCACTCTAATTAAGCCTGAAAGTGTTCAATGGAGCTCCACTACTCCAACTCCACTAAATGTGTTCAGTGGAGCTCAGCCACTTCAACTCACCCTAAAGATGTTTAATGGAGCTTGGCCACTCCAACTCATCTCAAATGTGTTCAGTGAAGCTCAGCCACTTCAACTCACCCTAAAGATGTTTAATGGAGCTTGGCCACTCCAACTCATCTCAAATGTGTTCAGTGAAGCTCAGCCACTTCAAATTATCCAGAATGTGTTCAATGGAGCTCGGCCACTCCAATTCATCCCGAATGTTTTCAGTGGAGCTTCAACTGTCCACCTCATCCCAAGGGTGTTTACTTGGGCTTCTTTACTCCAACTCATCCCATAAGGTCTTCATTTGAGCTTATATCTCCGACTCCTCCTGAATATGTTCAGTGTTCAGAGTTCTCTGCCACTTCAAATCATCATGAAGTTGTTTAATGGTCCTGCATCTCATCCAAAAGATGAAACTCATTCCAAGGGTGTTTATTAGAGCTTTGTCACTTCAACTCATGCCAATTGTGCTCAAAGGAGATACCTTAACTGGCGGCATTAGGGGGAG
>CM038717.1:36674198-36709198 GCA_021613375.1 Megaleporinus macrocephalus
CATTACAATGACTCACTATCACCTCTTGAGGTACAAAGTGGTATTACGAGACAGCTAGCTGGTTCAGTAAATATCTTTGCAACACAATACATAGACGTCTTTGAAATTGTTATTCCTTCACATACTGTAGATAAACTGTAGTTTATTTTGGAATGTTTTCAACTAAATATCATATGAAGTGCATCTTTAATGAAAAACAATAAATGTACTAAAAAGAACAAACGCCAAAATAAATAAAACATATAATTAAAAGAAACAATGCATTTAAAAATCAAATAAAAACATAAGAAAGAAATTAAAAACATAGAGCTGAGATATTATTATTATTAAGGTGCAGTTATAAGCAGAGACGGGAAATGTTCTGAACCGGGATTTAAAGTTTGCTGCATTTGGAGCTCATCAAAGTACTTCTGGTTGTTCGGTCTAGTTTCAGCAGTTTGACTTTACAGGCTTCACTGTGTTTAGTTTGGACTCTGGGCTCTACTAGCTGACCTAAGCCCACAGATCTTAAGAGACCAACTCTGAGGTTTATGTTCTTCTCGGTTTATAAACACATGAGAGATGTAAACCTTTCAGTGATTTATAGACTAGTGGCACTTTAAAATCTGCTCTCTAACTAAATGAAGTTTTGGGGGGCAGGAACGTGCCTGAAACCCCCTCTTCTTCAAGTCCTCTGACCCAGTTTCCACCTCCATGTTCCACAGTCCAGAACTCCAGCCCAAGTTCTTAGAGTTTACAGAATATGAACTATATATATATATATATATATATATATATATATATATATATATATATATATATATATATTTATATATATATATATATATATATATAGACATGTATCTCTATTTTTGATGATTTTTATTTTTTTACTTCATTTGAACACGACATCTGTTGTTTAAATTGTCTAAACATTTCATGATGACTGGACCAATAGAAATGCTCTAAAATAGCTTGGAAAAAATTCTGGTTCCATTGACTTCCATTGAAGGTAAAGGCAGTTTTTGGCCTCTCCTGTAAAGTTGCCATTTTTATTGTTTTTCTGTGGACAGTGACGATATGTACACTGCGGAGGATCTCAGAATGAACTTCTCCAGCTTTATTGGGAACGCAAAACAAGAGCCATGCTTTTCCCTGGAATGAAGGCTATCCAAAGACTCCTCCCTCTCTGCGGTGATACGTTATCTTAAACAAGATGCATTCCTTATTGATTTACTGCAGATCATGAGTACTAACACTAAAACCTGCTCATCCTTCTCCACACCTCCTTATACGTTCGTCTTCTGGTTACAGTGGTTTAGCCTTAGCTCACAGAGGGTGCGTCTGAAATCGCCTGCCTGCCTATTACTCAGTAGTGAAATCAGTAGGCGAGTGCGGTTCCCTTACAGAAAATAAGTATACTTAAAGTTAATTTTATTAAGTATACTTTATGTAGTTACTATACTAATGTCATTGTACTAGGAGTACACTCATATATATACTGTTTTAATACTTCTTGAGACTAAATTGGCCACTTTCTAGTTTTTAAAAGTATACTTTTAAGTACACTTTAAGTGTAAGAGTAGTAAACCAAGTATAAAACTAGTTTACAACTTTTGTACTGTAACTACACTAAAAGTAATCTTAAGGGTTTACTGTTAGTTTACTAGCTTGTACGTTTTCTTTAAGTGAACTTAATACTTATAATTAACTGCTTATATTATTGTTGTACTTTAAAGTATATGACTAGGTTTAAGAGTTTTTTCTGCTTAAAATAAAACTTAACAACGTTTACTTACTCACCAGTGAACACACGTAAAATAAACAACACACACTCAGATTAAGAAACATATTTGTATCTCTATAAATCTTTATAAATATTTTTAAATAAATATTCTACTGGATGTGTTTTTGTGCAGAGCTAGAATACTTACTTCTACTATCTCAGTCAAAAGATTAAGTACAAGTAAAGACCAAATATACTTAGACTGTTCTATACTTGTCAGTATAACCCAAGCATACTTAATTATAACTGTGTTTTAGTTGTGTTTTATAAGTCGGTGTGCATTCGAGTATTAAATGTGTGTATTATTTATTTGAGTATACGACTATAATGATCTTAATTGTCTTGTATTGTATTTTACTTGTAAGTTTTACTTACTTACTTACTTACCTACCTGGAGCTGCGGATGAATTCAAAGCGGAGGAAAAAACGATGGACAGTGGTACGTGGGCTGCGTGTACGTAGCTACTGCTGCTGAACTGCTGCTACAGAAGCTAGAGCTACTTCTGAGGTAACAGTGATGAAGTTCTCCTGATGATCTTCTCTGAGCTACAGCTTGACACCGTCTGAGTACAGATTCAGACACAAACACAGCTCAGCGTCACAAACAGTCTCTAAATCTGTCAGTAAACAAGGTTTTAAACAAACAGTGGGACAATCACAGTGGTGGTCTGACGTCTTGCGTCACAGGACGTTGGTTAGATGGTGGACGCAGTGCGTCCGAGCTTGTGTGGCTACTAAAACTCGCCTCCTGAAACTGCTCTACTAGTCTACCGCTCCAGCAGCACGTACTGACTCTAATCTAGTACCTACTGACTAGTACGCGATTTCAGATGCACCCTAAGTTACTCTGAGTCTGAAACTGGTTTGTGTGGGTGGAGCCAGAGAGACGTCTGCCTTGTGATTGGTTGGGAAATGCTTATGGAAGTGTAACCCAAGATTAGAACCCCCCCAGTTTACATAGAGAGGACAGAGATTGGAGTCAGGACGTACTACTTGAGCGATAGACTAGTAGGCAGTTTCAGTAGGCGACTGTTAAGTCTTACCAACGTCCTGTGATGGAAGACCACCACAATAAACGTCCCGTTATTCATTTAAAACCCCGTTTACTAACAGATTTAGAGACTGTTAGTGACTCTGAGCTGTGTTTGTGTCTGAATCTGTTCTTAGAAGGTGTCGAGCTGTAACTCAGAGAAGATCATCAGGAGAACTTCATCACTGTTACCTCAGAAGTAGCTCTAACTTCTGAAGCAGCAGTTCAGCAGCAGTAGCTACACACGCACAGCCCACGTACCACTACGATCTCTTCTGCGGCTCCAGTTGAATTAAACAGCTCCCCATACATACGTTTGCATACTGCTGGATGTCTGCTGAGTATTCAGACATGCTAGCCACGCCCCCCTACTAAGTAGTAAGTAAGTAGGCTATTATGGATGCTCCCATGGCGACGATATCAGCCCATTTATTGGTCACTGGAACATTCAGGTGTGCACTTGTTCTGCTGTCTTTATTATTATTATTATTATTGCTATTATTATTACAGGTGATGCACTTCCAAGTGAGTGAGTCATGGGGTTGATGGGGGGCTGTGGTTGGGGGGACAGCTTGTCTGAGGAGGAAAGTGAGAGAAAAACCAAAAAAGGAATTAGGACATGAACAAATTAGTTTTAAAGTGAGTTTCAATTACGGGTAGTTAAGTTATGACCAAGGTGTGGCATAAATGGGTTCCTAAGGGGTCCGAATTAACCTCTTGGACCCCCTGAATGTCTCAAAATCTGAATTCTTGCCCAATTCCCCAAATGACTGGTGGACATTTTCAGTCATTTCTCAAACCAATGACAAAGTAGAAGATCCATAAGATTTGGACCGTGTGAGTTAGAATGGGACCCCCAGAATAACTGGGGATGTTTCATACACAGGTCACAACCCACCGGGTTATTCCAGTTATTCTGGGGGTCCCATTCTAACTCACTTGGTCCAAATCTTATCGATGTGGACCAAGTGAGTGGATGTGGACCAAGGGAGTTAGAGCTGTGGTTGGGGGACAGCTCAAGAAAAGAATTGAAAACAGGTCTAAGGGGTACGCCCGAAAGAAGAGACTAGGCAGACGGCCCCCCAAAAAATGTCCTGCAGGGCAGCTGTGTTGAATCATGAAGCCGAACTATTTCAAGTAAACAAAGTAATAAAAACAACAAACAACAAACAAGCCAAAGTTCTACAAAGTTCTAACATCCCACTCTACCTGAACATCACTCTACAGTCACGTCATTGGGGGGGGGGGGGGGGGGGGGGGGGGTGCGTGTGTGAGGGGAGTAGGGGGCGGGGCCTCGGAGAGTTATACCCCCTGCGAGTGCTTGACAGTCTTGGCTCGGTACCGAGAGCTGCGCGCGCGCTCACTTCCAAAACAGTGTTCGTTCTCCTCGCCTTTGTCGGGATCTCCTCGCGCCGGACCTCCGTCTCTCTCACGCGAAGGCTGCACACGAGACGCTCGAGCTCAGCGTAAGTTCCTAAGTTATGTTGTGTGTATATTTGTGTGTGCGCGCGCGCTCTCGCGCCGCTGTTTGTGCTGGAGCTCGCGCCGCAGTGAGGGAGCAGCGGAGATGTTCCGCTCGCTTTCGGGCTACGCTCGTGCTCACGCTCGCGCGCCCCGTTGTTCTGTGCGTGGCTGTGCGTGCGGGCGCGCGCGCCGTTGACACTGTTGGAACCGCTCATTCATTCTTTTTCGCTGACTGTGCACATGCATGCGTGCGCGCTTTGGCCGCCTTTGGATGCCTTTGGCTGGACCGTCAGCCGTGCAAACGGCGCCCCCTGGTGGTCGCTGTGTGTTCGGTTTATTCAGAGTGGAGTGAAGCAGAGGATGAAGACGGGACAGTGACTAATGTTACTAATCTGTCAGAGCCAGTGATCCATGTTGGTGTGTCAAAGTTAATAAATAAATAATAATTAATAATAATAATAAATATAAATAAATCAATACATAAACTGGGCCACTGACTGACCAAACCAAAAGCCTTTAGTACTTACAAGTGAACCTCCACCAATTTTGCAAATTTTCCACAAAGGTTAACAGATAATATGTAAACAGTCATTCAGAGTGATTCTGTGTGAAACAGTGGTGGTGAATGGAACCAGACGTCCACCTCTAAAAGCCCCCTTATGAATAGATGTTACATGAAATGGTTTTCTGAAGGTTTTGACCTTAAAACCTAAATTCATGTTGGAGGGATGGTGAGACAGAACAGTCCCCAAAATAAACATATTATTTTTAGATTTTCTATCATTTAACCACCATCAACATTCCATATATGATCTTAGAAGATACGGTTCTCTGTTGATTTAATAGTAAATAAAATGTCTATATTTGTGTTGGAGACATGGAGACCCTTGGTTCCCATCACCACCACCAAACCCCTCTGAATGACTCTAGATTTAGAGTTTCCCTGAAGCCTCACTCTCAGTGTTCTTAATGGAGCTTCATCTCTGCTGTACAGTGTAGCTGTGCAGTGGCCACTTCACATTCGGGCAAATGCTCTTTACTGGACAGGCAATGAGGGAGAGACGCCGCCTGGCGCTAACCAAGCCAGCAGGATAACAAGGCAGGTCACCAGTAGCCCTTCTTTAAAGTAGACTCCAGCCCACTGTCCAATACAAAGTAACGCAAACAAGCACCAGACCTCCTGAGACCCTCGAACAGTAGCCATTTGCATAGCCACACCTTGTGCTGCTATGGCAGTGCGGTCAGTGGTGGACCACCTCACCCCAACATATACGGTTTTACAACCTGCAGGGTTCTCTGGAGATAGCTCACAGCTCAAGACCAGCTTTCCAAGGTTGCATTTGTATGTATATCACCAAGTGCAGCACTGTTTACCAAGACTAGCGAGCTGCAGTGATAGCCTCTTAAATAACAAGAGCCCACAAGCAGGCCCAGATGGGTTTTATGGGCCACTAGGGGGCTCCCCAGAAAGCTATTTTAAGTCACGGTGGGAACTTCACTAGCGATAAAAATAAACAAAAGCTTAACTTGTCATGCTATGATGGCTAATAATCGTCGTCTGCTTCAACCACTGCTTGGCATCCCACGATCACCATGACTTTGGTCAAGCTTTCAGTTATTTAGAGCTGAACCAAAGTGAGCAACTTTGTATCTGCCTGTGGGATCTGTAATTCCCCAGCTGTGTCAGTATGCTTTAGCCTAGGATGATTGAAGGTTGTGTTTTTTAAAGCTGTGCAGTTTTAGCCATAAGCCATTTTTACTGGGGGTCAATGTTTTGCTTGCCTTATAGCGATTAGTATGGTGACCAACCAGACCATCCAAGTTAGGTCGCCAGATTGGGACCCCACCAAACGTTTTACAGTATTTTAAACCATTAAAGCTCCTAAGGGGCCCATTAATGCATGATTAATGCGTTAATGTCAAACAGTAAGTAATGTGAACAGCACAACTTGTTGAGGACACTGTTGTTCATGTCTGAGGTGGGAAGTGAGAGAATAAAACCAAACCAAAAAAAGGATCTAGGACATGAACAAAATAGTTTTAAAGTGAGTTTCTATTGCGTGTAATTAAGTTATGACCAAGGTGTGCAATAAATGAGTTCCTAAGGGGTCCGAATTAACCTCTTGGACCCCCTGAATGTCTCAAAATCTGAATTCTTGCCCAATTCCCCAAATGACTGGTGGACATTTTCAGTCATTTCTCAAAAAAATGACAAAGTAGAAGATCCATAAGATTTGGACCAAGTGAGTTAGAATGGGACCCCCAGAATAACTGGGGATGTTTCATACACTGGTCATGGTGTGAAACTCCAGTCCTGGAGTCTGTAGCATTAAGCTTAGCACATTGCCTCAGAGCTTGTTAGAACAAAACTCAGAGCCCTCCAGAGTTTGACGCTCCTGTTGTTATGGCCTGGGTGATAGGGGTGTAAGAAAATATCGAAAATATCGGATATCGGGAAATTATTTTTCACGATACTGTTTCGATTCTCAAAAACACAGTATCGATAAACAGATTCCTGGCAGACAATGACTAACTGACCACTAGATGGCAGCAATGTAATTTATTTTCAGCTCCACTCCAACATTAACAAGCAGCACAAGGGCGCAATGCTATTGTAAGCATTGACAAACCTGTTCATACAGTGGTGTGTTTTAATAGTAGAATTTGAAAAATATATATATCACTATATATATATATATATATTGAATCGTGACCGCTGTATCACGATACGTATTGTATCGCCAGGTTCTTGCCCATACACAGCTCTACTGGGTGATGTCTTTGTTGAGTTATCTGCTGGGGGTGTATGGGTTTAGTCTGGCCCAGGCCTCTCGGAGCAGCTTGGCTGGCCAAGAGACCCTAAACATCAGTCGCTGTGGAGATCTGTTTGGCGGAGGACTCATCTTTTGTTCTGCCAAAGTTGAATAAACGTGGTTACATACACGGATATGTCCGCCTCTGCAGATAAATACACAGACCTCTCGCTCTCTGTGGATAAATATGTCAGCGTTGCTTGTTCTGTCTGCGCTGTCTGTCTGTCTGTGTATGTGTTCTGAAATAAGCTGATGTGGGTGAGTCAGCTTGGACCTGCTGTTCGGTCAGTCAGCTGCCATTGCAGAATAGCTGGAAGCTAAGGGGTCACTTTTAGCTTCATTCATCAGTTTCCCCTTGCACAGCATGACTTCATCCTCTCTGGAGGACCTGAGCACATTTACTATAGTCCCCATTAATCTTTCTCACGCGCACTCCCACCGCCTGCTGTAGAAATGACTCGCATGGAGGGATTTTATGTGCGTGTTACATTTCTCATCTTGTCTTAGGGTTCAAATCAGACCTCCTTCTGTCCTCCATCTTTATGTGGCTCTCGCTTAAGTTTGTGGTTTGTACTTAAACCAGTGGAACCAAGCACCTCACATGCTGTCCACTGAGAGATGAATTGTTTTTATGTTGAGGTTGCAGTTCAAGGGAACTTCTTAAGTTTTTAAGAGGGAAATTAAACTTAATATATAGGAGCTTCTAAACTGCCTATGGATGATATTGACCAATCAGAGACAGCCAAATCACCATGTGTTAGAATATAATAGAATATAATAGAATTTTTTTTATTGTCATTACATGTGCATATAATAAAATTTGGTAGATAGAAAAAAATAGAAAGAATACATAAAAATACTGGGAGTGGGCGATATGGCCCTACAATAATATCATGATATTTCATGGTATTTTTGAGATAACGATACTCTTGGCGATATGACAAAACATTGAATGAAAAAAAAAAAACAACAATTCACTACGGCAACAAAATGAAAATTTAATTTTATTATTGCTTATGATATGATATGGCACTCGCCTAACTGAGATATTAAAAAATACAAGAATTTTCATCAGATTGTAACAGAAGTCACTGATCTAGAATGTCACGATACTAAATAATGCACTCCAAATATCTCCATATATCCAGGACTGAAGTAAAATTAATAATACTGGACAAATAAAATCTGTCTATAGTAGATATATAATGGGAAATGAGAAAAGTGTAAATTTTTATTTTGCTTAAAACAGTAAAAGTAGTACCTGATGTGATAATTAGGGATGGGTGATATGGTACGATATTTCAGGGTATAATAAGGTTCACAATATTCAAAAATGTTGATGATATTATTGTGTACGATACGATATAGCACACCGCTAAAAAATACATATAAAAATATTGAATAATCACAACTGAACTGCTGTATATATTTAAATTATGAATGTAAATGTGTTGTGACAGCATAACCAAGACTCACCGGCAGTCCGGCCCATTACAATCAGGGGTCTTTTTGAAGAACGGAAATTATAGAAAGCATATATATGATGTTAGTCAGAATTCAGAGATTTTGCCAAGAATCCCATAAACACAAGAGGAAATATGGTTCATGTTAGCTGCAGTGAAACGTATTAGCATGTAAAGTCATAGGTTTACTGTATAAAAGATTCATAGAGCTTTCTTTCATAGTTGGATGTACTTAAATTTGTTAATTCAGACCTAAGTTCCGATCAGTGAAAGCTTATTATTGACTGGGTTTGTAAAATGCCACTGACTTGTAATCCCATTCACTGAGACCCAGACTAAATACAAATGTACAGATTTTTAGAATGGAAGTCTATGGGGGGAAAAATGAAAATCTCCAAATGGGAACCAATGGAATAGTGCATTAGAATAAATTAAAGTGAATGTGTGCAAGGCTCAGATTCTAGTATGGAAGTGTATTGAACTGTTTAATGAAAGTTTAATATAATACAGTGGCAGCTCTGTAAAATGAATGTTTATGGAACGGCAGGGTTTTGCTTTTGGCCTTTCTTTTGAAAGTGTAAGTCCAAAGAGTAGTACATCAGAATATAAGTGTACTGAATGGTCTGTTAATGGGGCTGTCTGTTACATCAGTGGCTTGTTCTTAGAATGGAAGTCTATGGGACTTTGTGAGCCAGGTTAAATAGAAGCCTGGGTGGTTGTGCTTTGGAATCGAATGGCAATGTGCTTCAGTGGAGTAATGTATTACAATGGTAATCTATTAGGTTTTAAGGGTTTTATAGAACTGTCTATAACAATGGAAGTCTACTGGGATCTCTGTTAAAATGGAAGTCAATGGGACTGTGTATTCAAATACACCTATGTGTGCCAGTGTTTCAGAATTGAAGGCTCTAAATAGGAACCAATTGAATAGTGTATTAGAATGGAGGTCTTTGGGCTTTGTTGTAAAGTGCAAGTCTATGGGCCAATACATTAGCATGGAAATACAAACTGTGGATGTTCATGAGGCTAATATAGTCTAATATAACTGAGGTATTGGGGCAACTCTGAGCTGTCTTAGAATGGACATCTATGGATCTTTGTGGGGCAGTTTAGGGTAGAAGTCTGTATGGCAATGTGCTCCAAAAGAGTAATGTAGTTGAATGGAAGTCTATGTGGCTTAAAGTGTTTTATTGGACTGTCTACCTCAATGAATGTCTTGGGATCTCTTTTGGAAAGTCCAAACTTATGATGAGGAAATATACTGAAATGTAAGGACATTTTGAGCTTGTCCTATATAATGTAAGTCTATGGGAGCGTGTTAGTGTGGAAGGATGTAGGGTTTTATGTTACAATGGAAAACAATGGAGTAGTATATTAGAAACTGAAGTCTATTGAAGTCTATTGAAGCACAAGTCTATGGGCTAGCACATCACAATGGAAGTGTACTGAACAGTGTGTGGTTTATGAAGTGGTCTGTTATAATGGAAGTCTATTGTGAGCTGTCTAAGAATGGAAGTCTATGAGACTTTGTGTACCAGGTTAGAACAGTGGTCTGTGAAGCTGTGCTTTAGTATTGAAGACTATGTGACCGTGTGCTCTAATGGAGTGATATATGTAGAATGGAGGTCTATGTGAGTTCAGAGTGGGTCTTTATGGGGGCTGGTTTATTAAAAAAGGGAGTCTTTGCCCTTTAACCTTTAATCCCAAGGGTGGTGAAAGCAGAGAACCAAGCGAGCAACACATGTGGGCTCTAACCGCATCTGTGTGTGTTCCTGATTTGCTGCCACTCTTTCGGTTCTAAAGCTCAGCCAAGCCTGCTTTAAGCAACGGTACCATTTGAAGCTATTAGGCTTTGCTTGATGGCCTTCAAACTTTCATTACTATCTTCTGATGTTCCTGCCTGACGCAGACTGCCTGTGGCACACATGTGGCTGTGTTTTAGAGTTACCTCCTCGTCTGCAGGAGCGTAGGCTCAGATATAAAGGGGTAAAACATAAAACCCAGAGGAGCTTCAAAGTGGCTCATTAATCTCAGAGGTACAGTTAAAAGCACAGATGAACCTTACCGCCCACGCGCTAAAGGTAGGGTGGTTGTGGATGCTGAGTGTGTTGTTTTAGTGTCTCTATGGAGAACCTGCAGCTCCACAGCTGACCTTGTTAAAGTAGAATTAAAGAGGTGATTACTGCAAGCTGCTCCAGATCAGTGTGTGTGTGTGTGTGTGTGCAGCTGGAGAGGACAATATGGCAAAAATATTAAATAACAGCAGTTCAAGATATATTTACAATACACAGAGTATATCACACTTAACAAGAAAACCATCTATCTAAGAAACAATGTCAGAAATATTAAATATCGATTCTCAGAAACACAGTATCATCATTCAATTAACTGTTTACAATTTTTCTCAGTCGATTTGGTACATTTCTCACATCATGATTTACATTGGCATTTCTCAAAACATTTAGTGCAAACAGCAAAACTCAATGAAATATTTATATCAATTAATCTGTCAGTGCCATCAGAATCAGTCTAGTCCGTGTGTCATTGCCTATGAACAAGCTAGTCAACATACTTGGTCATTGTTAGTGCAACAGTGTACATTGTATGTATATTCTGATGGAAACCAGCTTTAGATTATAAGAACGCCACACATTCTGTGACATATCAATTAAAACGGTATGTGTTACACACAAAATACAAACTTACACACAACACAACGTTACACATGACTGTATATGGGAGACTAACAGCAGGAAATTGAATTGGAATCAGATTTATATAGTAATATTCTTTTACTGTATTGTTCGCACTGCAATTTGTTGACTCACTAAATCAGATAGAAATTCAAAAAAAAGACGGACAAACTGTTTGGGAACACAAAGGATAAACTACACAATCAGAAACTTACTCTAAACATTCTTAAGGAATTAGAGTGCTTTCTTTTCTATACATCCTGACGCTCCTCTCTGCAAAACAGAAGATTGAATAACATTTCAGGATTGATGTCCATGTGCAGCATTACAGCAGAGTGCAGTTTCTGAATTACACACCTGTTTATCTACGAAACGTTTGAACGATTGAAGACACAGTTGTTCTTCCAATATTCGGCTGCAACCGGCGACCAGCTTCAGCCATTGTAAGACCATGATTTACAACATGGACCACAATTGTTCTGAGACAAACCTATATGCATGGACTGTCCTACCCCTACCGCAGCCTTCCACCTTACCCCTCTTTTTGGCTGTTCACCTGTACACAGCCTCCGTTGTGAGACTTTGTGACACTGCATTGTTTTGTGTCTATATATGTTTGTCAACTGAAAGTTCATGAGATGCACTTCTGACCGATGGTTGAGAGCCATAGGTTGATCTAAATCTTCATACAGTCCCCTTCTTAACTGAAAGCCAAGATTCACCTGAGACCAATTTAATCAATTTAGGATAAACACCCAAAATGTACTAAAAGTTTTTTAGAAGTGTATAAATACTACCTGAGAGATTATGACAACATGTTCAGCACTTTCGCATGTGATGACCTAGACAATGATCTAAAGCCTAAATGCTTTGAAAATGCTAAGAAAAACTGTAAACCTCCGGCCACTAGACAGCAGTGTTGGAATCTATCTTCAGCCTTTTTCACTCTGAATTAAACCAGTAGCTTCAGGGCCACTGCTAATGTTAACAACAGCAAAATCATATAGTAGTGTGTTTTACATAACAACAGTTTCCCTAAACTTAGATTTGATATATCGCCACGGTTACTGTCTCGCAATATATCACAATATAACGGATCGTAAGCCCTCCATCATGATCCATATCTTTTTTAAGTTCAGTCTGTGTTTCTGTTTCTGCCTGTCTCTCTGCTATAGATCTGTTCTTCTCCAGCTGTTGCAGATTGTTATGCTGGTTCCTTGTGTTCCTCCTCAGCATCTCTGAGCTTCTGTTTCCAGACTGTGAACCACAGCTTCCTGGGTCTGGAATGCCAGATTCCACCCAAAGCTCTGCCACACACCTGACTGATCTAAAAACAGAGATCATTAGATAAACCTGAGTGTTTAGAGGGACTGAATCCCTGTTAGTGCCAAACAGTAGATATAGTGTATTAAGAGTCTGTATTAGACAGTCATGACTGAAGTGTGAGCGGAAGTGTAGGAGTGAAGGAGTGAGTGAGTGAGTGTTGAAGACCGCTATCTCTTCTTCACTGTGTGTGAGGAATAACCGCCTATGAAGCCTCGAGTTTATCCTCTGATGATGTACAGCTGTTGCTCTATCAGCGTCTGCTCCTTCTGTAGCAGCCAGAAGTAGAAGTGTGTTGAGAGATGTTTCTAGCTCATTCTGATGGATCACACACGGTGAGAACATCAGAGCACCAGCCTGAGGAGAAAGCTACCATTTCTTGACCTTTCTCTGGCTTCAGTGTCCACATCAACATGTGTCCAAAAAGATCCCAGACTTTATGTCCTCGGTAACGGCCATAACTGTCCTTTTTCTTTTGCTATCTGCTCCAAGAGCTACGATACTATACATGAACTACTTCTGTCTTCAGGTTAAAGGCAAATTCCACTGAATGCTTGCATCATTTAATCATTGAGATGTATATAAACGTGTTATTCAGAGTGGGTTTGGTGTAAATTGGTTGATTGTAGACGCTCAAATTTCTTTACAGTGGTAGTGATGGGAGTCAGGGGTCTCCATGTCTACAATGGCCATTTTATTTACTAACCAAAACCACCAGAGAATGTAAATGATGGAAGAGAGATGGTAAAATAGAGGACAACCTGAAAATAAGATGTTTTCTTGGGGGACTATCTTGTCTCACAGTGCCCCGCATGTATCCCTCCACCATGAATAAACCTTAAGGCCAAAATATTTTCAAAAGTATCATAAAACGGTGACATAAAGCAGTGTAGTCATAACAATTTCATGTAATAACTTTCTGTGAGGGAGCTTGTAAAGGTGGATGTCTGGTTCCATTCACCTCCACTGTGAACAGTTCTGGTATTTTTCTGTAATATAATATCGGTTTCACACGAACGCGTCTACACAACTTTACATATTAACATATTAATTGGTTCCCCTTTAAGTTGGACATCACTTTGAACATGCACATGATGTACACTGTGTCTGTCAATCATGTTTATTACTGACATTAACCAGGAGGCCAAATAAAGGTTTCTGCGCTGATGCCAATGAACTGGATGTTGTAAACATACATACATTAAAGTATTCTAACTCTCTCTCTCTCTCTCTCTCTCTCTCTCTCTTTCCCCTTCTATCTCTCTCTCTCTTTAGGAGGTGAACGAGGATCCTGTACAAACTTCTGCCAGAACCACAAAGAACAGAGAGAAAGAGAGAGAGAGTGGAGAGGGAAAGAGAGAAAGAGAGAAAGAGTGGAGAGGGAAAGAGAGAGAGAGAGATGTACTGTGCGGTTCTCCTCTCCTCTTTTCTTTTCTTGCTCAATGCGAGCTGCACTCCTCAGTTCTTCAGTCACTATGGGTAACCAGTGTTTCTTTTGGAGGTGTAAAACGTGTGTGTGTGTAGAGTTGTAAAATGTGTGTGTTGGAGTTGTAAAGTGTGTGTGTGTGTATGTGTGTGTGTGGGAATTGTAAAGACTATGTGTGTGTATGTGTGTTGGAGGTGTAAAGACTGTATGTGTGTGTTGGAGTTGTGAAGACTGTGTGTGTGTGTGTGTGTGTGTGTGTGTGTTGGAGTTGTAAAGACTGTGTGTGTGTGTTGGAGTTTTAAAGACTGTGTGTGTGTGTGTGTGTGTGTGTTGGAGTTGTAAAGACTGTGTGTGTGTGTGTGTGTGTGTTTAAGTTGTAAAGACTATATGTGTGTGTTGGAGTTTGTAAAGACTGTGTGTGTGTGTGTGTGTGTTGGAGTTGTAAAGACTGTGTGTATGTGTGTTGAAATTGTAAAGACTATATATGTGAGTGTGTGTGTGTGTTGGAGTTGTAAAGACTGTGTGTATGTGTGTTGGAGTTGTAAAGACTGTGTATGTGTGTTGGAGTTTGTAAAGACTGTATGTATGTGTGTGTTGGAGTTTGTAAAGACTGTGTGTGTGTGTGTTGGAGTTGTAAAGACTGTGTGTATGTGTGTTGGAGTTTGTAAAGACTGTATGTATGTGTGTGTTGGAGTTTGTAAAGACTGTGTGTGTGTGTGTTGGAGTTGTAAAGACTGTGTATGTGTGTTGAAATTGTAAAGACTATATATGTGAGTGTGTGTGTGCGTGTTGGAGTTGTAAAGAGTGTGTGTGTGTTTGTGTGTGTGTGTTTGTGTGTGTGTTGGAGTTGTAAAGAGTGTGTGTGTGTGTGTGTTTGTGTGTGTGTGTGTGTTGGAGTTGTAAAGAGTGTGTGTGTGTGTGTGTGTGTGTGTGTGTGTGTGTGTTGGAGTTGTAAAATGTATGTGATGCTGTGACAAACATTTTAGTCCACACGGGCTGAGACGAGTGTTCAAACACGGAGACAAACTTCGAACACACAGAGAAGAGAAAGAGAGAGACAGAGAGATATAAAAAGAAAGAGGGAGATACAGAGAGGGAGAGAGATAGAGAGAGGGAGAGAGAGATAGAAAGGAGGTATTGATTTGTAGGAATGTTTAATAAATGTGTGATATCTTGTCTGATTAATCTACACGGTATTGATGACTGAAGTGCTTAAACACACACACATCTTTAAATAAACACTTGTTTGTGAACTCAGACCGGTCCAGGGTTAAATGAGATCAAAGTTCACGGCCTTGTCTGGCATGTGTAACGATGTATTACATCAACCAATCAGCAGCAATTACCACTGAGGACCTGCACACTCACCACACACAGCTGTACAGCTCCCGCACACAGACTTTACACACTACCGTAACTGAACACCGGGTTCTGTATGTTGTAATTCTCTACATAAACATGTCACATGTGAATGTTTTAGAGCCCCCCAGTGATTATTCTACTGTCATCGGCAGGCTGGATGTGTCAGATGGTTAACAAGTAAATACAAGTAAATACAGCAATACACTCTGTTTGGGTGCTTGTTTGTAGATACGCCCACCGCTGAGGAAAAAGCACGGAGGTCCGGAGAACACACTCCGGCTTTTTCTCTCATGTTTTAAAAAGCAACTAAATATAAAAGCACTTCAGGTGTACATTTTTTGACATTCATTGCAAGTTCAGCAATTTTGACACGTGTAAAAGATTAAAGGTTAAAGTTTACCATCTGTAAACATCTCCAAGCCCATCTCGGAGAAGACCACCTGACGTGTGGCCCCCAGAATTCAACAGAATGTCATGTAGTCTGATGGAGGTGTTGAATCTTTTGTGTACAACAGTAATTTAATGTTAATCTGTGTGTATGTGTCCTGCAGGAGGAGAGTGTGTGCTGGCAGCAGTAGAGTGGTCTCCAGTAGCAGCAGAGTGGTCTCCAGTACAGAGTCCTTCATCCAGCCTGTATACAAACCCTACATCACCACGTGCCCCAACCAGCGTCTGTGTAGCTCCTACAAGTAAGAACATGTTTATTTCATACCGTCTAAGAAAAAACAGGTCATGCTCACACAGCACAGCATGCGTATAGCACAGTGTCTACCACAGCATCTACCACAGCGTCTACCACAGCGTCTACCACAGCATCTACCACAGCGTCTACCACAGCGTCTACCACAGCGTCTACCACAGCGTCTACCACAACGCCTACCACAGCGTCTACCACAGCGTCTACCACAACGCCTACCACAGCATCTACCACAGCATCTACCACAGCGTCTACCACAACGCCTACCACAGCATCTACCTCAGCGTCTACCACAGCGTCTACCACAGCATCTACCACAGCATCTACCACAGCGTCTACCACAGCGTCTACCACAGCGTCTACCACAGCATCTACCACAGCGTCTACCACAGCGTCTACCACAGCATCTACCACAGCGTCTACCACAGCGTCTACCACGCGTCTACCACAGCATCTACCACAGCATCTACCACAGCGTCTATCACAGCATCTACCACAGCGTCTACCACAGCGTCTACCACAGCGTCTATCACAGCATCTACCACAGCATCTATCACAGCGTCTACCACAGCGTCTACCACAGCGTCTACCACAGCATCTACCACAGCGTCTACCACAGCGTCTATCACAGCATCTACCACAGCATCTATCACAGCATCTACCACAGCGTCTACCACAGCATCTACCACAGCATCTACCACAGCGTCTACCACAGCGTCTATCACAGCATCTACCACAGCATCTATCACAGCATCTACCACAGCGTCTACCACAGCATCTACCACAGCGTCTACCACAGCGTCTACCACAGCATCTACCACAGCGTCTACCACAGCGTCTACCACAGCGTCTACCACAGCGTCTACCACAGCGTCTATCACAGCATCTACCACAGCATCTATCACAGCATCTACCACAGCGTCTACCACAGCGTCTACCACAGCGTCTACCACAGCATCTACCACAGCGTCTACCACAGCGTCTACCACGCGTCTACCACAGCATCTACCACAGCATCTACCACAGCATCTATCACAGCGTCTACCACAGCGTCTACCACAGCGTCTACCAGAGCATCTACCACAGCATCTACCACAGCGTCTACCACAGCGTCTACCACAGCGTCTACCACAGCGTCTACCACAGCGTCTATCACAGCATCTACCACAGCATCTACCACAGCGTCTATCACAGCGTCTACCACAGCATCTACCACAGCGTCTACCACAGCGTCTACCACAGCTTCTACCACAGCGTCTACCACAGCGTCTCCCACAGCATCTACCACGCGTCTACCACAGCGTCTACCACAGCATCTACCACAGCGTCTACCACAGCATCTACCACAGCCTCTACCACAGCGTCTACCACAGCGTCTACCACAGCATCTACCACAGCCTCTACCACAGCGTCTACCACAGCGTCTACCACAGAATCTACCACAGCGTCTACCACAGCGTCTACCACAGCATCTACCACAGCGTCTACCACAACGCCTACCACAGCATCTACCACAGCGTCTACCACAGCGTCTACCACAGCGTCTACCACAGCATCTACCACAACGTCTACCACAGCATCTACCACAGCGTCTACCACAGCGTCTACCACAGCGTCTACCACAGCATCTACCACAGAATCTACCACAGCATCTACCACAGCGTCTACCACAGCGTCTACCACAGCGTCTACCACAGCGTCTATCACAGCATCTACCACAGCATCTACCACAGCGTCTACCACAGCGTCTACCACAGCGTCTACCACAGCATCTACCTCAATGTCTACCACAGCATCTACCTCAATGTCTACCACAGCATCTACCACAGCGTCTACCACAGCAGCTACCACAGCGTCTACCACAGCAGCTACCACGTGTCTACCACAGCGTCTACCACAGCGTCTACCACAGCATCTACCACAGCGTCTACCACAGCAGCTACCACAGCGTCTACCACAGCAGCTACCACGTGTCTACCACAGCGTCTACCACAGCGTCTACCACAGCGTCTACCACAGCATCTACCACAGCGTCTACCACAGCATCTACCACAGCGTCTACCACAGCATCTACCACAGCATCTACCACGTGTCTACCACAGCATCTACCGCAGCGTCTACCACAGCATCTACCACAGAATCTACCACAGCATCTACCACAGCGTCTACCACAGCATCTACCACAGCGTCTACCACAGCGTCTACCACAGCATCTACCACAGCGTCTACCACAGCGTCTACCACAGCATCTACCACAGCGTCTACCACAGCATCTACCACAGCATCTACCACAGCTGTCTACCACAGCGTCTACCACAGCGTCTACCACAGCATCTACCACAGCATCTACCACAGCATCTACCACAGCATCTACCACAGCATCTACCACAGCGTCTACCACAGCGTCTACCACAGCGTCTACCACAGCATCTACCACAGCGTCTACCACAGCATCTACCACAGCATCTACCACAGCATCTACCACAGCATCTACCACAGCGTCTGCCACAGTTCAAATAATCCTAGAAAAGTTTTTACAACTAAATTTAATATCAGGTCTTCAGTGTTCAGTGTGTCCACTCCTCATCTTCATTACAGTTTCCATTGTTTTCAGGAGACACACCTTCAGTTCCTCATAGAGGAACTAAAATTCACTCTTAAAAGTTGCTTTTCCGCGAATCACATGTCTGAGCAACCGATTACAAATGTAGACCCATCAGTCTATTAAACCCTTTGTGCTATGTCCACACAGACATGCAGAAAGTGAGTGCACTGTATGTGGAACAGTGTCTGGGAGCAGGCCATGTTTACACTGGACCGTCGTCGTCCTTCCAGCTTTGTTCTTTGTTCCTAGAAACATCTGATTCTGAGTATGAAGTTGGCTGGAGAGAACATGAGGGCCATGGTTTCTTGATGATGGAACTCTTGACAGTCCACTATGTTTGTGTGTTACAGGACAGTGTACAAGGTGTCCTACAGACAGGTGACCAGAGCGGCGCCGAGCTCTCCCTTTTACCCAGAATGCTGTCCGGGATGGCGTCGCCTTCACTCACACGACTGTAACCACGGTAAGAGGCAGCTCTCACAGCCACACAGGGGTGTATTAGCTGATCAGGACTCATAGAACCCCGAGCTCATACTAGAAAACCAGCTAAATGAGTTTCTTGATATTTGCACCGTGTTCATATCTGGATGACGGTATGTAGGAATGTGGATTGTGGCTGGATTTCATATTCCGCTGTCTGCAAGAGCTAATGAGCGGATATGCAGTTGACCATGGATAATAAAGTTCTAACAGGCCAAGAAACAATACTTCAGCCCAAATGAATGGTGCTGAGAGACTTAAAACATCACTAGTGCTAGCTTAGCAGCAAGCTTTGGAGAACCTGTTCTATTATTCCCAAACTGTCCAAAGAAAATTGGTAGGTTTTGTGCTGGATATGTAACTGAGGCTGTCTAATACAGCACTGGTCGATGATGACAGCTTCCACACAAGGTCCTTTCTCCTCAGTGGAGAGGAGAAACATATTGTAGCGTCTAGCTACTGGCTAGCGTCCAGCTACTGGCTAGCGTGAAGCCATCCCTTACAGAAAATAAGTGTACTTAAAGTTAATTTTATTAAGTATACTTTATGTAGTTACTATACTAATGTCATTGTACTAGTAGTACACTCATATATGTACTATTTTAATACTTCTTCGGACTAAATTGGCCCACTTTCTAGTTTTTAAAAGTATACTTTTAAGTACACTTTAAGTGTAAGAGTAGTAAACCAAGTATAAAACTAGTTTACATCTTTTGTACTGCAACTACACTAAAAGTAATCTTAAGGGTTTACTGTTAGTTTACTAGCTTGTACGTTTTCTTTAAGTGAACTTAATACTTATAATTTACTGCTTATATTATTGTTGTACTTTAAAGTATATGACTAGGTTTAAGATTTTTTTCTGCTTAAAATAGAACTTAACAACGTTTACTTACTCACCAGTGGACACACGTAAAATAAACAAGACACACTCAGATTAAGAAACATATTTGTATCTTTATAAATCTTTATAAATCAAATTTTAAATAAAAATTGTACTGGATGTGTTTTTGTGTAAAGCAAGAATACTTACTTCTACTATCTCAATCAAAAGATTAAGTACAAGTAAAGACCAAATATACTTAGACTGTTCTATACTTGTCAGTGTAACCCCAGCATACTTAAGTATAACTGTGTTTAGTATATCACTGAGAAGTACATAAAAAGTAAACTGAAAGCATACTCACTTCTTTTTAGTTTAAAAGTAGTAAACTAATGGTACACGTGAATAAACTTCTTTTTTGTAAGGGATGGCTGTGTAGGAGATGTGCACAGACTCTTCAGAAGCACAAGAGGGGCGTGTAAATAGTAGATACCGTTAGTTTGAGGATGTGTTTGAGTTGTTTGTGATATTTGTTGGTGTTGAGCTCAGATGTGTGACTGGAAGTGACCTACTAGGGGTGTGTGATTTATATACTGTCTATGACAGGGGTATTTAATTAGAGTTCAGTAAGGTCCACCTAGGGGAGATTACCTCATATCAAGGTCCAGACCATCATCATTTCTAACGTGTGTTATGATTCAGTGGTGTATCCTGTTTACTAAAGTAGTCTAGTATCAACATCTTATACCATCAGCTACTGAAACACCAACACATCACACATACCATTCAGTATATTTCAGTAGATTTACTGTTTAAATGCTGAACTGAATAAATGCATTTTTCATCACTTTAAGTAAAAACAAGGGCTACATTTAAAACGATTTTGAAAGAAGTGCATCATTAAGTGCTTATTTATAATAAAAAAGGGACATAAAATAGATTTTGAGTAATCTTAACAGTTTATATCCCTCTCCTCCACACTTTCTCTTGTTCAGAGAGAGGAGTGAGCTCTTGGTTGTCCAGCCAGGACTTTAAATCTGGGCTGAAACTGTGTTAGGACCATTCTCACACACATACAAGATATCTGGAATGTTCTGTGTGGAGTGTGTATGTTCTCTCTGTGCTTGAGTGGGTTTTCTTTGAATACTTAGGTTTCCTCTTACTTTACTTAGGTCCTAACACATGCATGTTAGGTGGATCGCTCACTCTAAATTAGGTGTGAGTGTGAGTGTGTGTTGGCCATGTGATGGACTGGTGACCTGTCTATGGTGTACCCCACCTTCGCCTGATGATGCTGGGATTGGCTCCAGCCCCTCTGTGACCCCAACGAGTGGAATAAAGTGGAAGATAATGGATGGATAGATGGATAAGAGATACGTGGCTGCTTTTAATTAGTGCCACGGTCTCAGAACATATGAAATATGTTGGTTTGGAGCTGCCTGTGGGAAGCATGTCTCGGTCCATTCCTGGTTGAAAAGTCATTTTTCGCCAATGACTTCTTTTTTTTACATCACACCATCAGACTGGCTTTATTCCCCCGACTGCTGCTTTTCGCCTGAATCTGCACAGATCTGATTGGCTGAGGAGCACGTTTGGTGATATTACAGCGCATGTGATTGGTCTGTCAAATTTATATCATTCTTAATAGTTTATCAGTTTGGGTCCACATTGTACAACGTCTGAGTCCGGACCCAGACCGCGTCCGCCTATTAGTGACCCCTGGTCTATGATAATATCTTAATTGCCGAAACTCAGACACGGCCAGCCTCGCAGTCTACCACCTTAGATTTAACTCCTAGACGAGGATCATCTTCACTCATGTGGAGCTGCTCTGGATCTGAAAAGACTGACGTTGCTCAAAGACGGTAGTTTACAGACTTTGTAAGAAACCAGCTGTTAAAGATCAACACAGCTAATCTGTTCATCATCTCCCAACTAACCACCACACAGAGTATGAGGAGTATGAACAGAGTATGAGGAGTATGAACAGAGTATGAGGAGTATAAACAGAATGTGAGAAGTATGAACAGAGTATGAGGAGTATGAACAGAGTATGAGGAGTATGAACAGAGTATGAGGAGTATGAACAGAGTATGAGGAGTATGAACAGAGTATGAACAGAGTATGAGGAGTATGAACAGAGTATGAGGAGTATAAACAGAATGTGAGAAGTATGAACAGAGTATGAGGAGTATGAAGAGAATGTGAGGAGTATGAACAGAGTATGAGGAGTATGAACAGAGTATGAACAGAGTATGAGGAGTATGAACAGAGTATGAGGAGTATGAAGAGAATGTGAGGAGTATGAACAGAGTATGAGGAGTATGAAGAGAGTATGAGGAGTATGAAGAGAGTATGAGGAGTATGAACAGAGTATGAACAGAGTATGAGGAGTATGAACAGAGTATGAGTAGTATGAACAGAGTGTGAGGAGTATGAACAGAGTATGAGGAGTATGAAGAGAGTATGAGGAGTATGAAGAGAGTATGAGGAGTATGAAGAGAATGTGAGGAGTATGAACAGAGTGTGAGGAGTATGAACAGAGTGTGAGGAGTATGAAGAGAGTATGCGGAGTATGAACAGAGCATGAGGAGTATGAACAGAGTATGAGGAGTATGAACAGAGTATGAGGAGTATGAACAGAGTATGAGGAGTATGAACAGAGTATGAGGAGTATAAAGAGAGTATGAGGAGTATGAACAGAGTATGAGCAGTATCAACAGAGTATGAGGAGTATGAAGAGAGTATGAGGAGTATGAAGAGAGTATGAGGAGTATGAATAGAGTATGAGGAGTATGAAGAGAGTATGAGGAGTATGAAGAGAGTATAAGGAGTATGAAGAGAGTATGAGGAGTATGAACAGAGTATGAGGAGTATGAAGAGAGTATGAGGAGTATGAAGAGAGTATGAGGAGTATGAAGAGAGTGTGAGGAGTATGAAGAGAATGTGAGGAGTATGAACAGAGTATGAGTAGTATGAACAGAGTATGAGGAGTATGAACAGAGTATGAGGAGTATAAACAGAATGTGAGGAGTATGAACAGAGTATGAGGAGTATGAAGAGAGTATGAGGAGTATGAACAGAGTATGAGGAGTATAAAGAGAGTATGAGGAGTATGAACAGAGTATGAACAGAGTATGAGGAGTATGAACAGAGTATGAGGAGTATGAACAGAGTATGAGGAGTATAAACAGAATGTGAGGAGTATGAACAGAGTATGAGGAGTATGAAGAGAGTATGAGGAGTATGAACAGAGTATGAGGAGTATGAACAGAGTATGAGGAGTATGAAGAGAGTATGAGGAGTATGAAGAGAGTGTGAGGAGTATGAAGAGAATGTGAGGAGTATGAACAGAGTATGAGTAGTATGAACAGAGTGTGAGGAGTATGAAGAGAATGTGAGGAGTATGAACAGAGTGTGAGGAGTATGAACAGAGTGTGAGGAGTATGAAGAGAGTATGCGGAGTATGAACAGAGCATGAGGAGTATGAACAGAGTATGAGGAGTATGAACAGAGTATGAGGAGTATGAACAGAGTATGAGGAGTATAAAGAGAGTATGAGGAGTATGAACAGAGTATGAGCAGTATCAACAGAGTATGAGGAGTATGAAGAGAGTATGAGGAGTATGAAGAGAGTATGAGGAGTATGAATAGAGTATGAGGAGTATGAAGAGAGTATGAGGAGTATGAAGAGAGTATAAGGAGTATGAAGAGAGTATGAGGAGTATGAACAGAGTATGAGGAGTATGAAGAGAGTATGAGGAGTATGAACAGAGTATGAGGAGTATGAACAGAGTATGAGGAGTATAAAGAGAGTATGAGGAGTATGAAGAGAGTATGAGGAGTATGAAGAGAGTATGAGGAGTATGAAGAGAGTATGAGGAGTATAAACAGAGTATGAGGGGTATGAAGAGAGTATGAGGAGTATGAACAGAGTATGAGGAGTATGAAGAGAGTATGAGGAGTATGAACAGAGTATGAGGAGTATGAAGAGAGTATGAGGAGTATGAACAGAGTATGAGGAGTATGAAGAGAGTATGAGGAGTATGAACAGAGTGTGAGGAGTATAAAGAGAGTATGAGGAGTATGAAGAGAGTATGAGGAGTATGAACAGAGTATGAGGAGTATGAAGAGAGTATGAGGAGTATGAATAGAGTATGAGGAGTATGAAGAGAGTATGAGGAGTATGAAGAGAGTATGAGCAGTATGAACAGAGTATGAGGAGTATGAAGAGAGTATGAGGAGTATGAAGGGAGTATGAGGAGTATGAACAGAGTATGAGGAGTATGAAGAGAGTATGAGGAGTATGAATAGAGTATGAGGAGTATGAAGAGAGTATGAGGAGTATGAAGAGAGTATGAGGAGTATGAACAGAGTATGAGGAGTATGAAGAGAGTATGAGGAGTATGAACAGAGTATGAGGAGTATAAAGAGAGTATGAGGAGTATGAACAGAGTATGAGGAGTATAAAGAGAGTATGAGGAGTATGAACAGAGTGTGAGGAGTATGAATAGAGTATGAGGAGTATGAACAGAGCATGAGGAGTATGAAGAGAGTATGAGGAGTATGAAGAGAGTATGAGGAGTATGAAGAGAGTATGAGGAGTATGAAGAGAGTATGAGGAGTATGAACAGAGTATGAGGAGTATGAAGAGAGTATGAGGAGTATGAAGAGAGTATGAGGAGTATGAACAGAGTGTGAGGAGTATGAATAGAGTATGAGGAGTATGAACAGAGTGTGAGGAGTATGAATAGAGTATGAGGAGTATGA
The DNA here is from genome assembly GCA_021613375.1 of Megaleporinus macrocephalus. Classification (NCBI taxonomy): domain Eukaryota; kingdom Metazoa; phylum Chordata; class Actinopteri; order Characiformes; family Anostomidae; genus Megaleporinus; species Megaleporinus macrocephalus. The sequence continues at coordinate 36,698,913 of CM038717.1, forward strand.
ACAGAGCATGAGGAGTATGAAGAGAGTATGAGGAGTATGAAGAGAGTATGAGGAGTATAAAGAGAGTATGAGGAGTATGAACAGAGTATGAGGAGTATGAAGAGAGTATGAGGAGTATGAAGAGAGTATGAGGAGTATGAACAGAGTGTGAGGAGTATGAATAGAGTATGAGGAGTATGAACAGAGTGTGAGGAGTATGAATAGAGTATGAGGAGTATGAACAGAGCATGAGGAGTATGAAGAGAGTATGAGGAGTATGAAGAGAGTATGAGGAGTATGAAGAGAGTATGAGGAGTATGAAGAGAGTATGAGGAGTATGAACAGAGTGTGAGGAGTATGAATAGAGTATGAGGAGTATGAACAGAGTGTGAGGAGTATGAATAGAGTATGAGGAGTATGAACAGAGTATGAGGAGTATGAACAGAGTATGAGGAGTATGAATAGAGTATGAGGAGTATGAACAGAGTATGCGGAGTATGAAGAGAGTGAGAACAGAGAGCGAAACACACTCAGCAAACTTCAGCGGAGTCATTCACTAAAAATTCACCCCCCCCCCCCCCCCCCATTCTCTTTATTCGTAGCGGTGTGCGTGCAAGCGTGTGTGAATGGAGGATCCTGTGTGAGGCCGAATCACTGTGCCTGTCCGACTGGCTGGACTGGACGCTACTGCCAGACAGGTACACACACACACACACAGAAATACACACCACTGTACAAATGTTTGGTATCATATGTCACATGAATAATTGCAGTTATTTTATTCAATAATAACATATACAGTCTAGACTGAAACACAATGAGCTCCACCATACAATAGTGTTTCTATTAATATTGACAATTTTTACTGATATATAGTAATATATTATAATCATAATACCATAATTATTAATTCACAGTCGTTTCAGCCTGAATATTTCATTATTAGTTTTTACATATTGCTGTTCTACAGGTGTTTTAAATATTGTGGAGTATTTCTCATCATTCTCAACATTTCTTCATTTTTACAGATCATTTAAAATGAGGTAAAGCCTATAAAATGTGAGGACATTTCCAGAAATAATAGAATCATTTTATTAATTTGTTTGCATTAAAATGAAAAAAAATAAAATTAAACAGTGATTCCAAATTTTAGAAAGATGTTTTCACTGTTTTATTTATTGATTTCAAACCTGAATCATCATTCCAGATGTTTGTATGCTGCTTTAAACTTGGTGCTGATAAACTAAGATCCCAAACTAAGATGGTGATCCCAAACTAAAATAATGATCCCAAAATAGGATGATGATCCCAAAATAGGATGATGATCCCAAACTAAGATGATGATCCCAAAATAGGATGATGATTCTAAACTAGGACGATGATCCCAAACTAGGATGATGATCCCAAAATAGGATGATGATCCCAAACTAAGATGATGATTCCAAACTAATATGATAATTCCAAACTAGGACGATGATCCCAAACTAGGTTGATGATCCCAAACTAATATGATGATCCCAAACTAATATGATAATTCCAAACTAGGTTGATGATCCCAAACTAATATGATGATCCCAAACTAATATGATAATTCCAAACTAGGACAATGATCCCAAACTAAGATGATGATCCCAAAATAGGATGATGATTCCAAACCAAGATGATGATCCCAAAATAGGATGAGGATTCCAAACTAAGATGATGATCCCAAAATAGGATGATGATTCCAAACTAAGATGATGATCCTAAAATACGATGATTCCAAACTAAGATGATGATCCCAAAATACGATGATCCCAAACTAAGATGATGATCCCAAAATAGGATGATGATCCTAAAATACGATGATCCCAAACTAAGATGATGATCCCAAAATAGGATGATGATCCTAAACTAAGATGATGATTCCAAACTAAAATGATCCCAAACTAAGATGATGATCCCAAAATACGATGATCCCAAACTAAGATGATGATCCCAAAATAGGATGATGATCCCAAACTAAGATGATGATTCCAAACTAAAATGATCCCAAACTAAGATGATGATCCCAATCTAATATAATAATTCCAAACTAGGATGATGATTCCAAACTAAGTTGATGTTTTCAAAATGTTTTACTGGTGATTCTAAACTTTGGATGTTGATTCCAAACTTCATCAATGATCCCAAACCAAAACAGGAACTCCAACCATTTAAATGGTGATTGCTAACATTTGTGGTGTATATACTTTTGCATTGTAGTGTACACACACACACACACACACACACACACACACACATTCCCACAGCAGGAACTAATCAGCTGAGATTCCTCTGAAGCCTGAACGTACAGCTTTGGTGAAAGTGTCCAGAGAAAATCCCAGTTCACGCTGAAGACATCTGGATGCAGTTACCGTACGACAAACAAGTGAAATCTGAGATTATGTGCCAAAATGATGGACTTGCTCTAACGTTCCCTCCGTTTTCAACCCCCCAAGATGTGGACGAGTGCCGGGGGTCGCATGGCTGCGCTCAGCAGTGCGTGAACTCTGAAGGAAGTTATCGGTGCGTGTGTGAGGACGGGTTCCGTTTAGCGGAAGATGGACGGTCGTGTCAGAGTCCTCCTCCCTCCCCCACGCCAGCCAGCCAGCCCGAAGCCGACCGTCGCCCGCCCACCAGCAGCGCCGCAGGTGAGCATCCATACAGAACAATCAATCCCAGAGTAGGTGAAGCAGGATCCGGCTCTGTGATTGATTACCGGCCTGGTGTGGGAATCCATTCACTCACCCAGACACGTACAAGAGCCACACATATGCCTACTTAACCTCCTGAACTCTTAGTGACCTTTGGCTTCTTTCGCTTCTGTTCCCTGTCCAGCACATGTGAACAGGACTAATGTTTTTAACTGCTTTGTATAATATTCATACCAGCATATGAGTACATTCTATGATCATTTACAGTAGTTATTCATAAGGAGTCACACTATATGGTGTAGTTAGTCGCATATTTGACCGTGAAGACAGATTTTACATTTATAAATTAGTGCATTTTGTTATGGGCAAAATAAGTGTGAGCATAATGTATTTATTATTTTTAAAATATAAGTAACATTATATAAACATAGAACCTGAACATGAAGATCATGTGACGTCTACAGAGTGTAGTACAGAGCAACAATGAAAAAAGATATGTATACATATATACAGTCAATTTGCATACATATCATATATATATATATATATATATATATTGAATACAGTGTGTATATACAACATATATGTAGATCATAGACATTTAATATATCTATATATGTATATATCATATGTGTCATGCAAACACATTAATTCAATATCAATAATTGTGTATATCATATGCAGTCAATAAGTATCTATGTTATTTGTATGTATACACACACCCCAGCAAGGCTATGTCCCGAACATGGCTGGCATCTTGAAAGCCTCCATATACAAGGGCAAGTTTTTCCAACGGAAGGGTGGTCATGTAGCTAGGGCCGCCAATAAAACGATAACCATAATTATCGCGAAACAAAGTTTCCTCGATAGAACTATAAGACGTAGTTGATAGAAAGTCGATAGAATTAAGTTCCGTCCATGTTTTGAGAGACAACAAGAACAGCCAATATATATATATATATACTGTAGGAGTTCCAGTGAGAACGCTGAAGCAAATTTGGCTTTATAACCAAAAATCCCGAGTGGGAAACTTTATTTTCTACCAAAAACAGAATCACTAAACCAGCTCCCCATTAGAGCCAGAGAGTCGACTCACCGCTACGAGTGAACATAAACAGAGCCTGAACTTAAAGGGCCAGCAGCAGCCTGCTTAACACAGTGTCTGTGTGTGAATACTCTTCATACTAATACTGCCCCATATATATATATATATATCATGATATATATCGATATCGACTGATATGAAAAAATTATCATGATAAGATTTTTTCCCTTATCGCCCAGCCCTACATGTAGCATATCAAAGAAGACTAGAATTCTCTCAGAAATTGTTTTGATTGATGCAAGCAGATTTGTAATATCTCTTGTGGTTTAAACGTTATCAACAAAGAAAGTTGCAACAGCCGCCACATAAAACAACATGTTAAGTGTGCTGTCCCTGGTGTGGAACCCCGCCTTCAGATCTGTGTTCAGCATCAAGGACAGCACACTGTTGTTCAATGTGGTTGTTGTTGCAACGTTTTGTGTTGATACTGTTTGAACTGCAGGAGATATTGCAAATCTAATTGCATCTCAATCAGCCTAACCCTAACCCTACTAAGCACGGGTTAAAGGGTCAAACTAATTTGTAAAAAATTAACAGCATTTAAGCAAATTAGTTGCCACTAGAGGACCTGTTCACTTCAAACTACTGCATTCGGTTGTATGTCCCAGCTGCATATACGTATGTTTATGTTTATTAGCCTTCCTGCTCCACATTAAGGCCATTCTCAGTTCATATAAAAAATATTAATACAGTCTATGATATGTATAAATGCATTGAACAATGCGTACAATACTTTTTGCATGCGTGTGGCTGTGTTTGCACTCTGTGTAGACAAAAAAAAACATCTGCAGGCCATTCTCAGTTGTTCATTTGTGGGCATTTCTAATACAACCACAAGGAATGGGCCTCTGTAGTTCCCCATAAGCTTTAACCAACCATTAGCCAAATATGCTACACATGACACAGTACATCAGTCTTTGTGGTTTCATCATCTGCACCACTTTTTCTCAACTCTGGTCTCGGAGAGCTTTCTCTGTAACGCTAACCAGGATGCGTAATGTGGAAATCGTTATAGCTGATAATTATTGAGATAATTGTTTAAAAGAAGTGTGTCAGCATAAAACAGCTCTTCAGATTTGGCTGATATTATAAAATTATATATATATATATATATATATATATATATATATATATATATATATATATATATATATATATATATATATATACACTATATTGCCAGAAGTATTCACTCAAGTGATGTCCCATTCTTAATTCATAGGGTTTAATATGATGCTGGTCCAACCTTTGCAGCTATAACAGCTTGAACTTTTCTGGGAAGTCTCTCCACACGGTTTATGGGAATGTTTGACTGTTCTTCCAGAAGAACATTAGTGAGGTCAGACACTGATGTTGAACGAGAAGGTCTGGCTTACAGTCTCCACTCTAATTCATCCCAAAGGTGTTCTATCAGGTTGAGGTCAGGACTCTGTTTCCACAAATTTGGGAGCATGAAATTGTCCAAAATCTCTTGGTCTGCTGAAGCATTAGGAGTTCCTTTCACTGGAACTAAGGGTCCGGGCCCACCTTCTGAAAAACAACCCCACACCATAATCCCCCCTCCACCAAACTTCACACTTGGCACAATGTAGTCAGACGAGTACCGTTCTCCTGGCAACCGCCAAACCCAGACTCGTCCATCATTGGGGGCATGCATTACACCACTGCACTGACGCTTTGCATTGCTCTTGGTGATGTAAGGCTTAGATGCAGCTGCTCGGCCATGGAACCCCATTCCATGAAGCTCTCTACGCTCTGTTCTTGAGCTGATCTGAAGGTCCACATGAAGTTTGGAGGTCTGTAGCGATTGACTCTGTAGAAAGTTGGTGACCTTTGTGCACTGAGTTGCTGTCGTTCCCAATCACTTCCACTTTGTTAGAACAGCACTGACAGTCCACTGTGGACTATTTAGTAGTGAGGAAACTTCACGACTGGACTTGTTGCACAGGTGGTGTCCTATCACGGTACCACGCTGGAGTTCACTGAGCTCCTGAGAGAGACACGTTCTTTCACTAATGTGTGTAGAAGCAGTCTGCATGTGTAGGTGCTTGGTTTTATACCCCTGTGGCCATGAAAGTGAGGGTGTCAGAACATCGTTTTTCAAACCCTGGTCTCAATGGTGTCTCCGACTGCATTGTCTTTTATAGGCCCATCTTCCTGCTCCTTCTGGCCCATGTGGTACACCTGGCCAGTCGTAATTCTCTGGGTGGACAGTGGTTCTCGAATAGAAGTTCAGGGGTTTGCGAAGCCCTATATGGCGGGGCTCCCAAAAGCCCTGACCTTCCCTCAAGCTCTGCAACATTCTTTAGACCATCTGTCTCGTACACACTTAGAACAAACGCTATAGTATATAAAAAATTTACTACAATTGGACACCTAATTTGAATAGGTGAATAAATATTTTTGCCAATATGTTGTTTATATACACTACCGCTCAAAAGTTTGGGATCACAGTGAAATGTTCTTGTTTTAATGGAGTATCTTCTTCCTTAACACAACAATGAACTGACGGGTCTCTAAAGAAAGTTATTTCTTTCTGGTCATTTTGAGTCGGTCAGCAAGCCATCAACTGCTGATCTTCAGATACTAAACTAACCTAGAATGTTGTTCCCTTTTATACTCACTTATTAGTAGAATGTTTTTCAGTTGTGCATCACAATTGAGCAAGAGTGTCCAAACAACCAATTAGTCCAATAACATCCTTAACTTGGATTGGTGGTCGTACCAGGAGATTTAGACAGAGGACTGAGAATTACTGATAATAGGACTATATGTAAAATAAGCCTCTATACAAAAATAGACTTTAATACAAACATTTTTATTCTTTAAAAATCATCTGATACACTTACATTAATTGTGAAATGTACAAAATGTACAATGTTGTTTGTGAATTGCATGAAAATGCTCTAAAATGATCTAAAGTGATCCTAAACTTTTCCTAAATATTGCGCCGAGGTCTAAATTTCACTCCTCCGAGGGCTAATCTGATAAACTTCACTCCAAACTTCAGTCCAGTGGCCTCTAAGTTGGCGACTTAAGTTCTGAAATGGAAGGCAGGACTTTACCTTTTGCGAGTGAGCTTTGCTGTTAGCGCCCCCTGCTGAATGGAGGACATTAGCCAGTATCACGGTCCATTATTACTTCTGGTACGCGCTATGCTGCTCTCAACTCGTACCGTGAGTAATAGTGCACTGTGACTGGTGGCTGCGTCTGGTGGCCCAACAGCAAACATACTCAAACAAGAACACCACCACTATCTCTCTGCTGGCTATTCCGCATGATCTCCTCTCCTCCTTTTCTCCATCTGCTGAAAACAACAGTAGCGGATCTATGCAGGCCCCTCTCTCTATAGGTCGCCCCCTTCTTACTTTATCTACCATCTGTACCTCGCTCTCCTCTGTCCGTATATCTGTCTTTCTCAAGCTGAGACTAGTTTTCTGCCTGCTAGAGTTTCTTGGCACAACTCCATCCCCTTAAAAGGCTTTTTCCCTGTTTCGCCCCCTTCGGCATCTCTCTCTCTTTCTCTCTCTCTCTCGTTCTCTTTCTCTCTTTTCATCCCAAAAAGGTTTCATATTTGTCTGGCCTACAACAACAGCAGACAAAACTGTGAAAGCTTTTGTTTCCTATGTTCTAGTTATAGGTAATAAGCTGAAGGAGAGTTGTCCAGTCGTCCTGATTGGCTTTGGACGAGGCCCAGACATGCATTCCGTCTGGGTGTCAGAGCTGTAGTGTGTGTGTGTGTGTGTGTGTGTGTGTGTGTGTGAGAGAGAGAGAGAAAACTACACTACTGCGCTCACCTTTGTGAAGCCCAGTGTTTGTAAGAAGTTCCTACTAAGATGTTGAACTTGGTCAAAGACATAATACAAGGTGCTAATGTGGTTCAGTGTCTGAACAGATAAAGTAATACCTTGTATTACATCATCGATGGTATCACTGTTAGCCCCCCGGCTGTGTTCCAGACAAATTTGAATGATCATTTACATTTACATTTATATTTACATTTACATTTACGGCGTTTAGCAGACGCTCTTATCCAGAGCGACTTACAAAAGTGCTTAGTGTTGGTTAGAGTATGAATCTCTATCTAGTAAAAACAGGTTTACGTCCAAAATACTCTTATAGAAAAAAGACAATGCAATACCTAGCAAGACTGGAACACCTACAGAGAAGAGAATAAATACAAGACTACATACAGTACAAGTGCAGTACTTAGCCAGTGCTCCTAGAAGATCAAGTGCGATTACAGTTTATACCAGTACTTTAGTATATAGTGTTTATAAGTGCTTTACAAACAGATAGGTCTTCAGTCTGCGTTTGAAGACCGCGAGAGAGTTTGCTGTTCGGACAACCAGTGGAAGTTCGTTCCACCATCTGGGCTCCAGGACAGAGAAGCGTTTTGTTGCGTGTCTTCCATGAATCTTGAGTGATGGCGGGTCAAGCCGAGCCGTACTTGAAGCGTGAAGGGCTCGAGGTGCGGTCCGACTTTTGACCATTGCCATAAGGTCAGGAGGAGCTGGTCCATTCTTGGCTTTGTAGGCATCAGAACTTGAAACTGAATGCGAGCAGCTACAGGAAGCCAGTGAAGGGAGCGCAGCAGTGGAGTGACATGAGTGAACTTGGGAAGATTGAAGACGAGCCTTGCGGCTGAATTCTGGATCAGTTGAAGGGCCTGATGGTCTGCAGAGGAAGACCAGCCAGGAGTGAGTTGCAGTAGTCCAGCCTTGAAATGACAAGAGACTGGACGAGCACCTGGGAGGCCTCCTGAGAGAGGAAGGGTCGGATGCGTCTGATGTTGTGGAGAATGTACCTGCATGACCGAGTCAGGTTCGTAATATGGGCTGAGAACGATAACTGGTCATCCAGAGTCACCCCAAGGTTTCTTGCATCTTTAGACGGCACAATCACAGAGTTCTCGAATGAGATGGCAAGATCCTGCTGAGGACCTGATCATCATTTCTTTAGCCAGCCCTGTGACCAGAAGGTCGCAGGTTCCATCCCCGGACACAACTATAATGCCCCTGAGCAAGAACTGCTCTCTGGGTGCTGTGGATAGGGCTGCCCACTGCTCCAGGCAAGTGTGCTCACTGCCCCCTAGTGTGTGTATGTGTGTGTGCATTAGCAAAAACTAATAACAAATAGATCTCAATTGATTTCCATAAGAGTGTATTATCATTTGAGCAAAATCGATCCATTCAAAGTCATAATACATTTCCTGTAGTATAACATGGTGTTATATATGGAACTAATATACTGTCACACTATTGGGTGAGCATTTTTTATTACTATATTAGGAAATTATTAGAATAACAGGTTCTGCATACACTGTTTGGCCACCATAATAAATATCCCTCCTTGTATCTACACTCATTATTCATTTTACCATATAGCAGAGGTCACTAATAGGTGGGCCGCGGTCCGGACCCAGACGTTGTCCAATGCGGACCCAAACTGATAAACTATTAAAAGCTATTTAATTTTGAAAGTATTAATTTTTAAGTGTTAAAATAATTTTAAGAGCTGGAGCTTTTCTAGTCATTATGGTATACGGGCTTAAGTAACCTCACTTAGCAAAGGCGTGCAATCAGCCAATCAAATCTAAGAATATTCGGTGAGGTATGAAGCGAGAGCAGCAGTTAGAGAGTAAAGCAGGTCGGAGAAAGAATAACCTGCTCTTAAAAAGGAAAGCTGACGGTGAAACCCGACTGTTTAACCAGAAATGGACCAACACATGTTTATTCTTCCCACAGGCAGCTCCAAACCAACAGGTCCAGATGTAAAACTGAGTTAACGAGCAGACGCTGTTTTATTTACTGTTTCTATAAATAAACACTTAGATTTTTGTAATTTTCATTTAAATTTTTTTAAGAGCATTGTTTTTAATGTAGCCCTTGTTTTTAAAAAAACATTTATTAAAACTTTACAAATAATTCATTCAGTTCAGCATTTAAACAGTAAATATACTGAAATATACTGAACGGTATGTGTGATGTGTTGGTGTTTCAGTAGCTGATGGTATAAGATGTTGATACTAGACTACTTCAGTAAACAGGATACACCACTGAATCAGAACACACGTTAGAAATGATGATGGTCTGGACCATGGCTTGAGAAAACCCCTGCCATATAGGAACACTTACTAGTTACTCTGTATACTTTGTTACCCTCTTCTCGTAGTGGTCAGGACCCCCCAGGACCACCACAGGGCAGGTATTATTTGGTGCGTGAATCTTTCTCAGCACTGCAGTGACACTGATGTGGTGCTGGTGTGAGTGGATCAGACACAGCAGTGCCGTTGCTGGAGTTTTTAAACACTTCAGTGTCACTGCTGGACTGAGAATAGCCCACCAACCAAAACGATCCAGACAACAGTGTCCTGTGGGCGGCGTCCTGTGAGCACTGATGAAGGACTAGAGGAACCCAAGCTGACTTTACATCTACAAGGTGGACCAGCAAGTAGTAGGAGTGTCTAATAGGGTGGACAGTGAGTGGACACAGTGTTTAAACACTCCAGCAGCAGCACTGCTGTG
>CM038717.1:36714198-36731698 GCA_021613375.1 Megaleporinus macrocephalus
GTGTTTGGGACTGATGGAGGTGTTTTTGTTTGAAGGTGGAGGGGTTTGGGACTGGTGGAGGGGTTTGGGACTGGTGGAGGTGTTTGGGACTGGTGGAGGGGTTTGGGACTGGTGGAGGGGTTTGGGACTGGTGGAGGGGTTTGGGACTGGTGGAGGTGTTTGGGACTGATGGAGGTGTTTGTGTTTGAAGGTGGAGGTGTTTGGGACTGGTAGAGGGGTTTGGGACTGGTGGAGAGGTTTGGGACTGGTGGAGGTGTTTGGGACTGATGGAGGTGTTTGTGTTTGAAGGTGGAGGTGTTTGGGACTGATGGAGGTGTTTGGGACTGATGGAGGGGTTTGGGACTGATGGAGGTGTTTGTGTTTGAAGGTGGAGGTGTTTGGGACTGATGGAGGGGTTTGGGACTGATGGAGGTGTTTGGGACTGATGGAGGGGTTTGGGACTGATGGAGGTGTTTGTGTTTGAAGGTGGAGGTGTTTGGGACTGATGGAGGTGTTTGTGTTTGAAGGTGGAGGTGTTTGGGACTGATGGAGGTGTTTGGGACTGATGGAGGGGTTTGGGACTGATGGAGGTGTTTGTGTTTGAAGGTGGAGGTGTTTGGGACTGATGGAGGTGTTTGTGTTTGAAGGTGGAGGTGTTTGGGACTGATGGAGGTGTTTGGGACTGATGGATGGGGTTTGGGACTGATGGAGGTGTTTGTGTTTGAAGGTGGAGGTGTTTGGGACTGATGGAGGTGTTTGGGACTGATGGAGGTGTTTGGGACTGATGGAGGGGTTTGTGTTTGAAGGTGGAGGTGTTTGGGACTGATGGAGGGGTTTGTGTTTGAAGGTGGAGGTGTTTGGGACTGATGGAGGTGTTTGTGTTTGAAGGTGGAGGTGTTTGGGGACTGATGGAGGTGTTTGTGTTTGAAGGTGGAGGTGTTTGGGACTGATGGAGGTGTTTGGGACTGATGGAGGGGTTTGGGACTGATGGAGGTGTTTGTGTTTGAAGGTGGAGGTGTTTGGGAATGATGGAGGGGTTTGGGACTGATGGAGGTGTTTGGGACTGATGGAGGGGTTTGGGACTGATGGAGGTGTTTGTGTTTGAAGGTGGAGGTGTTTGGGAATGATGGAGGGGTTTGGGACTGATGGAGGTGTTTGGGACTGATGGAGGGGTTTGGGACTGATGGAGGTGTTTGTGTTTGAAGGTGGAGTGTTTGGGGACTGATGGAGGTGTTTGTGTTTGAAGGTGGAGGTGTTTGGGACTGATGGAGGTGTTTGGGACTGATGGAGGGGTTTGGGACTGATGGAGGTGTTTGTGTTTGAAGGTGGAGGTGTTTGGGACTGATGGAGGTGTTTGGGACTGATGGAGGGGTTTGTGTTTGAAGGTGGAGGTGTTTGGGACTGATGGAGGGGTTTGTGTTTGAAGGTGGAGGTGTTTGGGACTGATGGAGGTGTTTGGGACTGATGGAGGGGTTTGGGACTGATGGAGGTGTTTGTGTTTGAAGGTGGAGGTGTTTGGGACTGATGGAGTTGTTTGTGTTTGAAGGTGGAGGTGTTTGGGACTGATGGAGGTGTTTGTGTTTGAAGGTGGAGGTGCAGGACTGGCAGAGAACGTTACAGAAGAAGTTCAGATCCTCAGGAGCAGAGTAGAGCTGCTGGAACAGGTACCCTATACACAGACACTGTCTCTCCCTCACTCTGTCTCTCTCTCTCTTTCATTCTCTCTTTCTCTTTCTCCCTCACTCTCTCTTTCTCGCTCACTCACTCTTTCTCGCTCACTCACTCTTTCTCTCTTACTCTTTCCCTCACTCTCCTTCTCCCTCACTCTCTCCTTCTCTCTCACACGCTCACACTTTCTCTCTCGCTCATTCTCTCTTTCTCTCTCTCCTTCACTCTCTTTGTCTGTCTTTCTCTCTTTCTCTCTTTCACTCTAACTCTCTTTCTCTCACTCTGTCGCACACTTACACTCTCTTTACTGCACAACATATATCAGAGTATGTCCCTCCTCTTGTAGATACAATGCATGACTTGATAAGACGTGACGAGTTCACTATTACCCAGCGTGAACATCAGTCAGTACCTGATACTGATACTGACTTTTACTGTAGTTTACATTCTGATACTGACTTTTACTGTAGTTTACATTCTGATACTGATACTGACTTTTACTGTAGTTTACATTCTGATACTGATACTGATACTGTCTTTTACTGTAGTTTACATCCTGATACTGATACTGACTTTTACTGTAGTTTACATTCTGATACGGATACTGACTTTTACTGTAGTTTACATACTGATACTGATACTGATACTGACTTTTACTGTAGTTTACATTCTGATACTGATACTGATACTGACTTTTACTGTAGTTTACATTCTGATACTGATACTGATACTGACTTTTGCTGTAGTTTACATACTGATACTGATACTGACTTTTACTGTAGTTTACATTCTGATACTGATAGTGACTTTTACTGTAGTTTACATCCTGATACTGATACTGACTTTTACTGTAGTTTACATTCTGATACTGATACTGATAATGATACTGACTTTTACTGTAGTTTACATTCTGATACTGATAATGATACTGACTTTTACTGTAGTTTACATTCTGATACTGATACTGACTTTTACTGTAGTTTACATTCTGATACTGATACTGATACTGTCTTTTACTGTAGTTTACATCCTGATACTGATACTGACTTTTACTGTAGTTTACATTCTGATACTGATACTGACTTTTACTGTAGTTTACATACTGATACTGATACTGACTTTTACTGTAGTTTACATTCTGATACTGATACTGATACTGACTTTTGCTGTAGTTTACATACTGATACTAATACTGGATTTTACTGTAGTTTACATTCTGATACTGATACTGACTTTTACTGTAGTTTACATACTGATACTGATACTACCTTTTACTGTAGTTTACATTCTGATACTGATACTGTCTTTTACTGTAGTTTACATTCTGATACTTATACTGACTTTTACTGTAGTTTACCTTCTGATACTGATACTGATACTGATGATAATACTGACTTTTACTGTAGTTTACATTCTGATACCGACTTTTACTGTAGTTTACATACTGATACTGATACTGATACTGACTTTTACTGTAGTTTACATCCTTATACTGATACCGATACTGACTTTTACTGTAGTTTACATTCTGATACTGATAATAATACTGACTTTTACTGTAGTTTACATTCTGATACTGATACTGATAAAAATACTGACTTTTACTGTAGTTTACATTCTGATACTGATACTGATACTGACTTTTACTGTAGTTTACATTCTGATACTGATACTGATAATAATACTGACTTTTACTGTAGTTTACATCCTTATACTGATACTGATACTGACTTTTACTGTAGTTTACATTCTGATACTGATACTGATACTGTCTTTTACTGTAGTTTACATCCTGATACTGATACTGACTTTTACTGTAGTTTACATTCTGATACGGATACTGACTTTTACTGTAGTTTACATACTGATACTGATACTGATACTGACTTTTACTGTAGTTTACATTCTGATACTGATACTGATACTGACTTTTACTGTAGTTTACATTCTGATACTGATACTGATACTGACTTTTGCTGTAGTTTACATACTGATACTGATACTGACTTTTACTGTAGTTTACATTCTGATACTGATAGTGACTTTTACTGTAGTTTACATCCTGATACTGATACTGACTTTTACTGTAGTTTACATTCTGATACTGATACTGATAATGATACTGACTTTTACTGTAGTTTACATTCTGATACTGATACTGACTTTTACTGTAGTTTACATTCTGATACTGATACTGATACTGTCTTTTACTGTAGTTTACATCCTGATACTGATACTGACTTTTACTGTAGTTTACATTCTGATACTGATACTGACTTTTACTGTAGTTTACATACTGATACTGATACTGACTTTTACTGTAGTTTACATTCTGATACTGATACTGATACTGACTTTTGCTGTAGTTTACATACTGATACTAATACTGGATTTTACTGTAGTTTACATTCTGATACTGATACTGACTTTTACTGTAGTTTACATACTGATACTGATACTACCTTTTACTGTAGTTTACATTCTGATACTGATACTGTCTTTTACTGTAGTTTACATTCTGATACTTATACTGACTTTTACTGTAGTTTACCTTCTGATACTGATACTGATACTGATGATAATACTGACTTTTACTGTAGTTTACATTCTGATACCGACTTTTACTGTAGTTTACATACTGATACTGATACTGATACTGACTTTTACTGTAGTTTACATCCTTATACTGATACCGATACTGACTTTTACTGTAGTTTACATTCTGATACTGATAATAATACTGACTTTTACTGTAGTTTACATTCTGATACTGATACTGATAAAAATACTGACTTTTACTGTAGTTTACATTCTGATACTGATACTGATACTGACTTTTACTGTAGTTTACATTCTGATACTGATACTGATAATAATACTGACTTTTACTGTAGTTTACATCCTTATACTGATACTGATACTGACTTTTACTTTAGTTTACATTCTGATACTGATAATAATACTGACTTTTACTGTAGTTTACATTCTGATACTGATACTGATATAGATAATAATACAGACTTTTACTGTAGTTTACATCCTTACACTGATACTGATACTGACTTTTACTGTAGTTTACATTCTGATACTGATAATAATACTGACTTTTACTGTAGTTTACATTCTGATACTGATACTGATACTGTCTTTTACTGTAGTTTACATTCTGATACTGATACTGATAATGATACTGACTTTTACTGTAGTTTACATTCTGATACTGATACTGACTTTTACTGTAGTTTACATTCTGATACTGATACTGATAATAATACAGACTTTTACTGTAGTTTACATTCTGATACTGATACTGATACCGATACTGACTTTTACTGTAGTTTACATTCTGATACTGATACTGATACTGACTTTTGCTGTAGTTTACATACTGATACTAATACTGGATTTTACTGTAGTTTACATTCTGATACTGATACTGACTTTTACTGTAGTTTACATACTGATACTGATACTACCTTTTACTGTAGTTTACATTCTGATACTGATACTGTCTTTTACTGTAGTTTACATTCTGATACTTATACTGACTTTTACTGTAGTTTACCTTCTGATACTGATACTGATGATAATACTGACTTTTACTGTAGTTTACATTCTGATACCGACTTTTACTGTAGTTTACATACTGATACTGATACTGATACTGACTTTTACTGTAGTTTACATCCTTATACTGATACCGATACTGACTTTTACTGTAGTTTACATTCTGATACTGATAATAATACTGACTTTTACTGTAGTTTACATTCTGATACTGATACTGATAAAAATACTGACTTTTACTGTAGTTTACATTCTGATACTGATACTGATACTGACTTTTACTGTAGTTTACATTCTGATACTGATACTGATAATAATACTGACTTTTACTGTAGTTTACATCCTTATACTGATACTGATACTGACTTTTACTTTAGTTTACATTCTGATACTGATAATAATACTGACTTTTACTGTAGTTTACATTCTGATACTGATACTGATATAGATAATAATACAGACTTTTACTGTAGTTTACATCCTTACACTGATACTGATACTGACTTTTACTGTAGTTTACATTCTGATACTGATAATAATACTGACTTTTACTGTAGTTTACATTCTGATACTGATACTGATACTGTCTTTTACTGTAGTTTACATTCTGATACTGATACTGATAATGATACTGACTTTTACTGTAGTTTACATTCTGATACTGATACTGACTTTTACTGTAGTTTACATTCTGATACTGATACTGACTTTTACTGTAGTTTACATTCTGATACTGATACTGATAATAATACAGACTTTTACTGTAGTTTACATTCTGATACTGATACTGATACCGATACTGACTTTTACTGTAGTTTACATTCTGATACTGATACTGATACCGATACTGACTTTTACTGTAGTTTACATCCTTATACTGATACTGATACTGACTTTTACTGTAGTTTACATCTCTGCCACTTAACAATGTTGTGATTTACATTTCGAGGACCACAAGGACGAAACGTCCCCACAACATGAGTGTGTGTTAGTAAGCACACACACACACACACACACACACACACACACACACACACACACACACACACACACACTCCTGTTTCAAAGCTGGTAAACTAATGACTTAATCAGAACCGGTTGCCAGGTCCACAGTTTTACTGCACAGAGACCAAACACAGTCGTAAACTTCAAACAAGCTGCATCTGCTGAAGTTCACCGCAACTAAAAATAAGTTGAGGCACTCGTTCTTCACTTTCTCTAATTCTCTCTCTCTCTCTCTGTAGAAGCTGGAGATGGTTCTCGCGCCGCTCTACACTCTCTTTCCCGCAGAGGAGGACGACAAGCATGGCTTCCTCTTCGACCGGACCAACTTCCTGTCCGACCAGACCAACTTTCTGTCCCACTCGCTGCGGCAGCTGGACCGAATCGACTCCCTCAGCGAGCAGGTCGGCTTCCTGGAGGAGCGTCTCGGAACGTGTGAGTGGACTCTTTCTGATTAGCAGGTTTGGCTATTCCAGCCAAACAGGTGCATTAAAGCATATACAGCCATCTAATCTCCACAGACATGTTATCATTAGAGCTGAGATTCCTGACCTGCTAGATCTGCCCCAGTCCGTTGTAGGCACGGCTATTGTGAAATGGAAAGGTCTAGAAGCAGCAACAGCTCAGCTGTGAAGAGGTAGACCATGCAAGCATCGCTCACTACAGAGCTCCAGACTACGTCAGGAGGCATCATCAGCCCAAGAACTGATGATCAGGAGCTTCATGAAATGGGATTCTGTGTCTGAGCAGCTGCACACAATGTCTAAGATCACTATGTGTAATGCCAAGTGTTGGCTGGAGAGGTGTAAAGAACCGTCACTGGATTCTGGAGGCTGTAAAGCCCTGTCACTGGACACTGGAGGGGTGTAAAGCACTGCCCCTGGATTCTAGGGGAGTGTAAAGTACTGTCACTGGACTCTGGAGGGGTGTAAAGCACAGTCACTGGACTATGTAGAGGTGTAAAGCACCCATATTGGACTCTGGAGTGGTGTAAAGCACCGCCACTGGACTCTAGAGAAGTGTAAGGTAATGTCACTGGACTCTGGAGGGGTGTAAAGCACCATCACTGAACTCTGGAGGGGTGTAAAGCACAGTCACTGGACTATGGAGTGGTGTAAAGCATAGTCACTGGACTATGAAGTGGTGTAAAGCACAGCCACTGGACTATGGAAGGGTGTAAAGCACTCATATTGGACTCTGGAGTGGTGTAAAGCACCGCCACTGGACTCTAGAGAAGTGTAAAGTAATGTCACTGGACTCTGGAGGGGTGTAAAGCACAGTTACTGGACACTGGAGGGGTGTAAAGCACTGCCACTGGATTCTAGAGGAGTGTAAAGCAATGTCACTGGATTCTAGAGGGGTGTAAAGCATCACCACTGGATTCTAGAGGAGTGTAAAGCATCGTCACTGGACTCTGGAGGGGTGTAAAGCATCGTCACTGGACTCTGGAGGGGTGTAAAGCACTATCACTGGACTATGGAGTGGTGTAAAGCACAGTCACTGGACTCTGGAGTGGTGTAAAGCACCCATATTGGACTCTGGAGTGGTGTAAAGCACCCATATTGGACTCTGGAGTGGTGTAAAGCATAGTCAATGGACTATGAAGTGGTGTAAAGCACAGCCACTGGACTATGGAAGGGTGTAAAGCACTCATATTGGACTCTGGAGTGGTGTAAAGCACCGCCACTGGACTCTAGAGAAGTGTAAAGTAATGTCACTGGACTCTGGAGGGGTGTAAAGCACAGTTACTGGACACTGGAGGGGTGTAAAGCACTGCCACTGGATTCTAGAGGAGTGTAAAGCAATGTCACTGGATTCTAGAGGGGTGTAAAGCATCACCACTGGATTCTAGAGGAGTGTAAAGCATCGTCACTGGACTCTGGAGGGGTGTAAAGCATCGTCACTGGACTCTGGAGGGGTGTAAAGCACTATCACTGGACTATGGAGTGGTGTAAAGCACAGTCACTGGACTCTGGAGTGGTGTAAAGCACCCATATTGGAAAAGCGCCACCATTGGACTCTAGAGGAGTGTAAAGCAATGTCACTGGACTCTAGAGGAGTGTAAAGCACCATCACTGGACTCTGGAGGGGTGTAAAGCAATGTCACTGGACTATAGAGTGGTGTAAAGCAGTGACACTGGACTCTAGAGCAATGTAAAGCAATGTCTGTGGAATCTAGAGGAGTGTAAAGCAATGTCACTGGACTATAGAGGAGTGTAAAGCACCATCACTGGACTCTGGAGGAGTGTAAAGCAATGTCACTGGACTCTAGAGTAGTGTAAAGCACAGCCACTGGACTCTAGAGGAATGTAAAGCAATGTCAATGGACTTTAGAGGAGTTTAAAGCCATGTCACTGGACTCTGGAAGGGTGTAAAGCAATGTCACTATAAGACACTCTCTTTGGGTCTTAATCCATCCTTGCAGATCTTGTACACCATTGTCTTCTCTGGGACGGATCAGATCTTCCAGCAAGACAATGAGACACGTCACACGACTAGAAATGTCCCACATTGTTTGGAAGAGCTGACCAAGCCTTCCAAGTACTACCCTAGACCCCTAATTCCCCAAACTTGGACCACCTGGATGGTGGTGTTGTCTCTATTGATCCTCCTCCACGTTTCCTCCTGCAGCTGTGGGATGCACTGCAGTCAGCATGGCCATAGATACCTGTGACCACCTACCCAGTCCCTCTAGCTGCTGTTATCTCTGCTAAAATCTTTTTTATTTTTAATATTATGGCAGATTCTGACAGTAGTTTTGATTATTTACTCACTTTTTCAGGTTGTTAAAATTAGTGATGCCACATTTTTTATATCTAGATGGAACTTGCCTGACCACACTGACCTTTAACTAACCTCTGCCCACTCCAGGTTCCTGTCAGGAGAACTAGACGACCACCAAACGGCAGGCTGGATCTCCGTTAACTGCTCAGATCTGAATCACTCTTCGTAACCTGAACCAGAAGCCATCTCTTCAACCTCACTCCATCTACAGGAGGACGAGCCAGGAATCCAGCACCATCCTGGAGACCCTTTCATTTTAAAGACAGTTCAACTGAAAATCGGACCTACACCGTTTACCCCTCAGCTCAAATACAGTCAACCAGCCAGGAGACGTTTTAGGTCTGAAGCTTCTTTACTTTCAACACTATAGCTACAAGGCTAATGCTAATTTGGTCAACTAGTGATGGAAGCTCATACCCCACCAAACAAGTATATATGTATGTGTTAGTGTATATGTGTTAGTGTGACACTAACATTACCACCCATTATTCAAATCTTCTGCAGTTCATTGGTTGAGGTGCCATTCCCAGGCATTCTGAGTGGGTTTGATGTGAAATGGTTGATTGCAGACACACTGATGGTGATGGGAACCAGGGGTCTCCATGTCTACAACACACATATAGCCATTATATTTACTATCCAAACCCACCGGTGAGCCTACATGTGTCTTCTGAATGTATATATGGAATATTGATGGTACAACAGTGGAAAACCTGAACATTAATACATTTTCTTTGGGGACTATTTGGCCTCACAGCATGTATCCCTCCACCATGAATGGATATCAAGGCCAAAATCTACTCAGAACTATCACATACAGCATCAACCTCAGACATCAGGAATCACATTCATAACCATTTTGTGTAATAACTTGCTGTGAGGGAGCTTTTAGAGGTGGACGTCTGGTTCCATTCACCACCACTGTGAACAGCTCTAGACTTGGTTCATCTAGACTTGTACGGTGCTAGTTGTTGAGGTATGAGCTTCCATCACAGCCTTGTAGCTCCAGCTGCCCAAACATGTCTCAAATGAATTGTTTAGTTTTTAAGGTTTTCGTTGCCTCAGCACATCCAGTTCTACTGGCCAGGAATCATCAAGCGGTTGGAGAGCTGAGTCAGGTCTTGTTGGTGGAGGAGTCTCCAGGATCAGGTCCAAGTTAATAGTTAAAAACACTACAAGCAGTACGAGTGCTGCACAGACCACATGCTCACGGATACGACCTCCGACCTTCTCCACTATCTCGATTCCAGTTTTCTTCCCTGTGTATGGTTTCGTATGTGGGCTGTGTATTCTCCCAGTGTCTGTATGGACAGCCAATCTCTGTATTTATAAATTTAGCTCTTTATAACGATAAGGAGCTGCTTGTATATAGTTATTATAGGCAACGTCATCGTGTTCATTCTCTTTTGTATGATCTTCTTGGATTTTTATAATGAAATTTTTGTAATAAACTGTTTTGCTAATGAAAGGTTGACCAAAGCATGTCAGTCGTGGGCTGAAAGTTAGGGATCCAGTTTTGGGACCGGAAGGTTGCTGGTTCTATTCCCTGGGCCAACAACACACGAAGGCACCTAACCACCCAACTGCTCTGGGCAAGTGTGCTTACTGCCCCCTAGTGTGGGTATATCACTGCACGGGTGGGTTAAATGGGTGCAAACAGTGGCTAATACTGTTGCTGTTGTGCAGTAATGAAATTGAAATAATATAAAATGTTAAAGATGTTCTTAAATCTGGCCTGAACATGCCCACTCGCATCGGTCAGTGGTGCCGCAGGGGTCTCTATAGTGAGAGGTCCCAGTTTGAAGACTAAAACTGTGGTGGAACTACAACTTTCTTTGGGGTAAATTTTTCTGGATGGGAAACGACAGAAATGACTCATCAGATAACAGGCTCCTCTCTGGCTCGTCTCTGCTTTTCCATTCGCCCCTAATTAAAACCAAACACTTCTTCTTCTTTTTTGTCTCTCAGAAGTGAAAAGGAACGCGAGCCTGGTCATTTATTAGCCTACAGCGTAGTCGGGATTGGGCTACACCGCATAGGTTCCCAGTGGTCGTACCAATGTACAAAAATATGTATATACATAAAGCATGAACTCGTTCCAGAGGCAGTGAGGCACTGAGGCAGCGAGGCAGATCATTAAAATACTGCATAACAGGATGATAACATACCGTCAGCATACAAAAAAAACAAGTATCGCCAAAACACCAACCTCACAGCAGAGGCCTAAATTTGTCTTCACTTTCAATGGAAGTCAATGGAACCAGAATTGTTTCAAATGCAATTTTGGAGCATTTCTATTGGTCAAGTCATCATGAAGTTTTCACACGGTGTAAACGGCAGCTGTCGTGTTCGAATCAGGAAACTGGAATCCTCAGAGACCCAACACTGCAAACCTGCGATACAATAATGCACTACATAGTAGGGCTGTGTGGCAAGAACCTGGCGACACAATACATATCGTGATACAGCGCTCACGATTCTATATCACGATATATTGCGATACTGCAAACAAAGTGATGTATTGCTATTTTTCAAATCCGACTATTAAAACACCACTATATGAACAGGTTTATCAATGCTTACAATAGCATTGCACCCTTGTGCTGCTTGTTAATGTTGGAGTGGAGCTGAAAATGGATTACAACACTGACATCTAGTGGTCAGAGAATTAAACACAACAATGATTCACCGTCTGACAGGAATCTGTATCGATATTGTGTTTTTGAGAATCGATACAGTATCACTAAACATAATATCCCGATATTCAATATTTTCTTACACCCACTACTACATATACTTTTATATATCTGTTATTAAAGTTGTGTACATTCAAACTGGTCAGAAAAGTTCACCCACAGTTCTCACAATCAAGTTCGCACAATCAAATTCACCTCTGTGTGTGTAAATCTGAGGATAGTTATTTTTAACAACCTGAAAAAAAGCATGTAAGTAAACAGAACTAGTATCAATATCATCTAGAACAGCAGCAATAACAATTAACAGAAAATAAAGTAATAATTATTAAAATAATGTACTTACAGTACATGTACATGAAAATAGTTGCTGAAAGAAACGACAATAAACATATAAATGACCAGCATAACATGTTCAGTTAGTAATTAGAAGAAGATGAAAACTAGGCTTGAACTACAGAGTTACGAACACAGCACATGAAGATCAGAGTGTTGGGGGACCACCTTCCAAAGAAGACCACCTGCGTCTATGGCTGAAGGTGCTAAATTTAAAACATCCACCCAAACCTCCGTATGTCTGCTCTTACCATTCTGTGGAGGAGAACCAGCACCAGAGCTTCCTTATCCAGAGAAATGTCTCGCTTATGAAGCTCAGAGGAAGCAGACGTGTCGGGTGCTGGTGAGTCTATCAGTTAGTAACTGTTTTCTGATCAGTGTCCACCGCGCTAGGCTATCTGGACTGTAACTAACACCCACGCAGAGGGGCTCGGGCAGCTGGCTGGACTTGGGTTCAACCGGCTTTCAGAAATATAAACTCACCGTCTGTCTTTACTTTCAATGCAAGTCAATGGAACCAGAATTTTTACCGAGTGATGCCGAGAGCATTTCTATTGGTCCATTCATCATAAACATTTACAGCATATAAAGAGCAGCCGACGTGTTCAAATGAGAGAAAAATAAAAATAGACAAAAATGGTGATAATGTTTTTCTTTGGACTCCATGTTCCACTTTGTGCTTCTGTTTCATACCAGTGACTCCGCCCACAAAATAAACAATATATAACACAGTTAGCAGCATACGCGGCAATAATACAGAGTTTACATGATATTATAGAAGAAGAATCATAATCACATCATTCTACAGACACTAAAACATCCAGTTTATTGCACTTTTTATTCTTTAATTTTAATTATATTAATTTGGCCAGCAGGGGGAGCAGTGCCCTCACCACTCCATCACATAATTCTCCTATGGATACAGCTATTGGCTCGTGAGTAGATCAATGCGGACACGTTATTGGCTCCCTACTGAAACATCTTCATGAAGTAGCGCTTGTTTCATGTAAACGATATGTTAATGACATGTAAATGATATGTTAATGATATGTAAATGATATGTAAATGAGGTGGCGTTTGATTTTTAAGGCAAGGAAGCTGATTGTATTGAAATCGGACGCAGAGTAGTTAGTATGTTATTAAATCTGCAAGCTTTACCCAACTTTGATAAACAGGGTCATTAAAACTACATATTAATTTTCGACACTGTTTCACAGCATCAAATCATAATATACTGAGTTCAGACAACAATGCATCCTGATATTATCCCGTGATATTATTATTGTATTATCGTCGCTCTGCAAAGAAAAACAAGCATCAAGAGGGCAAGAAAAGAAGAGCGAGCGCAAAAACTGTCTTTACTTTTAATGCAAGTCAATGGAACCAGAATTTTCTCCAAGCTACTTTGGAGCATTTCTATTGGTCCACTGATTTTATTAATACCATTAAATATAAAGAGCAGCGGTCGTGTTCAAATGATGTAGGAAAATGAAACAAACAGAAGATGTACAGGCTCAAATCCGAGACCCTTTTTGTGAATGTTGAAAGAAGCTATTGTGTGTGATGATGATCTGGTTAAACCTAACAAACAAAAACAAATAAATTAAATAAAAAGAAAAACTAACATATATCAATCATTGTTGTCCAATGAAAGACAAGTATCTCCAAAATGCCAATTTCACAGGAGAGGGCAAAAAGTGTCTTTACATTCAATGTAAGTCAATGGAACCAGAATTATTTACAAGCTATTTTGGAGCATTTCTATTGGTCCATTCATCATAAATTACTTACATAATGTAAACAGCAGCTGTCAGGTTTAAATGATGTAGAAAAATAAAAATCGGTAAAAATTGAGATATATGGTTTTCAACAAAAAAAATAAAAAAATAATAATAATATATATATATATACACACACTTATTTTATTATTGTCATTATTATTATTATTATTTTAAATCTGTGAATCTCTGAATAATCTAATTCACTCAAGTCATTTATGACCACTTCTATTAGTCCAGTGACCATGAAACGTTCAGAGCATTGGAACAGAACTGTGACCCTGATACACAAACACCGACCAACAGCAGCAAAGAAAGCAAGAAAGGCTGTTCCCATAGGAAAAACCCAAAATTCCTTTATTTTTAAACTTTCCAAGGCATTCCTTACACAGGCTGTGTCCAGGTTCCGTGCCAGCGCTCGGCTCACTACATCTTTGTGTATAATTATATATAATATCAGATACTACGATGGGCTTTCGGAGCGACTGTGTGTGTGTCTGTGTGTGTCTCTGTATCCGCAGCAGGTACACACCACAGGTCAGAGAACCAGCGGGAGACGTTGGACTGCTCTCCGTTCAGATGATAAACGGCATCTAGAACTACCACCAGTTTACACCATGAGTAGCTTTGGTGGGAAGTCACGACATGTTTGATACACATTTTGCCACATTGTTCTTTCCCTTCGGCAAAACAAAGAAAAACAAACCCAACCAGGGAGGAGAAGATCCATAGAAACGAACGAAACCGAGTTAAAAGAGCCTCAAGCTGATTTAATCCTAATTGATCAGTAATAACGAGTTCAGTTGAACTGAACAGCTGTAAGTCCAACTTTTCCAATCACAGTTGATACAGGCTCATTGTACTGTAACTCAGATCTGATCCACTGAACACACTTATTTCAGCCTACTACACCTTCATCCACCTCTTCATCCTCCATCCCGGCGTACGACTAAATTAAACCAGAACTTTCACATACAAAAAAAAAACAAACGCAACAATTTAGAATAAATATTGAGATTATTCAGTCATCAACTGGCTTAGATTCTGCATAATATAATCAATAGGATCAAATCCAGTCAACCCAGAGTGGCGTCCCGAGTTCCAGGGAGTCAGAATTGTTCACAGTGGTGGTGAATGGAACCAGACGTCCAGACCTTCAATACCTCCCCCGTTAAGAGTTCTTACATGAAATGCTTATCAATGTGCTGCCTGATGTCTGAGATGCTGAAGTTTGAAATGGTTATGACCAACAACGCAGGGAGTTATGAAGGCCCCAAAATATTATATATACCAAAAACATACTTTACTTTTCATGCAAGTCAATGGAACCAGAATCATTTCCAAGCTATTTTGGAGCATGTCTATTGGGTCCATTCATCATGAAATTTTCATACAATGTAAACAACCATTGGCGTGTTCAAATGAAGTAGAAAACTAAAACATGAAGATACATGTTGTTTATATATATATATATATATATATATATATATATATATATATATATATATATAGTTTCATTAACAGAAGACAGAAGACGCCTGGTTCCCATCACCACCACTGTATTTCCCACCAAACCCACTCTGAATGACTCTCCGCCACTGAATTATGTCAGTTAGTCAAAAAATATATATTAAAAATAGTGAGGAAAAGCAAAAAAAACATGTTTTAAAATCACAAATCTTTTTTTTTCCAGGAGGCTGATTGTTGAGCTACATTCTTAGGAGATCCTTGAGAGAAAGAGAAGCTTCAGGTGGATCAACGCGACCTGAAACTGACATAAATAGTTTTCTTTTGTAGATAAAATATTCAATCAAATGTTTTCCAAGTAAGGCCAATTAAATACAAGGCTCTGGCTACTCATACAGTTGGGCGTTGGTTTAAATTAGAAAGGTTCGTGTTATTGGGTTAATATGTTTTGGGTACAGATAATAATACTAGCTCGGACAATCAGGCCCCTGCCTGAACATGTTCCACATTTTATATCCTTTGTTATTTGGAAATATTTCTGGGGTCACTTTACTGTAGGACAGTGTTTGTAAGGCTGCGTGATGCCTACATAAGCTCATCACGACAAAAGGACTTGAACCTACATTAACATGTACAAACATCTCCATCTCAGCGTTGTTCGCCGTTGAGGCTGCGTTTGGCTTTGATGTTGAGTTGGCGCAACACCTGTGTCGGGAAATTGGGTCATCGTGATAGTTACTGGAGTGAAATGACCCAGGGATTGGAGCGGGGTCCAAACGTCTAAGGCCACCAACAATCTGGGATTTTTATTTATTTTCCTGGAAATAAACAAGACTTTTGAACTTTTAAAAAAGTTATGAATATTCAAATTTATACTAATATCTCTTCCATCTCCAGCTGATTTGATCTACTGATTAGAGGCTTTGGCACAAACTTGTGGAGCCTTTTAAACACATAGGAAAAGATATTAAATACCAAGAAAATTTGGAATTAGTGTTAAATTTCAATGTTTAAAACTGTTGTGCTGACCATAGAAAGCAATGCAAACCAGATTTCCAGTGGTGTTGGACTTTTGGACCCTGCTGTAGGCCACAGTGACACAAAGCTGATGACCCGGTCAGACTGGCTGTGTAGAAGTGAGTGTTCTCTGTAAGTAAAGAGAGTTTCAGGTACCATTTAGAAGACTTGGGCCATCAAACCACCAGCACTGTGTCAGTATGTGACTTCAATGATCATCAAAGTCTGTTACTATAGCATGCTATATCAACACTGGTACCCGAGACAGGGTTAACGTCAACATCAAAGCTGACCCAAGTTGTGATGATGAGCTTAAGTGGGTTTGAAGCCTTATGAACACTTATGAGTGCTACCAAATGGGCTAATGATGTTCATCATAATGAACCATTAAAGAAGAAGAAGAAGAAGAAGAAGTGTTACGTCGCTATAGCGCATCAGCATCTGTACCTCCATCCAACACCGTGATCATGGATCAACAACTGGTCAGTAAGTGACTGGCGATGCTGCGAACTGGTAGCCACGAGACTTTGGACACATGGCACGACAAGAAGTTTGCACTTTGGAGCATTAGTATTGGTACAACCCAACATTGCACTTCATGAAGCTACCTTTGACACGTTTGCGGGGATGTAGGTGCACTTTTCCAATCGGGGGTCGGACGAGGGGGAAGAAAGGCAAGAATTCCGATTCGGGTCTATCAAATAAATAAAGGTAGAGGGACGAGAAAAGCTCATGCAAACAGGAGGCTGAAAGAAATAACACGTCACCACAATTCCAGCTACACCGAGTTACGCTCGAGCCTTTCCAGAAGTGGGGGGAGGGACTTCCGTCCCCCTTCCGCGGTCATGGGTTTGCGTGCAGAGAGTTTTCCGGAGGGAGGCCGCAGACGCCTCCTGGGAGTTGGTGGAAGGTTTCCGATTGGTGGGCCGGGGTTGAACGTTTTCGTCGGCAGGGTGGTAAGGCAGGAGTGACGGCTGAAGAAAACATAAGAACAATAAAAAAATCAAAGCAATAAGGTGACCAACTTAAGCGGCTCCAGAAAATAAAAAATCAAATAATAATAAACAGCGCTGAGAAAGACCGAGTGTCCGAAGGCATGCACGATGAATGCACATCCACGAAGACGTTTTTGAGAGTTCCTCTCCACACCGAACCCGCCAGCGATGGGGGGGAGGGGCGGGATGAATTAAACGTAGAAGAAGAAACGCT
>CM038717.1:36736698-36749198 GCA_021613375.1 Megaleporinus macrocephalus
ATATATATATATATATAAAGAGAGAAAGAGTTTTCTACATTATTAGAACACACCAATGGTCGTTTACAATGAGTAAAAGTTCCACGATGAATGGACCAATAGAAATATTTGAAAATAGGTTCGAAAAAAGTCTGGTTCCATTGATTTGCATTAAAAGTAAAGTTGGACAGTGACTATACTTATTTATTTATATATATATATATAAAGAGAGAAAGAGAGAGAGAGTTTTCTACATCATTAGAACACACCAATGGTTGTTTACAGTGTGTAAATGTTTCACGATGAATGGACCAATAGAAACAATGCAAAATAGGTTAGAAAAAAAAAATCTGGTTCCATTGACTTGCATTGAAAGTAAAGTTGGACAGCGACTAATATATATATATATATATATATATATATATATATATATATATATATATATATATATATAAAATAATGGAGATGGACCAATCAGCGTTTTTCAGACTGATTCCGATCGCCAATCACCTTTCAGCATGATTGACCGATAGCCAATACTAATCGAGGGCGGTATACGTGTGTGTGTGTTGTAACTGTCTGTTTTCAAACTGCTTTGTGACATCATTGTAAAAATCCCTACCCAAATAAACTTAGACATACACTACCACTCAAAAGTTCGGGATCACAGTGAAATGTTCTTGTTTTAATGGAGTATCTTCTTCCTTAACACAACAATGTACTGACGGGTCTCTAAAGAAAGTTGTTTCTTTCTGGTCATTGTGAGTCGGTCAGCAAGCCATCAACTGCTGATCTTCAGATACTAAACTAACCTAGAATGTTGTTCCCTTTTATATACTCACTTATTAGTAGAATGTGTTTCAGCTGTGCATCACAATTGAGCAAGAGTGTCCTAACAAACCAATTAGTCAATAACATCCTTAACTTGGATTGGTGGTCGTACCAGGAGATTTAGACAGAGGACTGAGAATTACTGATAATAGAACTATATGCTAAATAAGCTCTATACAAAAAATAGACTATAATACAAACATTTTTTATTCTTTAAATCATCATCTGATACACTTACATTAATTGTGAAATGGACAATATTGTTTGTGAATTGCATGAAAGTTGCATGAAATGAAATTCTAAAGTGATCCTAAACTTTTGAGCGGTAGTGTATATATATATATATATATATATATATATATATATATATGTGTATTATCTGACAACAACAATGTATGGATACAATTTGATTTGTAATCACATCTTAAAATCCAGAATCTAATTCCACCCCTATGTTCCTCTTAGAGCTGCTAGAGCTGCTGTGTATGTGTATAGTTACTGGCTGTAGCTCATCGGTTGATCAGTTGTGGGTCACTGGTCAGGTTCAGAGTGTATCCGAGGTCACAGCAGTGACACTGATACATGGTATGGTAGATGTTCCTGCTAAAACAGTCAATGATTGCAGGTTCCATGTAGGTGGCCACTCAGTGTATCTCCACCCCCCACACCCAAACCCGACCGCCCCCTCTAGTGTTACAAACAGTGAACCTGCTCCCGATCAGCCGCTGCACGTATGCCAGTGTGCTCGTGTTGGCTCGCTGATGAGAACAAACTAAATTTGACATGCAATAATGTACAAAGATCTCAACCATCTGTGAGACACACGTACAGGTATGTGCCTGCTGGTTATGTCGGCCGCCTGTAAATCAGTATACTTAGAAACGCCGAGACACAGAGATGCTTGTACCAAATGTAGACCGTCAGGGTTCCAACAGTCTGGCCTAGATTTAAGGACGCCTACCATCTAGACCCTGACAGACATCTGTGTTTGATTACTCTGGCCTAAGATACGCAGTGCCGATCACGGTGTACAATACAACATAACAAAGGAGGATAATACACACACACACGCATGATACCCACACAAACAAACACACCCACACACACCTAACCCTAAACACGTGCTTGTTTCTGTGCAGTGTGAGGACATGGGGGTCATACATGTGTCCCATATGCAGGGGTGCTAATCTGGAGTCTGTAGCTCAGAAAAACCTTTTAAATGCTGCACATACAGTTATGTCAATATTAGAACACAAACATTAACGCATATATATATATATATTTTTTTTTTTCTTTTTTCTTTCTTTTATATATATATATATATATACACTACAGCTCAAAAGTTTAGGAATTTAATTTCATGCAATTTTCATGCAATTCACAAACAATATTGTCCATTTCACAATTAATGTAAGTGTATCAGATGATTTTTAAAGAATAAAAATGTTTGTATTAAAGTCTATTTTTATATAGAGGCTATATTTTACATATAGTCCTATTATCAGTAATTCTCAGTCCTCTGTCTAAATCTCCTGGTACGACCACCAATCCAAGTTAAGGATGTTATTGGACTAATTGGTTGTTAGGACACTCTTGCTCATATTGTGATGCACAGCTGAAAAAACCATTCTACTAATAAGTGAGTATAAAAAGGGGGGAACAACATTCTAGGTTTAGTTTAGTATCTGAAGATCAGCAGTTGATGGCTTGCTGACCGACTCAAAATGACCAGAAAGAAACAACTTTCTTTAGAGACCCGTCAGTTCATTGTTGTGTTAAGGAAGAAAATACTCCATTTAAAACAATGAACATTTCCACTGTTGATCCCAAACTTTTTGAGTGCTAGTGTATAGCATATACATACATATACATTTACATACATACATACATACATATACATACATACATACATACTACATACATACATACATTACATATACATACATACATACATACATACATACATACATACATACATACATACATACATACATACATACATACATACATACATACATACATACATACACACTTCTGTCTGTTTCCTACAATGTAAATTTTAACTTCTGTGTAATTTTACTTTCATTTCTATTTAATTTCGTCCTTTTAAGAGACAGTTTGGACTAAACGTGTGAGGACTTAACTGTGAGTAAGACACCATCGGACAGACAGCTTGTTAAGTTAACATGGCTGAAGAATAAAAACACTGGAAAGCTATGCACCCTTCAAACTAACTACAACTAAACTGTTATCAGAAGTAATAATAATAAAACACATAACAATAACAACGAGCATATATACACAAATATAATAACTGATCCAGGAACTGCTTCATAAACAAAAACAAGGGCAATGTTTAGAACATCTGAGGAGCAACAGCACACCCTGGTGTTCACAACAGCTCACTGCACACGGTGTGATCACTCACTCTCTCCCACTTGCACAGCCATTTAGTCACTATTTACAGCTCAATCAGTAGTTAACGAGAACCTGTGCACACATAAAGACTGGATGTGAGACAGGTGCGCGTGTGGATCTCACCTGCGCCTGCACAGCCAGGTGGAACGCTCCCTTCTTAAAGGGCAAGACGTCGCCTTTCTGATTCCTTGTTCCCTCAGGAAACACCCAGAGACGGATCTAGAGAGAGAGAGAGAGAGAGAGAGAGAGAGAGAGAGAAAGAGAGAGAGAAAGAGAGAGAGAGAGAGAGATTAATAAATCTTATTCATTTCTTCTTGCAGACTGTAAACAGGCTATAATTACTATTTTGATTATTAATAATTTACAATCATTCTTTAAACTTTTTTGTTAATAACTCCTTTAGAGGGCGGTGGTGAGTGATGTGTGTTAATAAGTCCTTTAGAGGGCGGTGGTGAGTGATGTTTGTTTATTTGATGTTAATAACTCCTTTAGAGGGCGGTGGTGAGTGATGTGTGTTTATTTGATGTGTGTTAATAACTCCTTTAGAGGGCGGTGGTGAGTGATGTGTGTTTATTTGATGTTAATAACTCCTTTAGAGGGCGGTGGTGAGTGATGTGTGTTTATTTGATGTTAATAACTCCTTTAGAGGGCGGTGGTGAGTGATGTTTGTTTATTTGATGTTAATAACTCCTTTAGAGGGTGGTGGTGAGTGATGTTTGTTTATTTGATATTTGTTAATCACTCCTTTAGAGGGCGGTGGTGAGTGATGTTTGTTTATTTGATGTTAATAACTCCTTTAGAGGGTGGTGGTGAGTGATGTTTGTTTATTTGATATTTGTTAATCACTCCTTTAGAGGGCGGTGGTGAGTGATGTTTGTTTATTTGATGTTTGTTAATAACTCCTTTAGAGGGCGGTGGTGAGTGATGTTTGTTTATTTAATGTTTGTTAATAACTCCTTTAGAGGGCGGTGGTGAGTGATGTGTGTTTATTTGATGTTAATAACTCCTTTAGAGGGCGGTGGTGAGTGATGTGTGTTTATTTGATGTTTGTTAATAACTCCTTTAGAGGGGGGTGGTGAGTGATGTTTGTTTATTTGATGTTTGTTAATAACTCCTTTAGAGGGCGGTGGTGAGTGATGTTTGTTTATTTGATGTTTGTTAATAACTCCTTTAGAGGGCGGTGGTGAGTGATGTGTGTTTATTTGATGTTTGTTAATAACTCCTTTAGAGGGCGGTGGTGAGTGATGTTTGTTTATTTAATGTTTGTTAATAACTCCTTTAGAGGGCGGTGGTGAGTGATGTTTGTTTATTTAATGTTTGTTAATAACTCCTTTAGAGGGCGGTGGTGAGTGATGTGTGTTTATTTGATGTTTGTTAATAACTCCTTTAGAGGGCGGTGGTAAGTGATGTTTGTTTATTTGATGTTTGTTAATAACTCCTTTAGAGGGCGGTGGTGAGTGATGTGTGTTTATTTGATGTTTGTTAATAACTCCTTTAGAGGGCGGTGGTGAGTGATGTGTGTTTATTTGATGTTTGTTAATAACTCCTTTAGAGGGCGGTGGTGAGTGATGTGTGATTATTTGATGTTTGTTAATAACTCCTTTAGAGGGCGGTGGTGAGTGATGTTTGTTTATTTAATGTTAATAACTCCTTTAGAGGGCGGTGGTGAGTGATGTTTGTTTATTTGATGTTTGTTAATAACTCCTTTAGAGGGCGGGGTGGTGAGTGATGTTTGTTTATTTGATGTTTGTTAATAACTCCTTTAGAGGGCGGTGGTGAGTGATGTGTGTTTATTTGATGTTTGTTAATAACTCCTTTAGAGGGCGGTGGTGAGTGATGTGTGTTTATTTGATGTTTGTTAATAACTCCTTTAGAGGGCGGTGGTGAGTGATGTGTGTTTATTTGATGTTTGTTAATAACTCCTTTAGAGGGCGGTGGTGAGTGATGTGTGTTTATTTGATGTTTGTTAATAACTCCTTTAGAGGGCGGTGGTGAGTGATGTGTGTTTATTTGATGTTTGTTAATAACTCCTTTAGAGGGCGGTGGTGAGTGATGTTTGTTTATTTGATGTTAACTCCTTTAGAGGGCGGTGGTGAGTGATGTGTGTTTATTTGATGTTAACTCCTTTAGAGGGCGGTGGTGAGTGATGTGTGTTTATTTGATGTTAATAACTCCTTTAGAGGGCGGTGGTGAGTGATGTTTGTTTATTTGATGTTTGTTAATAACTCCTTTAGAGGGCGGTGGTGAGTGATGTTTGTTTATTTGATGTTAACTCCTTTAGAGGGCGGTGGTGAGTGATGTGTGTTTATTTGATGTTAATAACTCCTTTAGAGGGCGGTGGTGAGTGATGTGTGTTTATTTGATGTGTGTTAATAACTCCTTTAGAGGGCGGTGGTGAGTGATGTTTGTTTATTTGATGTTTGTTAATAACTCCTTTAGAGGGCGGTGGTGAGTGATGTTTGTTTATTTGATGTTAATAACTCCTTTAGAGGGCGGTGGTGAGTGATGTGTGTTTATTTGATGTGTGTTAATAACTCCTTTAGAGGGCGGGTGGTGAGTGATGTGTGTTTATTTGATGTTAATAACTCCTTTAGAGGGCGGTGGTGAGTGATGTGTGTTTATTTGATGTTTGTTAATATCTCCTTTAGAGGGCGGTGGTGAGTGATGTTTGTTTATTTGATGTTTGTTAATAACTCCTTTAGAGGGCGGTGGTGAGTGATGTTTGTTTATTTGATGTTAACTCCTTTAGAGGGCGGTGGTGAGTGATGTGTGTTTATTTGATGTTAATAACTCCTTTAGAGGGCGGTGGTGAGTGATGTGTGTTTATTTGATGTGTGTTAATAACTCCTTTAGAGGGCGGTGGTGAGTGATGTTTGTTTATTTGATGTTTGTTAATAACTCCTTTAGAGGGCGGTGGTGAGTGATGTTTGTTTATTTGATGTTAATAACTCCTTTAGAGGGCGGTGGTGAGTGATGTGTGTTTATTTGATGTGTGTTAATAACTCCTTTAGAGGGCGGTGGTGAGTGATGTGTGTTTATTTGATGTTTGTTAATAACTCCTTTAGAGGGCGGTGGTGAGTGATGTTTGTTTATTTAATGTTAATAACTCCTTTAGAGGGCGGTGGTGAGTGATGTGTGTTTATTTGATGTTTGTTAATATCTCCTTTAGAGGGCGGTGGTGAGTGATGTTTGTTTATTTGATGTTTGTTAATAACTCCTTTAGAGGGCAGTGGTGAGTGATGTGTGTTTATTTGATGTTTGTTAATCACTCCTTTAGAGGGTGGTGGTGAGTGATGTTTGTTTATTTGATGTTTGTTAATAACTCCTTTAGAGGGCGGTGGTGAGTGATGTGTGTTTATTTGATGTTAATAACTCCTTTAGAGGGCGGTGGTGAGTGATGTGTGTTTATTTGATGTTTGTTAATATCTCCTTTAGAGGGCGGTGGTGAGTGATGTTTGTTTATTTGATGTTAATAACTCCTTTAGAGGGCGGTGGTGAGTGATGTGTGTTTATTTGATGTTTGTTAATAACTCCTTTAGAGGGCGGTGGTGAGTGATGTTTGTTTATTTGATGTTAATAACTCCTTTAGAGGGCGGTGGTGAGTGATGTGTGTTTAATTGATGTTTGTTAATGACTCCTTTAGAGGGCGGTGGTGAGTGATGTTTGTTTATTTGATGTTTGTTAATAACTCCTTTAGAGGGCGGTGGTGAGTGATGTTTGTTTATTTGATGTTTTTTAATGACTCCTTTAGAGGGCGGTGGTGAGTGATGTGTGTTTAATTGATGTTTGTTAATGACTCCTTTAGAGGGCGGTGGTGAGTGATGTTTGTTTATTTGATGTTTGTTAATAACTCCTTTAGAGGGCGGTGGTGAGTGATGTTTGTTTATTTGATGTTTGTTAATAACTCCTTTAGAGGGTGGTGGTGAGTGATGTTTGTTTATTTGATGTTAATAACTCCTTTAGAGGGCGGTGGTGAGTGATGTTTGTTTATTCGATGTTTGTTAATAACTCCTTTAGAGGGCGGTGGTGAGTGATGTTTGTTTATTTGATGTTTGTTAATAACTCCTTTAGAGGGCGGTGGTGAGTGATGTTTGTTTATTTAATGTTAATAACTCCTTTAGAGGGTGGTGGTGAGTGATGTGTGTTTATTTGATGTTTGTTAATAACTCCTTTAGAGGGCGGTGGTGAGTGATGTTTGTTTATTCGATGTTTGTTAATAACTCCTTTAGACGGTGGTGGTGAGTGATGTGTGTTTATTTGATGTTTGTTAATAACTCCTTTAGAGGGCGGTGGTGAGTGATGTTTGTTTATTCGATGTTTGTTAATAACTCCTTTAGAGGGCGGTGGTGAGTGATGTGTGTTTATTTGATGTTTGTTAATAACTCCTTTAGAGGGCGGTGGTGAGTGATGTTTGTTTATTTGATGTTAATAACTCCTTTAGAGGGCGGTGGTGAGTGATGTTTGTTTATTTGATGTTTGTTAATAACTCCTTTAGAGGGCGATGGTGAGTGATGTTTGTTTATTTGATGTTTGTTAATAACTCCTTTAGAGGGCGGTGGTGAGTGATGTTTGTTTATTTGATGTTTGTTAATATCTCCTTTAGAGGGCGGTGGTGAGTGATGTTTGTTTATTTGATGTTTGTTAATATCTCCTTTAGAGGGCGGTGGTGAGTGATGTGTGTTTATTTGATGTTTGTTAATATCTCCTTTAGAGGGCGGTGGTGAGTGATGTGTTTATTTGATGTTTGTTAATATCTCCTTTAGAGGGCGGTGGTGAGTGATGTGTGTTTATTTGATGTTAATAACTCCTTTAGAGGGCGGTGGTGAGTGATGTTTGTTTATTTGATGTTTGTTAATAACTCCTTTAGAGGGCGGTGGTGAGTGATGTGTGTTTATTTGATGTTTGTTAATAACTCCTTTAGAGGGCGGTGGTGAGTGATGTGTGTTTATTTGATGTTTGTTAATAACTCCTTTAGAGGGCGGTGGTGAGTGATGTGTGTTTATTTGATGTTTGTTAATAACTCCTTTAGAGGGCGGTGGTGAGTGATGTTTGTTTATTTGATGTTTGTTAATAACTCCTTTAGAGGGCGGTGGTGAGTGATGTTTGTTTATTTAATGTTAACTCCTTTAGAGGGCGGTGGTGAGTGATGTGTGTTAATAACTCCTTTAGAGGGCGGTGGTGAGTGATGTTTATTTGATGTTTGTTAATAACTCCTTTAGAGGGCGGTGGTGAGTGATGTTTGTTTATTTGATGTTTGTTAATAACTCCTTTAGAGGGCGGTGGTGAGTGATTTTGTTTATTTGATGTTTGTTAATAACTCCTTTAGAGGGCGGTGGTGAGTGATGTTTGTTTATTTAATGTTAATAACTCCTTTAGAGGGCGGTGGTGAGTGATGTTTGTTTATTTAATGTTAACTCCTTTAGAGGGCGGTGGTGAGTGATGTTTGTTTATTTGATGTTTGTTAATAACTCCTTTAGAGGGCGGTGGTGAGTGATGTTTGTTTATTTAATGTTAATAACTCCTTTAGAGGGCGGTGGTGAGTGATGTGTGTTTATTTGATGTTTGTTAATAACTCCTTTAGAGGACTCAGCTGTGTCCTATCCACTAGTACAACAGAGAAGGACAAAGACTGACTGTAACACCGTAAGTTCATGTTGACCTGCTTTAAGTAATATGAGGCTCAGTATGGGAAAAAGAATGTGTGGCACTGTTAGCTTGATGCTAAGGCTACTTTATTAATTAATACTAGTCTGGCTCACCTGGTCGTGCAGCATGGTTTGGGCTGTGTCCGCCATGACACTTTTGGCGTCGCTGGTCTTCTTGCGATTGATGAAGACGATGCCGCCCAGCCAGCAGACAAGGCCCACTGTCCCCGCCCACAGCAACTCCTTCTTAGCTATGGTGGTGCAGCGGTCCGGCAGTACCTCCATCATGCCTACGGGAGAGGAAGGAGCAGAGAAAACCATGTTCAAATGGTCTGGATTACATCCAGTCCCACAGTCGTGTTCAGCTGAACTGATCTGACTGATAGTGTTTGATCAGTTGATTAGTGTTTATATAAGCATGTGTGGGACGCAGGAGGCGGCATGTTTGGCTGGATGGGAAGACGTACGTGAAGAAGGAGGCACGTTTGCAGTATGAAGCATCATTCTAAAGGCCATACTCGTAAACCACCACCTTATATATACACACCCTGTCCATCATATCAGCTCCACTGACCTCAGAGGAGCTACACTTACAGACTGTAGTTCATCTGATTCTCTGTATACTTTATTACCCTGTTCTTTGATAGTCAGGACCCCAACTGGACCACCACAGAGCAGGTACTATTAGGGTGGTGGATCATTCTCAGCACTGCAGTGACGATGATGTGGTGGTGGTGTGTTAGTGTGTGTTGGATCAGTCCCAGTTTTTAAACAACTCAGGGTAACTGCTGGACTAAGAATATATATATGGTGTGTGTGTGTGTGTGTATATATATATATATATATATATATATATATATATATATATATATATATATATATATATATATATATATCTATACATATATACACACACATACTCTCTCTTCAGTGATGATATTTGGACCTAATTATTCATGAAAAGGTATATAAGCATTGCATCAAATTAAATCGTAATTGATCAGAACACCTACTGAAACACTGGGATATCTCAGAATATCCTCAGCCACCAGTAATAAAACAATATGATTGGTTATACAGGGCTATTTTGCATACATTTGCATTTGCAGTCATTTGTAATATTACTAAAGCACAGGCCAGTACCAATAAACGTATCACTGTGGTCAGAATTAAATATTGTATTATTGTACAAATAATGTATATTTTCATTGTTTTTTAGTTTTTGACATAATTTTAAAATGCCTGCTGTCGTTTACATTGTGTACAAATTTCCTGACGAACAGCCCCAGAAGAAATCTGAAGAAATCCTAAAAATTAAAGGAGGTTATAAGTTTTTATAGAGAGGTTTGTTGTTCCGAAAGCTCTGATAATAAAAATATTCCACACTCTAGTGTTCTTGCAGTCGGGCAGGTTGAGAGATGACTGTACCCAGCACGTCGAGCGATGACTGGTGATTGGAGATGATGACGTACGGCCCCTCGGCCTGCAGGTGCTCCCAGCCGCTGATCTCGAAACGGAGACCCAGGAAGTACTTCACGTGACGAACCATGAAGCGGATGACCCTGTAACATTAATAACACATAAACAAGACCGGTTACGTCCTCAACTCACACTGGAAACACAGTTCAGCAAGATGAGTAATTAGTTTATCACTGACACATAAACAGATGGATTAGTAAATCACTAGTACAGCTTAGTAAAGCTCCCCAGTGTATCCTTTAGCTTGTAGCTAACTACATTATGCCACACCTTCTCCCAGGCGTCTAGTCCACACCAACAGTGTGGACACTGTAGTCAAAGAATCCTGTTCAGACTGATGTTCCACCAAATATTTCTGCCAATGTATACTAATAAAATAATATATATACACAAAAAAACTTAGTGTTTACATGAGAGTTATAGCCCTGTACAGTGTTCATATTTCACACCAACATCTAATGTAGAAATCAGTTTTTTAACCAATGTTCCAATAATGGTGCTCGTATTTTCACCACCTAGCTAGACATCTTCACATCAAGCTAGAAAGAATAGCTTGACACTACTTATAAACTCCATACTAGGGCTCTGTATTGGCAAGAACCTGGCAATACGATACGTATCATGATACAGGGGTCATGAATCAATATTAGAGATGGAAGGATCGAATCGGCTATGTATCGGTATCGGACGAATTTTAATCAAAATATGTGATCGGTAACAGGCCAATATTTCTCCAATTGAGCCGATGGTGTTAAACAAATGAGCCTAATTTCTGAGGAGAACCCCCTCCGGCCAGCTCCCTGCAACTCCTATCTGAACCACTAGGTGGAAATACATACCCTTTAATTTTCCACAAACTGACTAAAGCAGCCTCGCGAGAAAAGCATGCATTGATAGAAATAAAATAAAATGATAAAATGTGTAAAATCAGTGTGTCTTGTTGGAGAACCAAGACAAAGATATTTAACTCTACTAATCTGATACAACACTGCACGCGGCTGAGTACAGTGAGTATCAGCAAACAGCAGAGCAAATAAAACAAATAACCCAGAACACCATACAGACCAGATCTGACCGGTACAAACAGAACAGCAGCTACAATTCAAGATCTACATTTAATGATTACAGATTTAGTTTAAAATAACAGAGTCTCCGTTTAAGGACTGCAGTTTATTTAAATTAGCTTTTTATGTTTTAAATTAAGGGTGAATTGATTGCAGTATTGGGGATATTTGTTTGATTTACTTTGTTTATTTACTGTTAGTTCTGTTAAAAATATTATTCTGTTTCACATGAACTCGTTAAAAATAGTAATAAACCAGTTTAGACCATGTTTCATGACTTGCTTGCACTAATAACTACTTGTAGCCCTGCCGTGGCGTATACCCCGCCCTCGATCAGTATCGGCTATCGGCTGATCGCGCTGAAATGTGATCGGCGAACAGAATCGGCCTCAAAAACGCTGATCGGTCCATCTCTAATCAATATATCTGCAATATTGCAAGTAACGTGATAAATTGCAACTGTTAGAATCTTATTATAATAAAAAACACCACTGTATGAACAGGTTTGTCAATGTTTATAATAGCACTGCACCCTTGTGCTGCTTGTTAATGTTGGAGTGGAGCTGAAAATGGATTACAACACTGCCATCTAGTGGTCACAGGTTTACACACAACACACAATGATTCACTGTCTGACAGGAATCTTTACACTGTTAATTGTTTTTGAGAATCGATACGATATCACTAAACCTAATATCGCAACATTGGATATTTTCTTACGCCCCTCTTATATACATTCTAAAATGTGCTGACAGTGGAGGAAAGACTAGGTCAGTAGGGGAGGTTGGGACTGTGAGTGGGCTCAGATGTGAACGACCACCTCTCTCATTAAAGCCATATTCACAGACGGTAAATTAGTCTCTCTAATTCTCTCAGTTCTGCTCCCAAAACGATGACTGTCGGCTAAATGGGTTACTTGTCGGGAGCCAGTTGCGTCAGCCTGATCTGCACTCGCGTGCATCCCTACCTGAAGGTTATGAGTGAACATGAACTTACTAAGTCAAAGAGCAGCGGCTAACTCAAAGCCTTAATTAGAAGAATAATGAACGCCGGCTAACTCATAAAGCAGATTAACCCCCGCCGC
>CM038717.1:36751698-36816698 GCA_021613375.1 Megaleporinus macrocephalus
GTGTTTTAATAGTAGGATTTAAAAAAATCGCAATATATCACTCTGCTTGCAGTATCGCAATATATCACGATATACTGAATCGTGAGCGCTGTATCATGATACGTATTGTATCGCCAGGTTCCTGCCAGTACACAGGTAAGTGAAGGTCGCGTTAGGAGTCTTGCCCAAGGACTCTCACAGCTATAGTGTAAGGTGGTAACCCAGGTGGGGAATAGAACCCCAGTCTGGAGCATACAGGGCAGCAGTGTAACCCACTATACTATCTATCTACCATGTATACTATAGCTACCAAATAATTAGTCACGTTTAATCTCTTAAGTAGCAACAGCCTTACTCGAGAGAGCGACCGCCTCTACTCCAGGGATGGTCTGACACGGTGGCGACATAAGTGTCATATAAAGTTTGGTACAAGTTTCAAGTGTGTTTGTGTTTTAAAAAAGGCTTATGTGACAAAAAATAAGACTTTAAAAAAAGTTTAAGGCCTTTTACAAAGGTGTTTTGGGAAGAGACTGATAATGTGCCACATATGATACAGGAGTTACGATTCGATATATTATAATATATTGCGATACTGTAAGCAAGGCAATGTATCATGATTTTTAACCTAAAATTTTAGGAAAATTTTCAAAAAATACATAAAAAAATTTACATAAAAAATAATTGAAAACAAAAAAAAAAAAAACAAAACACCACCATATTGTCGCTGTCTAAGGAAAAACATGCACCTCCACTTTTGTCCATTTATCAATTTATATCACTAGAACATTGAAGCTGCTCTTTACATCATGTGCAAGTTTTATCACTTAGTTTATCACTTAGAATAGCATCAACACGCATACGTTTTCAAATACTAACATTAGCGGTGCGCTCTTACGCTACTTCTGATGGTGAAGAACACTGCTATCTAGTGGTAGGGGGTTTAAACACAGCCCAATATAAAACACTGTCTACCACCAAATTTTACATGCACAGTATTAATTAAAAAATAATAAATAATCAATATTGTGTTTCTGAGAATCAAAAACAAAACATACCACTGTGATTGTCTATATGACCTCTGAGTAGGGCTGGGCGATAAAACGATAACGATAATTATCGCGAAATAACGTTTCCATAGTCGATAGAAAGTCGATAGAATTAAGTTCCGTCCGTGTTTTGAGAGACAATATGAACAGCCAATGAGAATGAGATTAGTGCCGCCCCCAAACCAATCAGCTAGCTGAACTAGAGTTCCACCCATTTCATGTTTGGTTGAAGCACACAGCACAGAGTGTAGACGTAGAGGCAGCTTAACCCACTGCTAGTAATCTGGTTACTATAATAAATAAATATATATATTAATACTTTTGTCTATCTTCTGATAGAAAATAAATCAGGATAAAAAACAATTTAACAATTTTTTTACATTTTGATATCTTGATTTCTCACTTAAAGTAAAAAGGAAATAGTGATTTGATTTATATCACTATATATATCGATATCGACTGATTCTTTTTCCATATCGCCCAGCCCTACCTCTGAGGTATGTTAACACTGTCTATCTCATGAAGTCAGAAGTTGACTGACTGGGTCACTACACACAGTCTTAAACAGAGCTGGTGAGAGTTGTGCTGCATTAATAAGCTGGCAGTGTATCCGCTGTGCTACTTTATGTATTTTATGCTCTGAGCTGGGAGCTGAAGCTGTGTTTCTGTGACCACTTATTGCTCAACCAACCCATGATTTCCTCTCTCTGCGCTCAGTGTGACCAAACAAAGCTCACTGGCACTGACAGAGGAGTTCATGGTGTTAAAACGCTGCCTGTGATTATAAATAATGGGTTCGGTGTTCGCTTATTTATAATCACGGCCTGTTCTGCAATATATATCCAATAAATAATCCACCTCCGACCAGTCACAACATGTAGAGGAGCAGAGCTGATAAGACTGATAATCTAGAGGTGGGAAGATAAGAGAGGAGGAGGAGGATGGCTGGCTATGGTTGGTACAAGAACACACTGACATACTCAGTGTTTCTCCACTGTTGAGATGTTTCCTCAACTCTGTGTAGCAATCGTTTTCTCTCAGTCTGACATCACTTGGGTTCTGGGGTCAAAACAGTTCATGGACCTTTGCTTTACTGCTATTGTAAGCATTGGTAAACCTGTTTATACAGTGGTGTGTTTTAATAATAAGATTTGAAAAATCACAGTATATCACTTTGCTTGCAGTATTGCGATATATCGTGATATATTGAATCGTGACCGCTGTATCACGATACCTATTGTATCAACAGGTTCTTGCCAATACACAGTCCTAATATATACACACAGACAATATCAGTTATACCTTTAGTAGTTTCTCTTCTTTTCAGAAGACTCATTTTCAGACACAACCTCCCAAGTTTAATCTGCCAGGTCTTCCAGGTTGTTGTTAGGAGTCCCTCCTACTTGCCTACTATTTAGTAGGTGAAGTCAGTAAGCGAGCATGGCTAATATGTCCGAACGCTCAGTAGGCTTTGAGTAGTAGGCGAACAGTACCCAGATGACCTCCTGAATTTTTTTTATGTATGCGGCCGCAGCACACTGTGCTATGCCATGATTCTGCTGCTGAACTGCTGCTGCAGAAGTTAGAGCTACCTCTGAGGTAACAGTGATGAAGTTCTCCTGATGATCTCTGAGCTACAGCTTGACACCGTCTGAGTACAGATTCAGACGTTGGTTAGATGGTGGACGTAGTGCGTCCGAGCTTGTGTGGATACTGAAACTCACCTCCTGAAACTGCTCTACTAGTCTACCGCTCCAGCAGTACGTACTGACTCTAATCTAGTACCTACTGACTAGTAGGCGATTTAGGACACAGCCAATGTTTATTTATATGAGCCTTTTAGAACAGAATTTAGAACCATTTGCCACTTCCTCATTTAACCCACACACACACACACGCGCACACACACACACACACACGCGCACACACACACACACACACACACACACACACACACACACACACACACACACACAAGTGGGCAGTGAGCACACAGGCCCAGAGTGGCGGGCAGTTAGTGGTTAGGGGTCTTGCCCCAGGGCACTGGTTCTGTAGGTCCAGGGGATCAAAGCGGTGACCTTCCAGCCACAAGGCTGGTGCCTGAACCTCCAAGCCACGACCCCAATTTTCTTTTTCTTTACTCGCGCAAGTAAATTACATCTAATCCGTTTACAGATATCCCCGGAACAATCAACGCTCACTGGCTGCTTTGCCATTCGGAACATAAATCAGGGACGATACAGAAAAAAAAGTGGTTCTCTGACACCACATCCACAAATGTAGAGTAAATACTAACCACCAAAACTACAGCAGAGAGTGCAAAAATAAAAAAAAGAGGAAATAAGAGGCCACGAGAGTCACTGTGTGCGCGTAACAGGATCTGGACCATTTCTGCAATTACTGAGGCCAGATTGTCAAATCAACCAGTTCACTACCAACACTTATCCAAAATACTACAGCAACCAACTTAAAATAACCAATAGAGGAAAAATAAATGAATAAACAAATAAATAAATAAATAAAAATAGTAATAACAAAATAAAAATAAATAAATAAATAAATAAATAAAGGCCAGCTGAGGTTCAGTCTGCTTGCATAGTCTGTAGCGAGTCAAAATAAAGAAGAAAGGAATTCCCCTTCCATTTTCAGCTCCACTCCAACATCAACAAGCTGCACAAGGGCGCAATGCTATTGTAAGCATTGGCAAAGCTGTTTATATAGTGGTGTGTTTTAATAGTAGGATTTGAAAAATATGCAATATATCACTTTACTTGCAATATCACAATATATCCTGATATACTGAATCGTGATACTGAATCTGTATCACGATACGTATTGTATCGCCAGGTTCTTACCAATACACAGCTCTAGTAAATATATAAATAATAAAAAATATAAAAAACTGGACGATCAAAAGCTGTGCTCGAAGTTAAAAAAGACAAATGCTGTAGCCCTTAATTTGACCTCCTTACTCGTCAAGCTGTCCAGCACAGCACACGCTGTTTTAATATCTGCTAACCGGTCACACGGGTACACTGTGTCCCGCTCACTGCACCATCAGTTCTCACCCAATCAAGGACCATATCAAAGTGAAAGGACTGAATTTCTTAAAGTAGCACTATTTGTGATTGTCGTGAGAATTTAACTACAGCTGAACATGAGGCAGGTCTACATACTAACCACTACACCACCATACTAACCACTACACCACCGTACTAACCACTACACCACCATACTAACCACTACACCACCATACTAACCACTACACCACCGTACTAACCACTACACCACCGTACTAACCACTACACCACAATACTAACCACTACACCACCTTACTAACCACTACACCACCATACTAACCACTACACCACCATACTAACCACTACACCACCATACTAACCACTACACCACCAT
The DNA here is from genome assembly GCA_021613375.1 of Megaleporinus macrocephalus. Lineage (NCBI taxonomy): Eukaryota > Metazoa > Chordata > Actinopteri > Characiformes > Anostomidae > Megaleporinus > Megaleporinus macrocephalus. The sequence goes on from CM038717.1 coordinate 36,756,138, forward strand.
ACTAACCACTACACCACCGTACTAACCACTACACCACCGTACTAACCACTACACCACCATACTAACCACTACACCACCGTACTAACCACTACACCCCCGTACTAACCACTACACCACCTTACTAACCACTACACCACCGTACTAACCACTACACCGCCGTACTAACCACTACACCCCCATACTAACCACTACACCACCATACTAACCACTACACCACCATACTAATCACTACACCACCGTACTAACCACTACACCACCATACTAACCACTACACCACCGTACTAACCACTACACCACCGTACTAACCACTACACCACCGTACTAACCACTACACCACCATACTAACCACTACACCACCATACTAACCACTACACCACCGTACTAACCACTACACCACCAGTACTAACCACTACACCACCATACTAACCACTACACCACCATACTAACCACTACACCACCATACTAACCACTACACCACCATACTAACCACTACACCACCATACTAATCACTACACCACCATACTAACCACTACACCACAGTACTAACCACTACACCACCATACTAACCACTACACCACAGTACTAACCACTACACCACCATACTAACCACTACACCACCGTACTAACCACTACACCACCATACTAACCACTACACCTCCATACTAACCACTACACCACCATACTAACCACTACACCACCATACTAACCACTACACCACCGTACTAACCACTACACCACCGTACTAACCACTACACCACCATACTAACCACTACACCACCTTACTAACCACTACACCACCATACTAACCACTACACCACCGTACTAACCACTACACCACCATACTAACCACTACACCACCATACTAACCACTACACCACCGTACTAACCACTACACCACCATGCCGCCCGCCTATAGCAACTGAAACAATAAGGTCAAATACCGTAGCAGCACAAAGAACCTCAAGACTTTGAGGTTTGAGTCAAGTTCAGCTTGGTTGGGTCTGAAAGTCATGAGTAGTCTATCCTTCAAGGAGAACGTGAGGTAACGAATGTGCTAGGAACAGCCTTACTGTCACAGCAGTGGATCAAACCCCGGCTTTACTGTTATTAGCACTTAGCCTTTAGCATTTTGTTAGCATGTTTGTAACAATGCTGTTAAATTCTGAGTGGACATTATTGTGGTATCAGCGATCTTTGGCTCGTTGTTCCACCTTGTTCTCTCCTCCGGGTTTACATTAGACCACCAGAGGGCGCACTGTCTTCCTACTGGTCAACACTAAGAAGCATGTTGCAGAAGACGTCCAACTAGGCTGAAAATATAAATTTTGTCATGGTGGTTGGGTGTTCTTTGATTATGTCAATTGATGCCAAAATTTGTGTAGTCTGATCCTGACGTTCCGCTGCTTCTGGGTTTTGGTAATAAGCTCCAGCAGATGTTACAGAAATCAGGGCTCTATATGACCTTAAACCCACACAGTGGGTGAAAGAAGCCAAGAGGCCAACCAAACACTCGTTTAAGGAATGTAGAAACTTCACTCAGGCCTCTGGGGGTCGGACATCACGCGCTGGGTGAGTATGCTGCAAACTTGGACGCGTCATTGTGACGGCAGACTGTTCTGGATTCTATTCTCGCCTCCATTTAGTTTCTAACTTGACTTTTTTATTAGAAAACATCCAAATAAAACATTACAAAATGCCTTCTTGCCAATTTCACAAACTTGGACATCGTTAATACTATTTCAAACCACCAGGACAGATTTCCTGCGATCAGTGCCAGAGATTTCACAACTTGGAGCGGAAAGCATCTGGATACATCCCCTCAAAGACACGAGTGAGTTCTGGAACACTTCACTGCCGTTAAAGGCCGGCATTCACAAACGTCCCAAATGAATGAACTTACAAAGCCAGATTTAAATAACTGTTGCTCTAAATTTGAATAATAGTCGAGTTCGTTGAAGCTAAATTTCAGTCAGGCATGCTCACGTTTTAGGTTTGGGTCATGTTCAGGATTCAAATGTAGCAGTACTCAGTCATAGGAGCAGGTTCAGATTTATCAAGAGCACCCATACTTGGTCAGGTTTCAGAATTGGGGTCCAGCTCTAGCCAGGACCAGTCAGGTCAGGTCCTTAACTTTTGGGTTTGGGCGGCTTTAGGTTTTAAATTTAGCCGTACAGATTGGTTGTTGTCAGGACAGATCGAGTCTTACGGTCATGGGTACAGTGGGTTTCACAACACCAGTTGGGTCTCAAAAACAAGTTCAGCCTGGTTGGGTTTGCCGTGGGTTGGAGTTAAGCTGGGTTGGGTCTCAAAGGCGTGGGTTGGAGTTGAGCTGGGTTGGGTCTCAAAGGCGTGGGTTCGAGTTGAGCTGGGTTGGGTCTCAAAGGCGTGGGTTCGAGTTGAGCTGGGTTGGGTCTCAAAGGCGTGGGTTCGAGTTGAGCTGGGTTGGGTCTCAAAGGCGTGAGTTCGGGTTAAGTTGAGCTGGGTTGAGTCTGAAAGGCATGGGTTGGAGTTGAGCTGGGTTGAGTCTGAAAGGCATGGGTTGGAGTTGAGCTGGGTTGAGTCTCAAAGGCATGGGTTGGAGTTGAGCTGGGTTGAGTCTCAAAGGCATGGGTTGGAGTTGAGCTGGGTTGGATCTTAAAGGCATGCGTTCAAGTCAAGTTCGGCCTGGTTGGGTCTCAAACGTGTGGGTTTGGTTTTCAAAGTCGTGGGTTCGGCCTGGCTGGATCTCAAAGCGGAATCTGGGCCTTGTCAGGTCAGCTGGGGTCTCAAAGTTGCAGGTACAGGTGTAGGCTTTGGTTTCATGTCCATGTGGACCTCAATACATTACAGAGAACAGAGCTATGAGGGCAAACCCGTTTTTAACCATTGTTGTATGTAAACTCAGCTCAATGTCAACACACTCTCCATTCATTTCTACTCTTTCTCCTACTGCTCCTCACTTATTCTCCCTGTCCGTCTCTCTCTCTCCTGATCTTCACCCTCTCATCTACTTGGCTGACTCACTCCTCCTCATCATTCTGCATTCTGATGAAGAGAGTGAGCAGAGACTGGGAGGAGGGGCCCCTGTTCCAGATAACCTCTAGGTTAAATAGAACAGTGTTGATGTAACTGGACACCACGCAGACACACAGGAATCAGCCCGGCAGTCTGGGAGGAGCAACGCGGCACCTCTTGGCTACCAAAGGGCAAACAGCACAAATGTCCATCAGCTCACGCGTAGAGATTAGGAGACCTTAGTAGTTCTACACCACCACTGGACACACACTCACACACACCCCCCACACCCGGCAGTAAATAATCAATAATGTCACACACACGGAGTTCAACCTGCCATGTCAGCCTGACCTTAAACAGCTCAGATCACCTAAAACCACTTCTTTCTGTAAATAAAGAGTTTGACGTTGTAAGTAAACACTGAAAGGTTATGAAAGCCACATTGCAGGCATATAGAAAGAAGACTGCAGCAACTGTCTGTTTTTAATTTGATTTGATTAGTTTTGTGATGTCACAAATCCCAATGCATTTACATGTTTGCTTGTTTGGTGTACAGCAGTTAAGCCCCGCCCACTCACATTGAAGTTAGAGGCAGTCAAAAACATGGCACAGCCAATCAGAACAGAGCTCACTTACATGTCAGTCTTAAAGGCACAGTAACAAAAACGTGACCTAACAGTAGGGGTGTAAGAAAATATCTAAAATATTAAATATCAGGATATTATGTTTAGTGATACTGTATCGATTCTTAAAAACACAGTATCGACATACAGAGTCCAGGCAGACTCATCAGTAAATCATGTTGTGTTGTGTTTAAACCTCTGACCACTAGATGGCAGTGTTGTAATACATGTTCAGCTCCACTCCAACATTAACAAGCAGCACAAGGGCGCAATGCTATTGTAAATATTGGCAAACCTGTTTATACAGTGGTGTGTTTTAATAGTAGGATTTTAAAAAACTCAATATATCACTGTTTGTTGTATCGCGATACATATTGTATTGCCGGGTTCTTAATAATACACAGTCCTAACAGTTACCTAACAGTAACAAACCAGGACTGTTTAGTTCTAAATGAACTGTTTCTGGTCTATAAACCTAACAAACATTGTACGGGACCCTTAATTGAGAAGGGTAAATGCAGGGTTCCTTTAATGACGTCCGTCAATCTCATTGGTGGACGACTTGAAGTAGAATTTCACAATTTCTGGATTTTGAATCACATATAAACAAACGCACCACTCAGGTGAAGACATGAGGCTAACAAACACATCAACACTTGTCCAAACATGCTGACTTTACTCCAGGTCTAAGATTACTACACTGATTTTTTGTATTGTCTTTGTAAAACAGGCCAACAACATTGTTCAGTACTCGGTTACACAACATGTTCCTTTAATTGAAACAGCTTCGATGGACCTCGTCCCACTTGCAGTGTGAGAACCTGCATCACAGCAGTTCCACCAGACAAAGCATTTCCAAGCTGGTAGAGTAATAAATCATAGAAAATCATAAATCACAGACTCGGTCCACATGCAATGGGCAGTTCAAACATGCAGCATGATTGAGCTTCACTGGTTTGAAAGGAAAGTCCAGCAATTTTCTACATTTCAGCTCAACTAAACGTAGCTAAGAGTCGTTCAGAGAGGTCTGGTGTGAAATAATCTAGACCAGACAGTCATAACTGTTCACAGTGGTGGTGAATGGAACCAGACGTCCACCTCTAAAAGCTCCCTTTCAGAAATTTAGTAGAGGAAGTGCTTAAGTTCGCCTTAAAATCCCTTCATGGTGGAGGGATACACACAGGACGCTGACCCCTGCTCCCAATCACCACCACGGTAAAGAAATTCCAGCCTCTACAATCAACCATTTCACAGCAAACCACTCGTAATGATTCTGTTTACATTCCAGTCACTGATTTTAAAATAAACCAGGACTGGACACCTCTGCTGTCATCCATCTTTGGGAAATGTTGGAGTTCTGGCAGGAACTTCCAGAGTGAAGCTCTCCAGGCGAACACACGAGAGACTTGTTTTCAGCTTTCAGAGCACAAGAGTGAACGCTGAGGCTTCGGTTCTCTCGCCACAGGGGCCTTTAAGATGAAGATGATGAAGAGCTGTGTGCTTCTGTAGGTATTTGAGCCATGCAGCTGGACAGTCTGCATGTGTCCAGCTGAAGCTTCCAACTATGAATCCCTCACATACAGAGAGATACAATAAACAAAGAGCTGCTCTGTGTCTAACAGCAAACGCACAGCCTTAATTAAGAAAGGGAAGATTGTGAGCACGCCATCCGTAATAAGTTTAGAATAAGACAGTTATTCGAAAATATATGTTATATATGTTGACTGACCTATATATAACTGACCAAACAGATATATATATATATATAAAAAGTTTGGGATCACAGTGAAATGTTCTTGTTTTAATGGAGTATCTTCTTCCTTAACACAACAATGGACTGACGGGTCTCTAAAGAAAGTTGTTTCTTTCTGGTCATTTTGAGTCGGTCAGCAAGCCATCAACTGCTGATCTTCAGATACTAAACTAACCTAGAATGTTGTTCCCTTTTATACTCACTTATTAGTAGAATGTTTTTCAGCTGTGCATCACAATTGATCAAGAGTGTCCTAACAACCAATCAGTCCAATAACATCCTTAACTTGGATTGGTGGTCGTACCAGGAGATTTAGACAGAGGACTGAGAATTACTGATAATAGGACTATATGTAAAATAAGCCTCTATACAAAAATATACTTTAATACAAACATTTTTATTCTTTAAACATCATCTGATACACTTTATTAATTGTGAAATGTACAATATTGTTTGTGAATTGCATGAAATCAAATTCTAAAGTGAGCGGTAGTGTATATATATATAGCCAATGTCAAATGATAAACAAGTATTTCCAAAATTGCAAGTCAATGGAACCAGAATTATTTTGGTTATTTTAAGCTATTTTGGAGCACTTCTATTGGTCCATTAATCATAAAACTTTTACGCAATATAAAAGACCATTGGCATGTTCAAATGGCCAAAAATTAACAGCGACGAGATAGAATAGTCCACCAACCAAAACTATCCAGACAACAGTATCCTGTGAGCAGCTCTGACTTTACATTTACAAGTGGGACCAGCAAGGTAGTAGGAGTGTCTAATAGAGTGGACAGTGAGTGGACACAGGGTTTAAACACTCCAGCAGCACTGCTGTGTCTGATCCACTTGCACCAGCAGCACCTGAGTGCTGAGAATGATGCACCACCCACATGATACCTGCTCGGTGGTGGTCCTGACCATTGAAGAACAGGGTAACAAAGTATACAGAGAAACAGATAAACTACAGTCTGTAAGTGTAGACGTTTTATGCTAATTGATTGATTGATTGATTGATTAACACAGTTAGGCAGGACTGTATTCTCCGGACCTCCATACTTCCTTATTCTGTGCGGTGGGCATATCTACGATCAAGCGCCCGAGCAGAGTAAAGTCGCATTGACTAGTTAATCATCTCATATATATATATATATAAAAATTCTGATGATCATCTCAGCACAGGATAAGATTCTGATTCTGATAACTTGATGTTCCAGATGACCTCTTCTAACTGTATGAAGGCTTATCACCATCATCATCCACCACATACTAAACTAACACACTCAACTGATTTACCTTCACAGTAAAGGGACCCTGTTTATATGGGGGCACTTTCACTCATTCAGCCCCCCCCATGTAGTAACATTAGCTGATCAGAAGCGTCTTACTGCCCCCTCTCTCTGTCTCCATCTCCTCCAGAAGACTACAGAAGCTGGTTGGACTAATCGACACGCGGATCGATCCTAACTGATGCCCTGGAATCCGCAATTCTATTGATCAGCTGTCAGCGCGTCTGTGACAGCCAAGCCTCATTTACACAACACGGTATAACTCTACGTGTCGAGCGGGTTTACATCCAGTCAAACACAAAAAATAAGAAGCTAACAATCCAGAAAAGACCCATTTCACCAGTTTCACCAGTTTCACCAGCCAACAGTCACCGCCACAAAGCCCTTAAAGTGATGTTGTGATTATTTTTATTATTGTAAGGCACGTCCACAAATTAATAGAGTGAGGACACAAGTTACACTGAAGAAGTGATCTGGGCTGGCCCGGTGCAGGGTTAGCTGGCCAGCCCAGCTGGGCATGCTAATGGACCAGCACATCATAGTCAAATGATAACATGTGCTGGTTTTGGTGGTGATCAGCTTATTAACTACCAAAACACCACATACACTGGTTTTGGTGATAATCAGCTAATCAACTACCAGAACACCACATACACTGGTTTTGGTGGTGATCAGCTTGTCAACTACCAGAACACCACATACACTGGTTTTGGTGGTGACCAGCTGCAGCTGACCAGCATACCAACAACCAAAACACAACTCATGCTGGTTTGATGGTGACCAGCTGCAGCCGACCAGCATAGCAACATCCAAAACACAACTTATGCTGGTTTTGGTGGTGACCAGCTGCAGCAGACCAGCATACCAACATCCAAAACACAACTCATGCTGGTTTGTTGGTGACCAGCTGCAGCTGACCAGCATACCAACATCCAAAACACAACTCATGCTGGTTTTGGTGGTGACCAGCTACTGTTGGCCAGCATACCAACATCCAAAACACAACTCATGCTGGTTTGGTGGTGACCAGCTGCAGCTGACCAGCATACCAACATCCAAAACACAACTCATGCTGGTTTTGGTGGTGACCAGCTACTGTTGGCCAGCATACCAACATCCAAAACACAACTCATGCTGGTTTGGTGGTGACCAGCTACTGTTGGCCAGCATACCAACATCCAAAACACAACTCATGCTGGTTTGGTGGTGACCAGCTGCAGCTGACCAGCATACCAACAACCAAAACAAAACTAATTCTGGTTTTGGTGGTGAACAGCACACCAACATCCAAAACACAACTTATGCTGGTTTTGGTGGTGACCAGCTGCAGCTGACCAGCATACCAACATCCAAAACACAACTTATGCTGGTTTTGGTGGTGACCAGCTGCAGCTGACCAGCATAGCAACATCCAAAACACAACTCATTCTGGTTTTGGTGGTGAACAGCACACCAACATCCAAAACACAACTTATGCTGGTTTTGGTGGTGAACAGCACACCAACATCCAAAACACAACTTATGCTGGTTTTGGTGGTGACCAGCTGCAGCTGACCAGCATATCAACATCCAAAACACAACTTATGCTGGTTTTGGTGGTGACCAGCTGCAGCTGACCAGCATACCAACATCCAAAACACAACTTATGCTGGTTTTGGTGGTGACCAGCTGCAGCTGACCAGCACACCAACATCCAAAACACAACTTATGCTGGTTTTGGTGGTGAACAGCACACCAACATCCAAAACACAACTTATGCTGGTTTTGGTGGTGACCAGCTGCAGCTGACCAGCATAGCAACATCCAAAACACAACTCATTCTGGTTTTGGTGGTGAACAGCACACCAACATCCAAAACACAACTTATGCTGGTTTTGGTGGTGACCAGCTACTGTTTGCCAGCATACCAACACATATACACAACACATTCTGTTACATCGCTGGTGCCTGCAGTGCTGGTCTTTCCAGCAGGTTACAGTTAACTTGTGCCCCCAATATAGTAACTCGTGGCCTCAATACATTAATTCATGGCCAGTCCTTAATGAAAGATGTCACCCTGGGGGCTCAGTGCCCCCTCTTTCCTCCAGCAAAGGACATAAAATAAATTAATGCAGGGCGTTAGTTAGCAGCAGCTAGCCAACATAAACTGTTAGCCTTAGCTGCTGCCTCTCCATGTCTTCGTTTTCTCTGTGGAGTAATGAAGCCCTGAGGCAGTGTGCTCTCGAATATGAGTTTAAATAAAATAAAATCAGAAGCCTAGAAGCACTGGGTCTCGCTGCAGTGCTGGCCCGGAGGCCATAGTTATAGCTATAGCTGTGGCTGTGGCTGGCGCTAGCTTTAGCTTTAGCTTTAGCCTAGCCACCAGAGCCAGAGCGGGTTAAGCCCTCAACCTCAGCCCACATCTGTCCGGACCGGGGCGAGGAAAGCGGCTGTGTGGGCTGCTGTTAAACACAACCACTCTGGTTTAAAGGGATAAAATGACTGGGAGAATACTAAGAATACGTGACAGAGTGTGTAATGTTACATAAACGAGTGACCAGGGTTTGTTTACGCCTCATAACGGCGCCCTGCCGTTAGAATGTGTAACGATAGTGATAGCCAGCCAGCTAACTAGCCACACATTTAGCCGCTAAAGATGGTTCTGGAAGGGTTCTTGGTGAAGGTCAAGGTTGGAGCAATAAGAGAAGCTGTTTTTGCTTCAACGTTTTCCAAAATGTGCCGTAAAGAAACGAAGCCGGGGTCTGATACGAATTCCGCCGTTCCACCTTAAATGGTGCAGCAGTTCCATTCTGGCGCCTGAGGCGCCAGAATGGAACTGCTGCACCATTTAAGGTGGAACGGCGGAATTGGAGGCAGATATAACTCACCTCATGTTTTCAACGTCCCTGCCGCCGCTTTTCAGGATACAGATCGGGATGGCGATCACAGCCAGCAGCATCATGTACGCCACGTAGAAAAACTTCTTGAAATAAAAGACGAACGTGCTGCTGGTCAGAAACAGCACCGGGACGACCAGCAGCAGCAGCATCCATAAAGCCTCCATACCGCGTCCACCACCACGCCGCTTCGGAAACAAGCCGTAATAGCTGCTGGTAATGCCCGGATACGAGTAATAATGCCTCTAACCGCTACCGTGAGGGCGAAAGGGTGACCGTCGCCGCCACTCCGCCTACATTAGACGCGGCTACTAAATCAAACACTTCAGTAACTTTCAATGTTGCGTCCGCCGACGTCAAATCAGTGGCGCCGTCCGAGTCCTTGTGAGTCGACTCTTTGAACTGCATCGGTGAACTGAATCGAACGAGTTCTCTTTTTTTTCTATACATACGATCTCACTTACAGTCTCTTTAAGAGGGACGTATGGAAATGAGCTCTTTTCTAATTGGCTGCGCGCTCAGAAAGCAAGCTGAGTTGTATGGTTGGTGGATAGACCTAAGTTTTGAAGCTTTAAAGGTGCAGTGTGTAAAAGTTAAGGGGGCTCTATTTGCAGAAATGTGATACAACATGCAAAGCTATGTTTTTGTTGGTGTGTAATAACCTGTAATTACAAATAATTTTGTTTTTATTCGCTCGGAATGACTCAGAACAGAGCTCATTTACATATATATTAGCATTAAAGGCACAGTAACCCAGTCAGTCTGTTTATTTGAGGGATGAAGAGACATTGCAATTGACATAGAAATCAATAATTATATATATTTCATTATTAATTATGTTCCATAATACAAAGTACCATGAGAGAGAAAAAGTATATGGGCCCTTTAAAAGAAACCAAGAGAGATTTGTTATATAGTGAGATATTACCATGCTGGAGCAGATCTGGAAAAGGTGCTGGAGATACTGATGTGATGGCATCAGGACGGAAGAGTCAAGTCAGATTAGAGGAGAAGCGGTTAATGAGATTAAGAGGCACGTCTGGGTTTGTAATCCGAGTCAATCAGATCCTCCACTCATGTGTTTAACTGAGACCTGATCCTTCTCTCCTCCCTCACTCACTCACTCACGTTTCCTCTATTGAAAGACTCGTCAAAGTAAGAAGAGCTGACAAGTAACAGTTGGGCCTACTGACTTTTTACAAGCCCCAGTGTTGGTTCAGATTTTTCTGTTCCACCTTAAATGAGGCTGCAGGACATGGCTGTACATTCTGGATCTGACATTCAGCTTTTTATTCTACAGCTTCTTGTTTGTATGTTTGTATTTCACCTTAAACGGTCTGGTTATATTCGGGAATTGACTTTTAGCTTCTTTTATGAATTTCCCAGTTCCACCTTAAATGGTGCTCCGGTTACATTCTGGAATTGACTTTTAGCTTATTTTATGAATTTCCCTGTTCCACCTTAAATGGTGCTCCGGTTACATTCTGGAATTGACTTTCAGCTTCTTGTATGAATTTCCCTGTTCCACCTTAAATGGTGCTCCGGTTACATTCTGGAATTGACTTTCAGCCTCTTGTATGAATTTCCCTGTTCCACCTTAAATGGTGCTCTGGTTACATTCTGGAATTGACTTTTAGCTACTTGTATGAATATCCTTGTTCCACCTTAAATGGTGCTCCTGCATTGACATTCAGCTTCTTACTTGGCTGGTCTTGTTTGTTTTTTTCCTTTCCACCTTAAATGTTTAGCTTCTTGTTCAACAACTTGTTCAGATTTTCCGTTCCACCTTAAATGGTGTTCCAGTTACATTACAATTACATTCTGGAATCTCAGCTTCTTGTATGAATATCCCTGTTCCACCTTAAATGGTATAGCATTTATATCCTGGTGCTGATATTCAGCTTTTTATTCTACAGCTTCTTGTTTGTATGTTCTTGTTCCACCTTAAATGGTACTCCTGCATTGACATTCAGCTTCTTATTTCGATTCGAATTTTTCCTTTCCACCTTAAATGATGCCGCCGGTACATTCTGTATTTAACATTCAGCTTCTTCAACAACTTGTTGTTCAATCTTTTCCGTTCCACCTTAAATGGTGCAGCATTTGCATTCTGGGGTTGATATTTAGGTCCTTACTTGGCAGCTTCTTGTTGGATTTTCATATCTGCCCGTTTGGAAAGGGGAAATCTGAACCAGAAGCCTTAACAGAAAATATTACCAGCATTAAATTAATAATAATTAGTGTGTTTTGATGGTCTAAATCTGTTTGTTAGGGGAGACGTGCTGAGCGTTAAGTTAAGTCTGAACTGAATTAATATTAAAAACACAATAAAACATAAGAAACACTGAGTTACTACACTGGAATGATCTAATTATATACATTTGCTGGGGTATTGCAAAGTCCAACCTCACCACTAGAAGTTGCACACCGCTCCTTTAATAACATTTTCATGCTACAGTAAACTGGACAGGCCGCCAGTCCATTACTATATAAACTCTTTTATTAAAAAACAGCTACAATTAATTTTTTTAGCACTCAAGCTGCGTCCACAAGCCTGCACCTCCATAACAAAGAGCTCCTGAGGGAGAAGATTTGGGTGACTATTGACTTCTACTGCTTTTTAGCCACAGGGCTAAACTAACAAACTAAAAACAGGGAAAAAACAAAGTTTAGACACCAAACGTTTGATTGGCTGATCGATTAGATGTGGGATAAGAGGGAAATGTGTGTATTGAATTTTTCACTAACCATTCCTTTAATCAGTGGAGAGGATGAGAATAGCGTTGACCTGCTGATTCAATGAATCAATGAATCGAGCGGCTAAAAAGAATCGGTTCGCGTGAAACTGAATCGAACCGTCCGTATCTACAAACCGCGCGGCACAGAACAAAATGCTAGAAGGGACTTAGGAGGAGGAGGAGGAGGAGAACTTTAACCAGGAGCTAAGATCGTGCCAAAGTCGTGTGTGCCATTTCTCACGACCACAGTGATTCGGAGAGGGAGGGAGGGGGGACGTGGACCCTCGCCGTGTAGTTCCGGGTGCTGCCTGTTTATGTTCCCCTGTCGGCGCCTGTATGTACAGTATGTGTAGTATAGCATGTAAACAGTGTTCAGGCTGTGAGGGTCTGTGATAAGGGGCTTTATATAAACACACAGCTTTAACTAAACGAATTAGACTGAGTTCAAAAAGAAAAGAAAAAAAAACAGCCAAGCAAACAGTCACGGAACTGTGGCCAGGCCTCTTTGCTATCAATAGATTTGAATATTTCTTATTTGTTTAGGTAAATACGCTGTTAGGAAACTGTTAGTCTAGCTGTTGCAGTGCAGCTTCAGCGCATTTTCTAATATTATGGGGAAAAGTGCTAGATTAAAGGGCCCATATGATAAGTTTCCATGTCTTTTTTCCAATACAAAATTTTGAATGTTGTGTACTAGGCATGTGCCATATCGTATCAGACACAATAATATTGCCAACATTTTTGAATACTGTGAACAATATTATACCCTGAAATATCGAGCCATCCCTAATTATCACATCAGGTACTACTTTTTACTGTTTTTAGTTAAAGAAAAATCACACTTTTCTCATTTCCCATTCTATATCTACTAGAGACAGATTTTATCTCCAGTATCATTCACTTTACTTCAGTCCTGGATATATGGAGATATTTGGAGTGCATTATTTAGTATTGTGACATTCTGGATCATTGACTTCTGTTACAATCTGATGAAAACTATTGTATTTTTTAATATCTTAGTTAGGGGTGTGCCATATCATATCGTAAGCAATAATAAAATGTAATTTTCATTTTGTTGCAGTATTCAATGTTTTGTCATATCGGCAAGAGTATCATTATAGGAACAGTTAAAACAACAGCTTTGTTGTTTCTGTGATGTCACAAGAAAAAAATTCTCTATATATATATATATTCACCAAATCACATTAAAGTATTACAAAGGACTGCTTTTTGAATGAGATACAGCCAGTCAGAATGGAGCTCATTTACATATATCAGCATTAAAGGCACAGTAACCCAATCAGTCTGTTTTTTTGAGGGACATTGAAGAGACATTGGATTACATGTGACATTATATATGTATTTGTAATTACTAATTATGGTACATAATAGAAAGCACCATGAGAAAGAAAAGAAAGTATATGGGCCCTTTAAAAAAATCAAGAGAGATTTGTTATGTAGTGAGATATTATCATGCTGGAGCAGATCTGGAAAAGGTGCTGTAGATGCTGGAGATACTGATGTGATGGCATCAGGATGGAAGAGCTAAGTCAGATTAGAGGAGAAGCGGTTAATGAGATTAAGAGGCAAGTCTGGGTTTGTAATCCGAGTCAATCAGATCCTCCACTCGTGTTTAACTGAGATCTGATCCTTCTCTCCTCCCTCACTCACTCACTCACTCACTCACTCACGTTTCCTGTGTTGCAAGACATCAAAGTAAGAAGAGCTGAGGAGTAACAGTTGGGTTTACAGCTTGCATGCATGCAGTAGAGTTTTTACATTAAAGGGCCCATATCATGTAAAACTGAGTTTGTGGCAGTTTGTAAACATTGGCTGTTTTAAATTGACTCTTTTTGTGATGTCACAAAAACCAGAACAGTTACATGTGCAGCAGTTTAGCTCCGCCCACTCAGTGCTTGTTGAAAAGAGCCTTTTAGCCCGAACTGCCATTTTTTCAATGAGACGCAGCCAATCAGACCAGAGCTTATTTACATATACACTTACAAACTGTAGTCCATCTGATTCTCTGTATACTTTCCATCTGATTTCTCTGTATACCCTGTTTTTCAATGATCAGGACCCCCACAGGACCACCACAGAGCAGGCATTATCTGTGTGGTGGATCATTCTCAACACTGCAGCTACACTAACATAGTGCTGGTGTGAGTGGATCAGACAGCAGTGCTGCTGCTGGAGTATTTAAACACCTCAGAGTCACTGCTGGACTGAGAATCGTCCACCAACCAAAACTATCCAGACAGCAGTGTCCTGTGGGCGGCGTCCTGTGTCCACTGATGAAGAACTAGAGGAACACAAGCTGTGCAGCAGCAGATGAGCTACTGTCTCTGACTTTACACCTACAAGGTGGACCAGCAAGTAGTAGGAGTGTCTAATAGAGTGGACAGTGAGTGGACACAGTGTTTAAACACTCCAGTAGCAGCACTGCTGTGTCTGATCCACTCACACCAGCATGACACACAATGACACACCTCCACCACGTCAGTGTCACTGCAGTGCTGACCCACGGCCCCTATAATACCTGCTCTGTGGGGGTCCTGTGATAGTCCTGATCATTGAAAAACGTGTAATAAAGTGTATCAGCCAGTGTGTTGGTGTATCAGTCAGTGTGTTGGTGAATCAGCCAGTGTGTTGGTGTATCAGTCAGTGTGCTGGTGTATCAGTCAGTGTGTTGGTGTATCAGTCAGTGTGATGGTGTATCAGTCAGTGTGTTGGTGTATCAGCCAGTGTGTTGGTGTATCAGTCAGTGTGCTGGTGTATCAGTCAGTGTGTTGGTGTATCAGTCAATGTGTTGGTGTATCAGTCAGTGTGTTGGTGTATCAGTCAGTGTGCTGGTGTATCAGTCAGTGTGTTGGTGTATCAGTCAGTGTGTTGGTGAATCAGCCAGTGTGCTGGTGTATCAGTCAGTGTGTTGGTGTATCAGCCAGTGTGTTGGTGTATCAGTCAGTGTGCTGGTGTATCAGTCAGTGTGTTGGTGTATCAGTCAGTGTGTTGGTGTATCAGTCAGTGTGCTGGTGTATCAGTCAGTGTGTTGGTGTATCAGCCAGTGTGTTGGTGTATCAGTCAGTGTGTTGGTGTATCAGTCAGTGTGCTGGTGTATCAGTCAGTGTGTTGGTGTATCGTCAGTGTGTTGGTGTATCAGGTCAGTGTGTTGGTGTATCAGCCAGTGTGTTGGTGTATCAGTCAGTGTGTTGGTGTATCAGCCAGTGTGTTGGTGTATCAGCCAGTGTGTTGGTGTATCAGCCAGTGTGTTGGTGTATCAGCCAGTGTGTTGGTGTATCAGCCAGTGTGTTGGTGTATCAGCCAGTGTGCTGGTGTATCAGCCAGTGTGTTGGTGTATCAGCCAGTGTGTGGTGTATAAGCCAGTGTGCTGGTGTATCAGCCAGTGTATTGGTGTATTAGTCAGTGTGATGGTGTATCAGTCAGTGTGTTGGTGTATCAGTCAGTGTGTTGGTGTATCAGCCAGTGTGTTGGTGTATCAGCCAGTGTGTTGGTGTATCAGCCAGTGTGTTGGTGTATCAGTCAGTGTGTTGGTGTATCAGTCAGTGTGTTGGTGTATCAGTCAGTGTGTTGGTGTATCAGTCAGTGTATTGGTGTATCAGTCAGTGTGTTGGTGTATCAGTCAGTGTGCTGGTGTATCAGTCAGTGTGTTGGTGTATTAGTCAGTGTGTTGGTGTATCAGTCAGTGTGCTGGTGTATCAGTCAGTGTGTTGGTGTATCAGTCAGTGTGTTGGTGTATCAGCCAGTGTGCTGGTGTATCAGTCAGTGTGTTGGTGTATCAGCCAGTGTGTTGGTGTATCAGTCAGTGTGTTGGTGTATCAGCCAGTGTGTTGGTGTATCAGCCAGTGTGTTGGTGTATCAGCCAGTGTGTTGGTGTATCAGCCAGTGTGTTGGTGTATCAGCCAGTGTGCTGGTGTATCAGCCAGTGTGTTGGTGTATCAGCCATTGTGTTGGTGTATCAGCCAGTGTGCTGGTGTATCAGCCAGTGTATTGGTGTATTAGTCAGTGTGATGGTGTATCAGTCAGTGTGATGGTGTATCAGTCAGTGTGTTGGTGTATCAGTCAGTGTGTTGGTGTATCAGTCAGTGTGTTGGTGTATCAGCCAGTGTGTTGGTGTATCAGCCAGTGTGTTGGTGTATCAGCCAGTGTGTTGGTGTATCAGTCAGTGTGTTGGTGTATCAGTCAGTGTGTTGGTGTATCAGTCAGTGTGTTGGTGTATCAGTCAGTGTGTTGGTGTATCAGTCAGTGTATTGGTGTATCAGTCAGTGTGTTGGTGTATCAGTCAGTGTGCTGGTGTATCAGTCAGTGTGTTGGTGTATTAGTCAGTGTGTTGGTGTATCAGTCAGTGTGCTGGTGTATCAGTCAGTGTGTTGGTGTATCAGTCAGTGTGTTGGTGAATCAGCCAGTGTGCTGGTGTATCAGTCAGTGTGTTGGTGTATCAGCCAGTGTGTTGGTGTATCAGTCAGTGTGCTGGTGTATCAGTCAGTGTGTTGGTGTATCAGTCAGTGTGTTGGTGTATCAGTCAGTGTGCTGGTGTATCAGCCAGTGTGTTGGTGTATCAGCCAGTGTGTTGGTGTATCAGTCAGTGTGTTGGTGTATCAGTCAGTGTGCTGGTGTATCAGTCAGTGTGTTGGTGTATCAGTCAGTGTGTTGGTGTATCAGCCAGTGTGTTGGTGTATCAGTCAGTGTGTTGGTGTATCAGCCAGTGTGTTGGTGTATCAGCCAGTGTGTTGGTGTATCAGCCAGTGTGTTGGTGTATCAGCCAGTGTGTTGGTGTATCAGCCAGTGTGCTGGTGTATCAGCCAGTGTATTGGTGTATTAGTCAGTGTGATGGTGTATCAGTCAGTGTGTTGGTGTATCAGTCAGTGTGTTGGTGTATCAGCCAGTGTGTTGGTGTATCAGCCAGTGTGTTGGTGTATCAGTCAGTGTGTTGGTGTATCAGTCAGTGTGCTGGTGTATGAGTCAGTGTGTTGGTGTATCAGCCAGTATGCTGGTGTATCAGTCAGTGTGTTGGTGTATCAGTCAGTGTATTGGTGTATCAGTCAGTGTGTTGGTGTATCAGTCAGTGTGTTGGTGTATCAGTCTGTGTGCTGGTGTATGAGTCAGTGTGTTGGTGTATCAGCCAGTATGCTGGTGTATCAGTCAGTGTGCTGGTGTATCAGTCAGTGTATTGGTGTATCAGCCAGTGTGTTGGTGTATCAGCCAGTGTGTTGGTGTATCAGCCAGTGTGCTGGTGTATCAGCCAGTATGCTGGTGTATCAGTCAGTGTGCTGGTGTATCAGTCAGTGTATTGGTGTATCAGCCAGTGTGTTGGTGTATCAGCCAGTGTGTTGGTGTATCAGCCAGTGTGCTGGTGTATCAGCCAGTGTATTGGTGTATTAGTCAGTGTGATGGTGTATCAGTCAGTGTGTTGGTGTATCAGTCAGTGTGTTGGTGTATCAGCCAGTGTGTTGGTGTATCAGCCAGTGTGCTGGTGTATCAGCCAGTGGTTGTTGGTGTATCTGTCAGTGTGTTGGTGTATCAGTCAGTGTGTTGGTGTATCAGTCAGTGTGCTGGTGTATCAGTCAGTGTGTTGGTGTATCAGTCAGTGTGTTGGTGAATCAGCCAGTGTGCTGGTGTATCAGTCAGTGTGTTGGTGTATCAGCCAGTGTGTTGGTGTATCAGTCAGTGTGCTGGTGTATCAGTCAGTGTGCTGGTGTATCAGTCAGTGTGCTGGTGTATCAGTCAGTGTGTTGGTGTATCAGTCAGTGTGTTGGTGTATCAGTCAGTGTGCTGGTGTATCAGTCAGTGTGTTGGTGTATCAGCCAGTGTGTTGGTGTATCAGCCAGTGTGTTGGTGTATCAGCCAGTGTGTTGGTGTATCAGCCAGTGTGTTGGTGTATCAGCCAGTGTGCTGGTGTATCAGCCAGTGTGTTGGTGTATCAGCCAGTGTGTTGGTGTATCAGCCAGTGTGCTGGTGTATCAGCCAGTGTATTGGTGTATTAGTCAGTGTGATGGTGTATCAGTCAGTGTGTTGGTGTATCAGTCAGTGTGTTGGTGTATCAGTCAGTGTGTTGGTGTATCAGCCAGTGTGTTGGTGTATCAGCCAGTGTGTTGGTGTATCAGCCAGTGTGTTGGTGTATCAGTCAGTGTGTTGGTGTATCAGTCAGTGTGCTGGTGTATGAGTCAGTGTGTTGGTGTATCAGCCAGTATGCTGGTGTATCAGCCAGTGTATTGGTGTATCAGTCAGTGTGTTGGTGTATCAGTCAGTGTGTTGGTGTATCAGTCTGTGTATTGGTGTATCAGCCAGTGTGCTGGTGTATCAGTCAGTGTATTGGTGTATCAGCCAGTGTATTGGTGTATCAGCCAGTGTGTTGGTGTATCAGCCAGTGTGCTGGTGTATCAGCCAGTGTATTGGTGTATCAGCCAGTGTATTGGTGTATTAGTCAGTGTGTTGGTGTATCAGCCAGTATGCTGGTGTATCAGCCAGTGTATTGGTGTATCAGTCAGTGTATTGGTGTATCAGTCTGTGTGTTGGTGTATCAGTCAGTGTATTGGGTGTATCAGTCAGTGTTTTGGTGTATCAGTCAGTGTGTTTGGTATCAGCCAGTGTGTTGGTGTATCAGCCAGTGTGTTGGTGTATCAGCCAGTGTGCTGGTGTATCAGCCAGTGTATTGGTGTATCAGCCAGTGTATTGGTGTATCAGTCAGTGTGATGGTGTATCAGCCAGTGTGTTGGTGTATCAGCCAGTGTGTTGGTGTATCAGCCAGTGTGTTGGTGTATCAGCCAGTGTGTTGGTGTATCAGCCAGTGTGCTGGTGTATCAGCCAGTGTATTGGTGTATCAGCCAGTGTATTGGTGAATCAGTCAGTGTGATGGTGTATCAGTCAGTGTGTTGGTGTATCAGCCAGTGTATTGGTGTATCAGCCAGTGTATTGGTGAATCAGCCAGTGTGTTGGTGTATCAGCCAGTGTATTGGTGTATCAGCCAGTGTATTGGTGTATCAGCCCGTGTGTTGGTGTATCAGTCAGTGTATTGGTGTATCAGTCAGTGTATTGGTGTATCAGCCAGTGTATTGGTGTATTAGTCAGTGTGTTGGTGTATCAGCCAGTATGCTGGTGTATCAGCCAGTGTATTGGTGTATCAGTCAGTGTATTGGTGTATCAGTCTGTGTGTTGGTGTATCAGTCAGTGTATTGGTGTATCAGTCAGTGTGTTGGTGTATCAGTCAGTGTGTTGGTGTATCAGCCAGTGTGTTGGTGTATCAGCCAGTGTGTTGGTGTATCAGCCAGTGTGCTGGTGTATCAGCCAGTGTATTGGTGTATCAGCCAGTGTATTGGTGTATCAGTCAGTGTGATGGTGTATCAGCCAGTGTGTTGGTGTATCAGCCAGTGTGTTGGTGTATCAGCCAGTGTGCTGGTGTATCAGCCAGTGTATTGGTGTATCAGCCAGTGTATTGGTGTATCAGTCAGTGTGATGGTGTATCAGCCAGTGTGTTGGTGTATCAGCCAGTGTGTTGGTGTATCAGCCAGTGTGTTGGTGTATCAGTCCGTGTGTTGGTGTATCAGCCAGTGTGTTGGTGTATCAGCCAGTGTATTGGTGTATCAGTCCGTGTGTTGGTGTATCAGTCAGTGTATTGGTGTATCAGTCAGTGTGTTGGTGTATCAGTCAGTGTGTTGGTGTATCAGTCAGTGTATTGGTGTATCAGTCAGTGTGTTGGTGTATCAGTCAGTGTATTGGTGTATCAGCCCGTGTGTTGGAGTATCAGTCAGCTCACCACTTCAAGGAATAAAACAAACAGTCTATTTAAAAAAATGGTCACAAATAGGGACTGTATTGTACATGACAGGTAGGACGCGGACCCTTTAACAGTCAGAAACACCGCTGAGGAGGGAAGAACGAGCCTCCAGACAAACTGAACTCTCATCAGCAATAATTACAACACAGTGGCGTAATGTTCATGACAACACCTCAGATGACCTTTCCCCCCGACAACAGCAGAGCAGCAACCCTTGACCGCTGGAA
Source organism: Megaleporinus macrocephalus (assembly GCA_021613375.1). Classification (NCBI taxonomy): domain Eukaryota; kingdom Metazoa; phylum Chordata; class Actinopteri; order Characiformes; family Anostomidae; genus Megaleporinus; species Megaleporinus macrocephalus. Next base: position 36,776,430 of record CM038717.1, read on the forward strand.
CGAAACAGCTGCGATGTGTCAGGAGCAGCTTTGGACCCGATCGCATGATCCTGATTACATCAAAGCAGGTTTAGCAAGTATATATATATATATTATTTAAACAAATTAATTCAAATAATAATAAAAGTTAGTTTAGAAACGTAACAGTTAAAAAGCACATTTAAAAACCATTTTATATTCTTTTAATTTGTTTTTTTAAATTTAATTATGTATTCAGAACATGCTTAATCTGTCGGTAGACTTTTTTTTATATGAATCAGTTTAAAGAACATTTCCACACATTCAGTAGTTCAGTAGTTCAGTAGTTCAGTGGTTTAGATGGTTGATTGTAGAGATTTCTGTACAGTGGTGGTGATGGTAACCAGAGATCTACAACACAATAATTAACATATTATTTACATTTCAAGACTAAAAGTAGTTTCTACCAAGCAATTCAATCAACAACAACAACAACAACAACAACAATGATAATAATAATAATATTAATAATAATAATAATAATAATAATAACAGATCAGGGCTGCCTCTACATTTAGACTGAAATGAGCCCAAAATCAGTAGAAGTGAATGAATGGCTGGGGGCACTGAGTTTATCTGGGCAGGAGACCCTCCATACTGTGCTGGACACTTCTGGCCTAGTACACAAGGCCCAGTGTAGCCATCTCATATATCTTCATCGCCCTCTACTGACTAGGAAACATAACAACACTGATTTCATTGGGTCATTGTAAGCTAGTGCTGGCCAGTTCCAGGCACGGTGAGTGTGGCTTCAGGACTGATTCAGTGGGGACAGCCAGTCCGCCTGTCTCTGTGCCAGAGATAAAAGAATAAAGGCCTCTTCCACAGCTTGGAAATGGAGAATGAGCAGGCATCTGAATAGGCATCACTTTAATTAACACTATTATTATACAAGTACCACCGCTCTTCTACACTGAGGAGGATTAAAGGGTAACTCCATCGATTCTTCAAAGAGTCTGTATAATTAAGTGGTTGAGGTGTAGACAGTGCAGCGACAGTACTGACCAGACGGTTAAGTATGTTTTTGATCCAGGCTGAACGCTGTCTTCCCCAATTCAGTGTGGTTTTTGTTCTCTGCCTGTTCTCACCTTCAGAAGAACTGTTGGTTATTTATACTTTACTGGAGTAATTATTCTTCAGCTGACTTTTAACAACTACTACTTACATTTACACTCCATTATCAGTACTTTCTACTCCTTACATTTACACTCCATTATCAGTACTTTCTACTCCTTACATTTACACTCCATTATCAGTACTTTCTACTCCTTACATTTACACTCCATTATCAGTACTTTCTACTCCTCACATTTACACTCCATTATCAGTACTTTCTACTCCTTACATTTACACTCCATTATCAGTACTTTCTACTCCTTAAATGTACAATCCATTATCAGTACTTTCTACTCCTTAAATTTACAATCCATTATCTGTACTTTCTACTCCTTACATTTACACTCCATTATCAGTACTTTCTACTCCTTACATTTACACTCCATTATCAGTACTTTCTACTCCTTACATTTACACTCCATTATCTGTACTTTCTACTCCTTACATTTACACTCCATTATCAGTACTTTCTACTCCTTACATTTACACTCCATTATCAGTACTTTCTACTCCTTACATTTACACTCCATTATTAGTACTTTCTACTCCTTACATTTACACTCTATTATAAGTACTTTCTACTCCTTACATTTACGCTCCATTATCAGTACTTTCTACTCTTTACATTTACACTCTATGATAAGTACTTTCTACTCCTTACATTTACACTCCATTATCAGTACTTTCTACTCCTTACATTTACACTCCATTATCAGTACTTTCTACTCCTTACATTTACACTCATTATCAGTACTTTCTACTCCTTACATTTACACTCCATTATCAGTACTTTCTACTCTTTACATTTACACTCCATTATCAGTACTTTCTACTCCTTACATTATACTCCACTATCAGTACTTTCTACTCCTTACATTTACACTCCATTATCAGTACTTTCTACTCCTTACATTTACACTCCACTATCAGTACTTTCTACTCCTTACATTTACACTCCATTATCAGTACTTTCTACTCCTTACATTTACACTCCATTATCTGTACTTTCTACTCCTTACATTTAAACTTCATTATCTGTACTTTCTACTTCTTACATTTACACTCCATTATCAGTACTTTCTACTCCTTACATTTACACTCCATTGTCTGTACTTTCTACTCCTTACATTTACACTCCATTATCTGTACTTTCTACTCCTTACATTTACACTCCATTATCTGTACTTTCTACTCCTTACATTTACACTCCATTATCAGTACTTTCTACTCCTTACATTTACACTCCATTATCTGTACTTTCTACTCCTTACATTTACACTCCATTATCTGTACTTTCTACTCCTTACATTACACTCCATTATCAGTACTTTCTACTCCTTACATTTACACTCCATTATCAATACTTTCTACTCTTTAGATTTACACTCCATTATCAGTACTTTCTACTCCTTACATTTACACTCAATTAACAGTGCTTTCTGCTCCTTACATTTACACTCCATTATCAGTACTTTCTACTCCTTACATTCACACTCAATTATCTGTACTTTCTACTCCTTACATTTACACTCCATTATCTGTACTTTCTACTCCTTACATTTACACTCCATTATCTGTACTTTCTACTCCTCACATTTACACTCCATTATCTGTACTTTCTACTCCTTACATTTACACTCCATTATCAGTACTTTCTACTTCTTACATTTACACTCCATTATCAGTACTTTCTACTCCTTACATTTACACTCCATTATCAGTACTTTCTACTCCTTACATTTACACTCCATTATCTGTACTTTCTACTCCTTACATTTACACTCCATTATCTGTACTTTCTACTCCTTACATTTACACTCCATTATCAGTACTTTCTACTCCTTACATTTACACTCCATTATCTGTACTTTCTACTCCTTACATTTACACTCCATTATCAGTACTTTCTACTCCTTACATTTACACTCCATTATCTGTACTTTCTACTCCTTACATTTACACTCCATTATCTGTACTTTCTACTCCTTACATTTACACTCCATTATCAGTACTTTCTACTCCTTACATTTACACTCAATTATCTGTACTTTCTACTCCTTACATTTACACTCCATTATCAGTACTTTCTACTCCTTACATTACACTCAATTATCTGTACTTTCTACTCCTTACATTTACACTCCATTATCTGTACTTTCTACTCCTTACATTTACACTCCATTATCTGTACTTCTACTCCTTACATTTACACTCCATTATCTGTACTTTCTACTCCTTACATTTACACTCCATTATCAGTACTTTCTACTCCTTACATTTACACTCCATTATCAGTACTTTCTACTCCTTACATTTACACTCCATTATCAGTACTTTCTACTCCTTACATTTACACTCCATTATCAGTACTTTCTACTCCTTACATTTACACTCCATTATCTGTACTTTCTACTCCTTACATTTGCACTCCATTATCAGTACTTTCTACTCCTTACATTTGCACTCCATTATCTGTACTTTCTACTCCTTACATTTACACTCCATTATCTGTACTTTCTACTCCTTACATTTACACTCCATTATCTGTACTTTCTACTCCTTACATTTACACTCCATTATCTGTACTTTCTACTCCTTACATTTACACTCCATTATCTGTACTTTCTACTCCTTACATTTACACCCCATTATCAGTACTTTCTACTCCTTACATTTACACTCCATTATCTGTACTTTCTACTTCTTACATTTACACTCCATTATCTGTACTTTCTACTCCTTACATTTACACTCCATTATCTGTACTTTGTACTCCTTACATTTACACTCCATTATCTGTACTTTCTACTCCTTACATTTACACTCCATTACAGTACTTTCTACTCCTTACTTTTACACTTCCATTATCTGTACTTTCTACTCCGTACATTACACTCCATTATGCTGTAATTTCTACTCCAGTACATTTACACTCCATTATCAGTACTTTCTACTGCTTACATTTACACTCATTATCTGTACTTTCTAACTCCTTACAGTTACACTCCATTATCTGTACTTTCTACTCCTTACATTTTACACTCAATTATCAGTACTTTCCTTCTCCTTACTTTACAGTCCATTATCAGTACTGTTGGTTACCTCCTTACATTACACTCCATTATCTTGTACTTTCTACTCCTTACATTTACACTCGATTAGCAGTACTTTCTACTCCTTACATTTACACTCCATTATCTGTACTTTCTACTCCTGACATGTTACACGCCATTGTCTGTACTTTCTACTCCTTACATTTACACTCCATTATCAGTACTTTCTAACTTCCTTACATTTACACTCCATTATCTGTACTTTCTACACCCTTACATTTACACTCCATTATCTGTACTTTCTACTCCTTACATTTACACTCCATTATCAGTACTTTCTACTCCTTACATTTACACTCCATTATCTGTACTTTCTACTCCTTACATTTACACTCCATTATCAGTACTTTCCACTCCTTACATTTACACTCCATTATCAGTACTTTCTACTCCTTACATTTACACTCCATTATCAGTACTTTTACATTTTAAACATAGTCTCGTTACTCCTGTTACATTTCAGCTTGTTTTCATTCATGTACATTTACATGCCAGTAAAGATTATTGATAACATGTCTTTGAAGTTTGACTTCATTACAATACTTATAGAAAACTAGTCATCATATCTTCTGCTCCATGAAACACATGTTTAATGTTCAGTAGATACACAGATATGCTTCGTTAATATAATTACAATGTACTAAACTATATTCATGTTCAATGGGCGTATATGCGGCTGAAACAGGAAGCCTAGCGCATCCCAAACTTATCAACTTTAACATTTTAATATAACATTATAGTCATTATTTGGAAGAATGGGGTTTTTGGGGAGGTGGGCTAGTGCACTACTGACCCCTGTGGTGCGGCCTAAGCTTTTTTCCTTAATGGCATTTTTTCCCCTTTACATTACTTTTACTTTTATACTTTAAGTAGCTTTAAAAGTAGTACTTTTACTGGATTAAAAAGCTTGAGTTGATACTTCTACAGAAGTATTTTTAAACTCTAGCATCTATACGTCTACCTGAGTAATGAACGTGAATACTTTTGACACTGTTTGTTGTCACGCCGGCGACCTTTTTGTCACAAGGCTGGTTCACTAACCTCCAGCCCACGACTGCTTATGGCGATGCTTGCGGCACAGCACCCCCTCCTGCACTTTAACCCTCCGGGCCCCCAACGATAGTGTAAATCGATGTTGTTTTAAGTTGCTATTGTAACTTTGCCATTAATAAATTCCCCTGTGGGCTCGTGTGAGTTGAGTTCAGCCTCGGTCTCTGTTTTGGGTCCCCCCGGCGCCCCTGGCTGCCACAATACCCAAATCTTACATAGTTCAGCTTTAAGAGTCTGCAGCCCTGCTGTGCTGTGAGAGGTTGATGTTTTTAGAGAAGTCAGTAGAAGTGAGATCTCTACAGGACGTCACTGTGGTGTTGCAGGTACACTGTGAATCTGTGAAAGTCTGAGGAGGTCAGATCTACTAGAGCTATATGTTATACAGAGAGAGAGGAATTAACACACAGACCTGAACGATTTCCACGCTAAGCATTCATTCTCTCTCTCTCTCTCTCTCTCTCTCTCTCATTCTCCTTTCTCTCTCTCTCTCTCTTTCTCTCATTCTCCTTTCTCTCTCTCTCTCTCTCTTTCTCTCATTCTCCTTTCTCTCTCCCTCTCTCTCTCTTTCTCTCTCTCTTTCTTTCTCTCATTCTCCTTTCTCTCTCCCTCTCTCTCTCTCTCTCCCTCTCTCTCTTTCTTTCTCTCATTCTCCTTTCTCTCTCTCTCTCATTCTCCTTTCTCTCCCTTTCTCCCTCTTTCTCTCTCTCTCTCCCTTTCTTTCTCTCTCTCTCCCTCTCTCTTTCTCTCATTCTCCTTTTTCTCTTTCACTCTCTCCTTCTCTTTCTCTCTTTCTCTCTCTCTCTCTTTCTCCTTTCTCTCTTTCCCTCTCTATCTCTTTCTCTCATTCTCCTTTCTCTCTCCCTCTCTCTCTCTTTTTTCTCTCATTCTCCTTTCTCTCTCTCTCTCTCTCTCTCTCTCTCTCTCTCTCTCTCTCTCTCTCTCTTTCTCTCATTCTCCTTTCTCTCCCTCTCTTCCTCTTTCTCTCATTCTCCTCTCTCTCTCTCTTTCTCTCATTCTCCTTTCTCTCTCTCTCTCTCTCTCTCTCTCCCTCCCCGTCTTGTTTGTTGAACTGATATTGCACTCTGATTTGCAGTAATATAGGAGAGAGAGAGAGAGAGAGGCACAAAGCCAGGCCCTGATCTTCCCTGGATGTTACAGGCTGAAGCCACTAGGGGGCTCCCGTGAGCAATTATGTGAAAATCTAAACACCAGTTGATTTAAGATGAGAACTTTACTAGCAGCACAGTCACAAAACAATTCAACTTTGAGATTAATCATAATCCTGACACTCTCAACAGCATTCCTATGGAGGTCCAGAGAGGCGATCTCTCTTGTGATCTAAAAAATGAAACAATTTTTGTTATCCTGACATCACAAGACAAACAAAGCATGAGCTCAAGAAAATTTAAACTTCCTCACAGCCTCTCTGGACGTCAGGACATTCCTGATTGTCCATTTTATCTTCTCCACCAGTCGCTGCGTAGTTAACGTTTCACTATAATCACCAGATCGGCCAGTCTTTCAGGGTTTTTACACTCAGCAAGCGTCTCTGTGAACCACTTTGGATTCCAAGAGGCAGATATTCTAAAGATATGCTAGAGGCAGCAAGAACTGATGCTTGCACAGAGTAGAGCAGAGGCTTTTCCGTCTCGAGGCCGACACGGTAACTAAAGTAGCTGTAATAGTCAGAGTTGATCACTGAATGGTCAGAGTTGATCACTGAATGGTCAGAATTGATCACTGAATGGTCAGAGTTGATCACTGTAATGGTCAGAGTTGATCGCTGTAATGGTCAGAGTTGATCACTATAATAGTCAGAGTTGATCACTGTAGTGGTCAGAGTTGATCACTGTAGTGGTCAGAGTTGATCACTGTAATGGTCAGAATTGATCACTGTAATGGTCAGAGTTGATCACTGTGATGATCAGAGTTGATCGCTGTAATGGTCAGAATTGATCACTGTAATGGTCAGAGTTGATCGCTGTAATGGTCAGAGTTGATCGCTGTAATGGTCAGAGTTGATCACTGTAATAGTCAGAGTTGATCACTGAATGGTCAGAGTTGATCACTGTAATAGTCAGAGTTGATCACTGTAATGGTCAGAATTGATCACTGTAATAGTCAGAGTTGATCACTGTAATGGTCAGAGTTGATCACTGTATTGGTCAGAGTTGATCACTGTAATAGTCAGAGTTGATCACTGTAATGGTCAGAGCTGATTACTATAATAGTCAGAGTTGATCACTGTAATGGTCAGAGTTGATCACTGTAATAGTCAGAGTTGATCACTGTAATGGTCAGAGTTGAACACTGTAATGGTCAGAGCTGATTACTATAATAGTCAGAGTTGATCACTGTAATGGTCAGAGTTGATCACTGTAATGGTCAGAGTTGATCACTGTAATGGTCAGAGCTGATTACTATAATAGTCAGAGTTGATCACTGTAATGGTCAGAGTTGATCACTGTAATAGTCAGAGTTGATCACTGTAATGGTCAGAGTTGAACACTGTAATGGTCAGAGCTGATTACTATAATAGTCAGAATTGATCACTGTAATAGTCAGAGTTGATCACTGTAATGGTCAGAGCTGATTACTATAATAGTCAGAGTTGATCACTGTAATAGTCAGAGCTGATTACTATAATAGTCAGAGTTGATCACTGTAATAGTCAGAGTTGATCACTGTAATAGTCAGAGTTGATCACTGTAATGGTCAGAGTTGATCACTGTAATAGTCAGAGTTGATCACTGTAATAGTCAGAGTTGATCACTGTAATGGTCAGAAATTGATCACTGTAATAGTCAGAGTTGATCACTGTAATGGTCAGAATTGATCACTGTAATAGTCAGAGCTGATTACTATATAGTCAGAGTTGATCACTGTAATGGTCTGAGTTGATCACTGTAATAAGTCAGAGTTGATCACTGTAATAGGTCAGAGTTGATCACTGTAATAGTCAGAATTGATCACTGTAATAGTCAGAGTTGATCACTGTAAAGGTCAGAATTGATCACTGAATAGTCAGAGTTGATCACTGTAATGGTCAGAATTGATCACTGTAATAGTCAGAGCTGATTACTATAATAGTCAGAGTTGATCACTGTAATGGTCAGAGTTGATCACTGTAATAATCAGAGTTGATCACTGTAATAGTCAGAGTTGATCACTGTAATAGTCAGAATTGATCACTGTAATAGTCAGAGTTGATCACTGTAATGGTCAGAATTGATCACTGTAATAGTCAGAGTTGATCACTGTAATGGTCAGAATTGATCACTGTAATAGTCAGAGCTGATTACTATAATAGTCAGAGTTGATCACTGTAATGGTCAGAGTTGATCACTGTAATAATCAGAGTTGATCACTGTAATAGTCAGAGTTGATCACTGTAATAATCAGAGTTGATCACTGTAATGGTCAGAATTGATCACTGTAATAGTCAGAGCTGATTACTATAATAGTCAGAGTTGATCACTGTAATGGTCGGAGTTGATCACGGTAATAGAGTTGAACACTGTAAAGGTCAGAGTTGATTACTGTAATGGTCGGAGTTGATCACTAATAGTCAAAGTTGATCGCTGTAATGGTTAGATTGATCACAGTAATAGTCAGAGTTGATCACTGTAATGGTCAGAATTGATCACTGTAATAGTCAGAGCGATTACTATAATAGTCAGAGTTGATCACTGTAATGGTCAGAGTTGATCACTGTAATAATCAGAGTTGATCACTGTAATAGTCAGAGTTGATCACTGTAAGTCAGAATTGATCACTGTAATAGTCAGAGTTGATCACTGTAATGGTCAGAATTGATCACTGTAATAGTCAGAGTTGATCACTGTAATGGTCAGAATTGATCACTGTAATAGTCAGAGCTGATTACTATAATAGTCAGAGTTGATCACTGTAATGGTCAGAGTTGATCACTGTAATAATCAGAGTTGATCACTGTAATAGTCAGAGTTGATTACTGTAATAATCAGAGTTGATCACTGTAATAGTCAGAGTTGATCACTGTAATGGTCAGAATTGATCACTGTAATAGTCAGAGTTGATCACTGTAATGGTCAGAGTTGATCACTGCAATGGTCTCTTACTGGAGTTCCTAGGAAAACAGTGCAGCTGGTCCAGAGTGCAGCAGCTGGGATCGTAACTAACACTAAACAGATCTCAGATCAATCCTGTTTTAAGGAGCTGCACTGACTACCTGTATCTTTTAGACCAGAATTTAAACTTCTGTACTCGTCTATAAACTCTAAATAATCTAGAACCTGCTACATCACAGAACGTCTCTCTGTTTATGTTCCAGCTGCTGATCTTAGATCTGCAGATACTGACCTTCTGTACAAACACCTTCAGTAGAACCTGGAGAGACTCTTTCAGCTCTTCTGCTTCTAAACTGTGGAGCTCAGTTCAGCTCCTATTAGACAGTCCAGCTCAGAGTCACTTTAATACACAGTTAAAACCGGCTCTCCCCTGATGTCTGAATGCTACTGTCTCGTTCCCTCTTTCTCTTTTTATCTATCTTTGTCCCTGTTTACTTTCTTCTCTTTTTTCTCTCCCCATCTTGCTCCTGTGTTTTTTCTCCTTCCTTACTCCCCATGTCTTATTTGTTTACAGAACGTCATAATCGCTTCCTCTCTCTCTCTGTCTCTAAATATCTCTCTGTCTCTCTCTCTCTCTCTCTGTATCTCTCTCACTCTATATATCTATCTGTCTCTCTCTCTCTACATATCTCTTTGTATCTCTCTCTCTGTATCTCTCTCTCACTCTACATATCTCTTTGTATCTCTCTCTCTGTATCTCTCTCTCACTCTACATATCTCTTTGTATCTCTCTCTATATATATATATATCTCACTCTATATATCTCTCTGTCTCTCTCTCTCACTCTACATATCTTTGTATCTCTCTCTCACTCTACATATCTCTTTGTATCTTTCTCTCCCTCTCTCTGTATCTCTCTCTCACTCTATATATCTCTCTGTCTCACTCAATATATCTCTCTGTCTCTGTCTCTTTCTCTCTGTATCTCTTACATTGGCTCTATATATCTGTATCTCTCTATATCTCTCTCTGTATCTCTTTATGTCTCTCTATCTCTCTCTTTCTGTCTCTGTCTTTCTGTCTCTCGCTCGCTCTGTATCTCTCTCTCTCTCTATCTTTTTTATTATTATTAAGTGTTTGCTGCTGGTTTCTGGGAGGTGTGTAATGAGTGTCATTAAAGATAAATTAGCAGCAGATTAAGAAAATGTGAGTTTGTTTGGTAGAAAACATAAATCTAACGTTGTTAGAATGTTTTTGAGTGTATTTTGTTCTTAAGGCACAGAAAACAGCTGACAGTAGTAGAGCGTAGTAGAAGCTGCTGGTCCTTCACTGCAGCAGAGCTCGTCTTATTATAGCGCCAGAGACTCACATACGACTCTCTCCTTCTCTCTGTCTCTTTCCCTCTTTTCTTTCTCTCTCTCTCTCTGTATCTCTCCCTCTTTTCATTCTGTCTCTCTCTCTCCCCCTCTCTGTATCTCTCCCTCTTTTCTTTCTGTCCCTCTCCCTCTCCCCCCTTTCTGTATCTCTCCCTCTTTTCTTTCTCTCTCTCTCTCTCTGTATCTCTCCATCTTTTCATTCTGTCTCTCTCTCTGTATCTCTCTCTGTATCTCTCCCTCTTTTCTTTCTGTCTCTCTCTCTGTCTCTCTCTCTGTATCTCTCCCTCTTTTCTTTCTCTCTCTCTGTCTCTCTCTCTGTATCTCTCCCTCTTTTCTTTCTGTCTCTCTCTCTGTATCTCTCTCTGTATCTCTCCCTCTTTTCTTTCTGTCTCTCTCTCTGTATCTCTCCCTCTTTTCTTTCTGTATCTCTCTCTGTATCTCTCTCTGTATCTCTCCCTCTTTTCTTTCTGTATCTCTCTCTGTATCTCTCTCTGTATCTGTCCCTCTTTTCTTTCTGTCTCTCTCTCTGTCTCTCTCTCTGTATCTGTCCCTCTTTTCTTTCTGTCTCTCTCTCTGTATCTGTCCCTCTTTTCTTTCTGTCTCTCTCTCTGTATCTCTCTCTGTATCTGTCCCTCTTTTCTTTCTGTCTCTCTCTCTGTATCTCTCTCTGTATCTGTCCCTCTTTTCTTTCTGTCTCTCTCTCTGTCTCTCTCTCTGTATCTGTCCCTCTTTTCTTTCTGTATCTCTCTCTGTATCTGTCCCTCTTTTCTTTCTGTCTCTCTCTCTCTGTCTCTCTCTCTGTATCTGTCCCTCTTTTCTTTCTGTCTCTCTCTCTGTATCTCTCCCTCTTTTCTTTCTGTCTCTCTCTCTGTATCTCTCTCTGTTTCTGTCCTTCTTTTCTTTCTGTCTCTCTCTCTCTGTATCTCTCTCTGTATCTGTCCCTCTTTTCTTTCTGTCTCTCTCTCTGTATCTCTCTCTGTTTCTGTCCTTCTTTTCTTTCTGTCTCACTCTATCTGTATCTCTCTCTGTATCTCTCTCTGTATCTGTCCCTCTTTTCTTTCTGCCTCTCTCTCTGTATCTCTCTCTGTATCTGTCCCTCTTTTCTTTCTGTATCTCTCTCTGTATCTCTCTCTGTATCTCTCCCTCTTTTCTTTCTCTCTCGCTCTCTGTATCTCTCCCTCTTTTCTTTCTGTCCCTCTCCCCCCTCTCTGTATCTCTCCCTCTTTTCTTTCTGTCTCTCTCTGTATCTCTCTCTGTATCTGTCCCTCTTTTCTTTCTGTCTCTCTCTCTGTATCTCTCTCTGTATCTCTCCCTCTTTTCTTTCTCTCTCTCTCTCTGTATCTCTCCCTCTTTTCTTTCTGTCCCTCTCCCCCCTCTCTGTATCTCTCCCTCTTTTCTTTCTCTCTCTCTCTCTGTATCTCTCCCTCTTTTCTTTCTGTCTCTCTCTCTCTGTCTCTCTCCCTCTTTTCTTTCTCTCTCTCTCTCTCTGTCTCTCTCCCTTTTTCTTTCTGTCTCTCTCTCCCCCTCTCTATCTCTCCCTCTTTTCTTTGTCTCTCTCTCTCTGTCTCTCTCCCTTTTTCTTTGTCTCTCTCTCTCTGTATCTCTCCCTCTTTTCTCTCTGTCTCTCTCTCTCTCTCTCTGTATCTCTCCCTCTTTTCTTTCTGTCTCTCTCCCCCCCTGTATCTCTCCCTCTTTTCTTTCTGTCTCTCTTCCCCCCTCTTTGTATCTCTCCCTTTTTTCTTTCTGTCTCTCCCTCTCTCTCTCTCTTTCTGTATCTCTCCCTCTTTTCTTTCTCTCTCTCTCTCTCTGTCTCTCTCCCTTTTTCTTTCTGTCTCTCTCTCTGTATATATATATATATATATATATATATATATATATATATATAGTCTCTCTCTGTATCTCTCTGTATCTCTCTTTCTTTCTTTGTCTCTCTCTCTTTGTATCTCTCCCTCTTTTCTTTCTGTCTCTCTCTCTCTCTCTCCCTCTTTTCTTTCTGTCTCTCTCCCCCCTGTATCTCTTCCTCTTTTCTTTCTGTCTCTCTTCCCCCCTCTTTGTATCTCTCCCTTTTTTCTTTCTGCCTCTCCCTCTCTCTCTCTCTCTCTCTCTCCCTTTTTCTTTCTGTCTCTCTCTCTGTATATATATATATATATAGTCTCTCTCTGTATCTCTCTTTCTTTTTTTTGTGTGTCTCTCTCTCTGTATCTCTCCCTCTTTTCTTTCTGTCTCTCTCTCTCTAATATATTATATATAGTCTCTCTCTGTATCTCTCCCTCTTTTCTCTCTCCCTCTTTTCTTTCTGTCTCTCCCTCCCTCTCTCTCTCTCTCTCTCTATATATATATATATATATATATATATATATATATATATATATATATGTTGTCTCTCTCTCTGTATCTCTCTCCCTCTCTCTGTATCTCTTTCTTTCTTTGTATGTCTCTCTCTCTCTCTAATATATATATATATAGTCTCTCTCTGTATCTCTCTTTCTTTCTTTGTATGTCTCTCTCTCTCTCTCTCTAATATATATATATATATATATATATATATATATATATATATATATACATATATATATATATATATATATATATATATATATATATATATATATATATATATATATATATATATAGTCTCTCTCTGTATCTCTCTTTCTTTCTTTGTATGTCTCTCTCTCTCTCATATATATATATATATATATATATATATATATATATATATATATATATATATATATATATCTCATTTGTCTCTCTCTCTCTCTGTATCTCTCTCTGTCTCTCTTTGTATCTTATTTACAGTCCCCTTTAAGCACGAGCTCTGGTTCTGTGTGTTTCTGTCGGAGGAGTGAAACTCTGGGCTCAGACAGTCTGCCTGGTCTCCGCCGCCTCCCCTTTAAACACTGTCGAATCGCAGCGAGGCAGAAAACACACACACACACGGTTCCGCGGAGTGCTCACGCGCGCCAAGTCAGGATGCTCGTACCGGAGTCAAGGCACGCGCTGATCTAACGGATCCCGACAAACTCACATGCGGATTTAAAGCCTCTGTACCCGCGCCGCATCCGCGAGCTCGCGCTTCGCCGTCGCCTGCCCGGCCAGCTGGCGATGTCGCGCGTGCTTTTGTCCTTGACTTCGAGCGCTCGCGAGCTCGCCGTCGTCCGCTAATCCGGTAACAGCGCGCATGGTTCTAAAGATTCTGCAACGACGCGCGTGCACACGGGGCACCGAAAAACGCCAACTCTTCCCTCTCGCTGTACCGGAGGAGAGAGCACGCGCTGAACGGCCCTCGCTCCCTCTCGAGGAGCCTGATCTTTACCGCCACCCCCACCATCACCATCACCACCAACTCCTCCCCCAACAGTGGGCTGAGTAACGGTACCGAGATGCCGTACCGCGTGACACGGAGGAGGCGATGAGAGCGCGCGCGCGGCCCGCGGACACCGCACTGAAACCGCCGTGAAGAAGATGCCGCGGAACCTGCGGAGGCTGATGCACCTGGTGCTCTTCTGCCCGCTGTCCAAGGGCCTGCAGGTGGGCTACGTCACAGCGCGTTCACGCTCTCGCGCCTGGTTTGTTCAGATCAGTGTGAACGCAGATACGCTGTGTTCTCTAATCCGGATTAAGCTGCTTCCTGTGTGTTCCTAATGCATTAGATTTCCACGAGTGCGGCCTAATGTGAAAGGCTCGAGGCCCATATGTTAAATATGCAAACAATATGTAAATGAGGTCTGTTCTGATTAGCTGTGACGGAGTGGTCAAGCTTGCAACACTCCTTATAACCTCAGCGTGAGTGGGCGTGGTAAACCACAGCATATAGGTGGGTCGAACACCTACGTAATAGGCAGTGGTGTCACATGCAGTGACATCACCACAAGGAGGGCTTCTAAACAAGCTGTTTCTAGAGCTTAAATATAGAAAATACTCTTTAATGAATTGCTTAAAGATTAACTTAATTTAGAACTACTTAGTGTGCTTGCCCCCCACATTTGACCCATCCAGGTAGTGAAACACACACACACACACTAGTGTACACAAACATTCGTAACATTTAATGGAAGTCAATGGAACCAGAATGTTCTCCAAGTAATTTCTGAGCATTTCTATTGGAGCATTCAAAATATATAGCAAAATAAAATTCAACAAACAAGACAGTGACGATATGGAATTTCTGTATAGAGGCTTGGAGAGAGTATCTTCTCTAAGTTGAGATACTGCATGGCCTCTTTGATCCACTGATAGAAAGCAGGTGGGTAAAGGGTCTTAATAGTCTAATTAGCTGTCTGGCTAATACAGTACAACAAATCCCAATATCCTACACTTACAGTTATTTAATTGGATATCTGGTGATACAACACCTAATAGTATGATAATAGGAGAATCATTTATTGGTTCTACAAAGATCGTAGAGAAGGTGAAATGATAACAATAGATAGCCACAAATGACTTAATCCTAGACAGTGGTGTAGTGGTTAGTATGGTGGTGTAGTGGTTAGTATGGTGGTGTAGTGGTTAGTATGGTGGTGTAGTGGTTATTATGGTGGTGTAGTGGTTATTATGGTGGTGTAGTGGTTAGTAAGGTGGTGTAGTGGTTAGTATGGTGGTGTAGAGGTTAGTACGGTGGTGTAGTGGTTAGTATGGTGGTGTAGTGGTTAGTATGGTGGTGTAGTGGTTAGTATGGTGGTGTAGTGGTTAGTATGGTGGTGTAGTGGTTATTATGGTGGTGTAGTGGTCAGTATGGTGGTGTAGTGGTTAGTATGGTGGTGTAGTGGTTAGTATGGTGGTGTAGTGGTTATTATGGTGGTGTAGTGGTCAGTATGGTGGTGTAGTGGTTAGTAAGGTGGTGTAGTGGTTAGTACGGTGGTGTAGTGGTTAGTATGGTGGTGTAGTGGTTAGTAAGGTGGTGTAGTGGTCAGTATGGTGGTGTAGTGGTTAGTACGGTGGTGTAGTGGTTAGTATGGTGGTGTAGTGGTTAGTATGGTGGTGTAGTGGTTAGTATGGTGGTGTAGTGGTTAGTATGGTGGTGTAGTGGTTATTATGGTGGTGTAGTGGTTAGTATGGTGGTGTAGTGGTTATTATGGTGGTGTAGTGGTTAGTAAGGTGGTGTAGTGGTTAGTACGGTGGTGTAGAGGTTAGTACGGTGGTGTAGTGGTTAGTATGGTGGTGTAGTGGTTAGTATGGTGGTGTAGTGGTTAGTATGGTGGTGTAGTAGTTAGTATGGTGGTGTAGTGGTTAGTATGGTGGTGTAGTGGTTATTATGGTGGTGTAGTGGTCAGTATGGTGGTGTAGTGGTTAGTATGGTGGTGTAGTGGTTAGTATGGTGGTGTAGTGGTTATTATGGTGGTGTAGTGGTCAGTATGGTGGTGTAGTGGTTAGTAAGGTGGTGTAGTGGTTAGTACGGTGGTGTAGTGGTTAGTATGGTGGTGTAGTGGTTAGTATGGTGTTGGAGTGGTCATTATGGTGGTGTAGTGGTCAGCACGGTGGTGTAGTGGTCATTAAGGTGGTGTAGTGGTTAGTATGGTGGTGTAGTGGTTAGTACGGTGTTGTAGTGGTTAGTACGGTGGTGTAGTGTTTAGTAAGGTGGTAGAGTGGTTAGTACGGTGGTGTAGTGGTTAGTGCGGTGGTGTAGTGGTTAGTACGGTGGTGTAGTGGTTAGTATGGTGGTGTAGTGGTTAGTATGGTGGTGTAGTGGTCAGTATGGTGGTGTAGTGGTCAGTATGGTGGTGTAGTGGTTAGTATGGTGGTGTAGTGGTCAGTATGGTGGTGTAGTGGTCAGCACTGTCTCCTCACAGTAAGATGATCTGGGTTGGATTCCCGGTCCGGGTGGTTCTGTGTGGAGTGTGTATGTTCTCCGGGTTCTCTGGTTTCCTCCAACAGTCCAAACACATGCAGGTTAGGTTGATCGCTCACTTCGCCCGATGACGATGTGATTGGAGACCCTGACTAGCGGAAGATACTGGATGGATGTTTGCAGCTATTACATGTAGGTTCCAAATTTAGTCTAAATCTAGATATTCTAACTTTACACCAATGAAGACAATGTACTGCCTTAAATTGTTTAACCCTTTGATGCACAACCTGGGTCAAAAGTGACCTGACTAAGATTTAATTCTCTATATCTTTGCAGTAAATTTATTTCATGCTTTAAGCTTCCATGAATTCCTCAGTTTAGTTGTTTGTGATCATCAAAAATCCTGATTTCACTGCTTCTAACTCACAACATGGGTCAACATTAACCCTTATGTGTTCACTTTGGAGTTTGTTAGAAACTGTTGACATTTGTAAACATTTGCAGTGAGGAACACATTTACAAACGCTTTAAAATAATGATTCAAGATCAAAAACAATATTTTCAATGAATACTTTTTAATACATTTACCAAAGAGACACTTAGCAGTATATACAATAACATAGGAAATGATGAAGAAATACGGCTCAGGTTTGACCACATGTTGTGAAGGGGTTTGCTTATCTTGTGCTTCAAAGGGTTAACAATGAATTGTGTACAGTCTTCTAGTAAAGTTCGGCCGGGCTTCTTCTGGAATTTGTGAAACCATTGTTTTAATGCCGGTACGCAAACCTTTACACTGCATTGAAACTGTTTTCCAAGTGTTCTTTTAATAATTGTCCTAATTGTTATATTTATTATTACAATTGAAAGGCATTGGAACCCTCGAGTCAGTGCTGAGACTACCACTGTCTTTAGATCATTAACATTAAAGTGGTCTATCTCTCTAGAGGTCTTCAGCTTGGCTTTAGGTCCTGCACTGGTGCTCAGTGTGCTGGTACATCACAGTAATCAGCTTTAGTTTTAGAATGGCTGCATTAAATTAAAGCTGTATTGATACACGGTAAGTCACAGTAGATCAGCCTGACATGCACACAGAGACAGACAGCCAGACGTTTAGATAAGCAGACCAACAGCTCAGCATCGGTATTATTATTATTATTAGCCTCGTAAACAGCCCCGTCTGTAAAGAGGCAGTTAATCTGAGGTGATAAGTGATGCTGAACACTTTATGTAATTAGATTTAATTAGATTTTTGTGAGTAGAGGCTAAATATTAACTTGACCCTTTGGCTCTCACACATTAGCTGAGAATGGTATTTGGCAGCTTCTTGTCCGAATATTTCCGGTCCACCTTAAATGCTGCAGGGTTTACGTCCTGAGCCAGCATCGCCTAGACTCTTACCAGTGTTCTCCCGGTATACAGTAAACGGGTCATCAAACATCGGTGTCAGGTCTCAATCAAATCTCATGTCGATGAAGTTAACCAAATGATTTCGGTATCATAGTAACGGCATGAAGTTTCTAGAAAGTTCTATGTGTGTTAATATACTACCTCAGTTGTATCTGGACATTCCCAGCAGTGTCTGGCTGTTTCCTTGAGAACCTCTTAGCTTTTAGCTTTCGTGTAGTGTTTCCAGCTTGTTGTCTGTAGGCGAAGGTACTCAGATGGGGGTGGGGGGCAGTATGGCTGTAGGGGAGCCAAATATGATTGGCTAGTTGGATCCCATGTTTTCAGATCCAAGCAGCTTTCTAGATTATTTCACTCCAGATGCTGAAATCTATAAACAAAAGGCACTGAAAAAAAATCATTATATATATATCTCCTTAAGGCATGTAGTAATAGTATATAACTATAACATATAACTGAAGGAAACGTAGGATGGTTGCTCAGTTCAAGGAACGAGGGATGCATAAACGACAAATAGGGGAGTGTGTCAGTGAGTTTGGGGATCTGTCTTGAGTGAGTATAGGCAGTTTGAAGGCTGTAGGTTGAATGGAACCATGATGTTTGGGTTCGTTCGATAATTAATGAGACTCTATGGAAGGAACGAGGGATAAATAAAAGAGAAATAGACGAGTGCAGGTCAGTGCGTCTGTGGATTAGAGTTTGGGGATCTGCCTTGAAAGAGTACAGGCAGTTTGGAGGCTGTAGGTTAAACGAAACCATGATGTTTGGGTTGGTAGGAAAATGAATAGGGCTCTATGGGGAAAAAGAGGGATGAAAAAAAAAGACAAACAGACGAGTATGGATCGAACCAACACTGCAGTCGTGGTCGGGGGTCTGCTGTGAGTCAGTGGATGCGAAACGGTGTTTGTCGGTCGAGTAGAAGGTCAGTAGATTTGTGTGCACTTTTCCATCCCATTCATTTTCTATGGGGAAAAAAACAGAAAAAATCTGTTGTTTTTCCAGAATCAGTGCATCCAATCAAAAAGCTCTACACAAGCCCAAATCACGCAATCAGACTGGAGACTAGTTGATATCTTGGAAAATTGCAGGACGAGTTGTGCAGCAAAGTACTAATACTAAGTACTAATATAATGTTATGTATACATATACAGCATATACATAACACTGGTGGATTCACTCAGGTTTGTAAACCAGTCTGATTCCAGTCTTGGTCCTAATAATGTGATGAGATGTGTATAAACAAGAAATCCCAGAACCACTGTGCAGTACTGGAGGCGGGGAGGGTTCGGGGGGGTTTAGCTGCTTTGAACACATACGACTGATCTTTAGTAGCATTACAAAACTTGCCAGTGCTGTAATTTGGGTTGATGAATTGGTTGGACAATAATAATTTAAATAATAATAATAATTTTATTGGTATCTGTGATAACACTGCAGATATTTAAACACCTCAGTGTCACTACTGGACTGAGAATCGTCCACCAACCAAAACTATCCAGTGACCAACGTTCTGTGTCCACTGAGAAATAAAAGTACTGTGCAGCAAAACAGATGGGCTATCATCTCTGACTTTACATCTACAATAGGACCACCTACAAACTGCTCCTATATGGTCAGTAGAGGTGTAAGAAAATATCGAAATATCGTATATTGGGATATTATGTTTGGTGATACTGTATCGATTCTCAAAAACACAGTATCAATAGACAGATTCTGGCAGACAGTGAATCATTGTGTGTTGTGTTTAAACCTCTGACCACTAGATGGCAGTGTTGTAATCCATTTTCAGCTCCACTCCAACATTAACAAGCAGCACAAGGGCGCAATGCTATTGTAAACATTGACAAACCTGTTCATACAGTGGTTTGTT
The DNA here is from genome assembly GCA_021613375.1 of Megaleporinus macrocephalus. Classification (NCBI taxonomy): domain Eukaryota; kingdom Metazoa; phylum Chordata; class Actinopteri; order Characiformes; family Anostomidae; genus Megaleporinus; species Megaleporinus macrocephalus. The sequence goes on from CM038717.1 coordinate 36,796,220, forward strand.
TTAATAGTAGAATAGTAGAATTTGAAAAATCGCAATATATCACAATGTATCACGATACATATTGTATCGCCAGGTTCTTACCAATACACAGCCCTAATGGTCAGTAGAGCTGATATAATGGTGAGTGAGTGTAGATACTATACTGAAGGTGTTTATTCCAAACAAAACAATGTAGTGGCTCCAGTGTTTCATTATACATGAGTGTGTTTACAAAGTGCTGCGCTGGGAATATGTTACTTTAAACCAAGTGCTTGTGTTCTTACGCTGACTGATTGTATTTCGATATCTGGACTCGGTTGTCTGTGGACAGTAATCAGATATGCTGACTGTGTGTGAGGTTTGCAGATACACACACAAACACTCCCTGAGTGCCTGAACTCTTGACCCAAGCTGAACTTGACCTTCTGTCCCTTAATTCCAATAATCTGTTTTCAGCCTCGGCTAACGTTACTGATGGCATTACATTGGACTTCTACTTTTTAGCTGCAGAACAACAAGTTTGTGAAAAGCTTCCTGTGTGATTACACTAGAGCTCCATCCTGCCTGCACTGCAGCGTGAAGCTCCTCGTCCAGTACATGGTGGTCTTTCAATGGCTGCAGTAATCATACATACAATACATGAATATCTTATTGTGACAGAAGTAGATCAGATCTTGAGCTCCAGTTTGAAGAACAAAGTTAGGTTCCAGATTTCTCCTGGACGCCCCAGACGTTGTATGAATGTACTCAGTTCTTTCAGCAGGAATCTTGATTTAGCTTAATGAAGTACTGAGCAGTCAAAGCAGGTATTAGATGAGAACTGTAAATAATACTGGGTTGTTTATAGAAGGAGAAGCTTGGAAAGGGTTAAACAAACACACTGACGTATGTAGAAGCTCTACTTACTCTATTAATACTGTTTAATATTCAATAATAAAGGGTTTTAAACAATGAGCTTGGGTGCCTAAGACTTTTGCACAGTAGTGGATGTCCCCGTGAATCAGAACTGAATTACGTTTTCTTCTTTCCACTGTTTTGTCTCGTCCTCTCTCCTCCTCCTCCAGGCCCGTCTGCCTGCAGTAAAGGTGAAGTACCTGGTGGTGGCGTGGTTGGGCGTGCTGGTGGCCAGCTGGGTCATCTACGTTCAGTACTCTTCCTACTCCGAGCTCTGCAGGGGCCATGTCTGCACCCTGCTCATAGTAAGTTTGGTTAGTCGTGCTGATCATGCATGCACTACATTTCCCATCATGCACATCTCTTTTCGTAAAGCATGCTCATGGTATACGGGGTGGGTTCAGCTTCCACTTCAAACTGGAGAACGCAATCATCCAAAATCTAGACTAGTCATCAGTTTCATATTGCGGTATGAATTTAATTGGATTATGGAATTTTATTTAGACGTTGTTCACTTTAATGTTTATTTTTTTATTTTTGTTTTATTAAATAACGCTGGAAAAACACATATTGATCTGCTGATATAGAGAGAGGATTTGGTAATGTGGAAGTGTTTATGTCTTGTTGCTGTTCAAAGATAAACAAGCATCTCCAAAGCAAACCAATTTCTATTGGTCCGTTCATCATGAAATTTTTACACAATGTTACTTTGTACCAAATGTTCTCTGTATATTGGCAGATAAATATACGTATTAAATATGTGTTTTCCAAGTACTTTGAAGTGAAACAGTGTGTAGTGTCTAAAAATAAGTTACATAATCGAATTATATTCTTACAGCAATGTGCAAATGAGAAGTAATATATATATATATATATATATATATATATATATTTTTTTTTTTTTTTTTAATTGAACAGTGATATATATATACACTACTTCTCATTTACACTACTACTATATATATATATATACTGTAGAAAACTTAAAATCGACAAATATACATTTATATATATATATATATATATATATATATATATATATATATATATATATATATATATATATATATATATATATATGTATGTATGTATGTATGTGTGTGTGTGTGTGTGTGTGTGTACTGGTCAGCACTGTCGCCTCACATCAAGACGGATTGGATTCCCAGTCCGAGACGTTCTGTGTGGAGTGTGTATGTTCTCTCCGTGTTTGAGTGGGTTCCTCCGGGTACTCCGGTTTCCTCCCACAGTCCAAACACATGCATGTTAGGTTGATCACGTTAGTCACTCAAGTTAGTGACTGTGTTGGCCATGCGATGGACTGGCGTCCTGTCCATGGGGTATCCCTCCTTTGCCCAATGACGCAGGGATTGACTCTATATATATATTATATATATATATATATATATATATATATATATATATATATATATATATATATATATATAGTAGGTATAGTAGGTATACTATATATAGTAGGTATACTATATATAGTAGGTATAGTAGGTATAGTAGGTATACTATATATAGTAGGTATAGTAGGTATCTAATTGCTATTATCATAAGGCACTGTGGCTCACAAGGGCAGCTGCCTAAAACTTGACTACTCCAAATTGTAACTACCATTTGTTTGCATGCACCAGTTTCAGGGCTCTGAGGTGCAGACATGGTACACTGCATAGCCTTGTGGTTTAGTTCCGAGCTGCTGGTTTGCTGTGGTCTCGCTGCAGAGTGTAACTGCTACCGACCTCAGGCCTAATCTGAGCTCACCCTAACCCCTACTATGCACATTCATTGTAAGCTGCTGTACTACTCTGACCCACCATGCATCTGTACCAGAGATCAAGATCTGTTTGGTCAGTGTGACCTGTATATGGAGCAGTGTGTCGTACCTGAGCACTTTTGGTGGAGGCGTGATGAGAAACGAGTAAACCAGCACCGCTCAGATTCCCAGCCTTCCAGAAACGAACCGCTTTACCAGCCAAAGCGGCCTCCGTGTGAATGCGCCCGCTGTAATACATCACGAGGGGCTGCTATTGTAACTGCAGGCGCGAGATAACGACGCTCGTTAGGAAATAATGGCATAATCAATGAACACAACATGCTCAGAGAGGCAGAGAGAGCGAGCGAGCGAGAGAGAGAGGGAGAGAGAGAGAGAGAGAGAGAGAGAGGGAGGGAATAAAACGTTGAGCATACTAACAATGGCCCAGATTTCCATTCCCATATTCTTCTGCCTGATTTGATGTATGGATTAAAGTAGGCTTGTTAGAAATAACAAATATTGAATAAACATTCACAGAAAGGTTTGTACTGATTTGCCTCAAATTTCATTTAGTGGCTATGATGTCACCAAGAGTGCTTTGCTATGAGTCAGAACTGTTCACAATGGTAGTGAATGGAACCAGACGTCCACCTCTAAAAGCTCCCGCACAGAAAGGTATTACATGAAACGGTTATAAATACATATGTCTGAGATTTGTGCTGTAGACATGGAGACTCCTGGTTCCCATCAGCCCCACTGATTTGTCTGTACAGTCTTAGAGTTTGCAAAATTGGTGGAATTCCCCTTTAAACGCTGAAACCCACAGCACACACTCGAAAACTACAAACTGTGATCTCCTTCTAATATCTTCTTATACATTCACACACATCAGTCCAGCTTTTGTGTTTTAGGTTAGATTAAAAAATAATAATAATAAAAAAAAACAAGGGCCCTAATATGGACCCTTGAGGAACCCCACGTTTTATTCCAGTTCTCAAACTGCTACCCTGCTGCAGATGGGTCCAGCCTTTAATTACCTGGCTCAGATTTTATTATGGTGGATAGTGGGTGGTTTTGATAGTAAATAAACTGGCTATATTTGTTGCTACACATGTGGAGACCCCTGGTTACCATCATCACCACTGTAAAGAAGTCTCTGTGTTAAACTGTTTAATTCACCTGCTTTACATTTCAGACTGTTTCACCACCATCTGTGTACAGATCTTTCTAATGTGTGGTTGGTTCATACTCTGTGTGTGTGTGTGTGTGTGTGTGTGTGTGCCAGTGTGAGCACTACCGGAGGGGGATCATCTCAGGCTCTGTGTGTAAATCTCTGTGTGATGAGAAGACGCTCACTCTGCAGCGCTGCCTCTCCACATCACCTGCACACCAGGTAAACACCTACACGCACACATGACCAAGCCAAAAGTCCAAACACATCATAAAAGATTTATTTTATTCAATATTTACTTTCTATATTCATAATGTATATTGTGTATACTGTGTATATACTGTACTGTTTATTTATCTATTGTTTGTACTGAGTGTCTTGCTCTCCCTTTGCTGTGTGAATGTCTCCACAGTGGGACTAATAAAGGATTATCTTATCTTATTTTAATTCTCTTGTCAAAAGATTTGGCCCATTAGATTTTTCTTGAACACCAGGAGGCGTATCTAATGAGGTGGCCAGTGTGCGTATACCAGAGGTGTCAATTAATGAAGTACAAATACTTTGTTACTTTACTTAGAAATGTTGGTTATTTATACTATACATTTTAAACACAGTCTCGTTACTCCTGTTTCATTTACAGCTTGTTTTCATTCATGTACATATACATTCCAGTAAAGATCATTGATAACATGCCTTTGACTTTGACTTTGTGCACCATTACAATACTTATAGGCAACTAGTCATTAGGGGTGGGCGATATGGCCCTACAATAATATCACAATATTTCATGGCGATATGACAAAACATTGAATAAAAAAAAAAAAAAATTCAAGAATACACTACATACAATAAATTTTATTATTGCATACGATATGATATGGCACATCCCTAACTGAGATATAAAAAAATACAAGAATTTTCAACAGAAGTCAATGATCCAGAATGTCACAATACTAAATAATGAACTCCAAATATCTCCATATATCCAGGACTGAAGTAAAGTGAATGATACTGGACAGATAAAATCTGTCTCTAGTAGATATATCATAGGAAATGAGAAAAGTGTGAATTTTTCTTTTGCTAAAAACAGTAAAAAGTAGTACCTGATGTGATAATTGGCACAATATTTCAGGGTATAACATCATTGACGATATTCAAAACTGTTGGCGATATGGCACACCCCTACTAGTCATCATATCTTCCGCTCCATGAAACACATGTTAATGTTCAGTAGTAACAGATATGCTTCTTTAATATATTTACATTGTACTAAACTACATTCATGTTCAATGGGCGTATATGCGTCTGAAACAGGAAGCCTAGCGCATCCCAAACTTATCAACTTTAACATTTTAATATAACATTATAGTCATTATTTGGAAGAATGGGGTTTTTGGGGAGGTGGGCTAGTGCACTGTAGACCCCTGTGGTGCGGCCTAAGCTTTTGTCCTTAATGGCATTTTTTTCTTACATTACTTTTACTTTTATACTTTAAGTAGTTCTGAAAGCAGTACTTTTACACTTTTACTAGAGTAAAAAGCTTCAGTTGATACTTCAACTTCTACAGAAGTTTTTTAAACCCTAGTATCTATACTTCTACCTGAGTAATGAATGTAAATACTTCTAACACCTTTGGCATATACGCTTGGATATGTGTAGGCATAGGTGTTTGTGGGCGGATTCATTATAGTTTGTCAATATAATTACAATATTGTATTATTATACATTGAGGAGTCGTTTTTAAACCAACTGTATATTATTACTTTTCTTAATTTGTCTTCACTAAGTCCGTTTTTGCGATACCCACACCATTCCAACCGGTTCTTTGGTCAGATTAGGAATTCCGTGCTCCTGTATGGCTTTCTGACTAAACATATGGTTTTCATACAGTTAACTTAGTTTGTGGAATTGTGAATGCCAAGGTTTGGGCACACCCCTTACTAATACAAGTACATTGGTAGCATCCCAGCATCTATATGGCATGGTAACTGTCTAGCAGCCACCTGGAACACTAACACAACCCCTATGCAATACTGTACCTGTATGTTGCAGGTGTACAGCGCTGTGTGGAAGGAGAAGGCCGTAATAGTGAAGTGCGGGATCGAGGACGCTCTGGGAGGGGACGGCAGCCCCAACTCCCTCCCGAAGCACGACACCAGCCTGTACGACAAACCCACCCGTGGCACCTCCATGGACGAGTTCAGAGAGATGCTGCACTCTTTCCTCAAGGTCCCTTCATCAGTTCTTCCGACTGCAGAATGTCTTATCAATGTCTGATTTACTCGTACCAGCACAACACACACTAACAAACCACTACCACCACGTTAGTGCCACTGTAGTGCTGAGAATGAGCCACCACCCAAAATAATCCAAATAATAATCCAAATAATACCTGCCCTGTGTTGGGCCTGGGGGGTCCTGACCATTGAAGAACAGGGTAACAAAGTATGTAGACAAAAGTGATGAAACACGGTCTGTAATTGTAGAACTACAGTGAGCTCATATGTGGTCAGTGGAGCTCATAACATGGGCAGTGGATGCAGATACAGAAGGAGGTGTACCTAATAAAGTGGCCAGTCAGTGTATGTATGTAATACACAGCGGAGTCACATTATTATGACCTACGTTTAACAGCAGCTCTGAGTAGGTGGCAGCGTTATGTTCCCAGGAATGTTTTCATGACGTTCTCTGGACCCACTCATCCATGTAGAAGACACTCCCAACTGATTGGGATATAAATCTTGCAGATCACGTACACCATACATGCTGATTGTCTTCTCTGGGGCGAATGGGATCTTCCAGCAGGACAATGCGACACATCTCACGTCTAGAAATGTCCCACATTGGTTGGAAGAGCTGACCAAGACTTCTAGGTACTACCCTGAACCAATAATTCCCCCAGACTTGAACCCAGTTGAGCATCTGTGGGACCACCTGGCTTGTTGTGAATCCTCTACAGTCAGCATGGCTCCAGATACCTGTGACAACCATCCAGGACCTTATTGAGGCTCCCAGTTTATCTAGCTACTGTCCATGCTGCACACTCTGGATATTAGCTGGTGGTCATAATGACGTGACCCAACTGTGTATACCAGTCTCAATGGTCTGCAATGTTGAAACCCATGTGGTCGACGTTGATTATTAGAAGTTAATTTGTGACCCCAAACTTTTAAATGGCTCCTGTATTGGAAAAACAACTTGCTGCCAAAGAACCGAATGGGCTGACCGACACTCAGGCGCATAGAAGCAGCTGCTTTAGCTGCAGTGTTGTGAAAACGAAGCAGGGCTTATAATTGGTCAGTCATGCGCTGATAATACAAGAAGTGGAGATGATCCTCAGGCCTGGGTGCGAATGCATAGCCGGCATACCCAGCTGCTGCCTCACTGAGCTAGCTGTATATGTAGGCTGGATGTAAGGGAGGACAGCTGGAGGGTCCTCAAGTGTTTCTTCCCGTTCCAACACACGACCGAAAGTAAATGTGGCAATTATCTGAGGTGTCGGTTCAATGAACCCTACTCTGGTCTGGTATAACGTCTGCAGCGTATCTTCACTTTGGTATCTACATTGCAATAGATGCATGCATCTGCAGAATTCCTGTGTAGCCGTGCGATGCGCGAGGGGCTTCGGAAGCAAGGAAGCGGCTACTGTGTAAAAGAGTTCCGCTTTAGGAAAGGTAACGAAAGACGCAGCGACCCTTTCAGAAGAGGACGCAGCTGTCCCGCGGGCTCCCCAGAGAGAGAGAGAGTGGGGAAATGAAGAATAGAGTGAGTGAGCGAGTATAATGGAGAGGAGTGAGAGAGCGAGTCATTGGGAACGGGAGAAGGAAGAGAGAAAAGGGGGGGAAGGGCGCGAATGAGCAAGAGACACCGCGTGCCAGGAATAGCTGTGAGACCTCGTATTTCAACTCCCAGAACAATAGGTTCCCATACAACAAGACATAAACACAGGCTGCAGAAGGTCCACAGGATGACCAGATAGTGACCACTACCTCTAAGCAGCAAACCAATGAAATGCCTTGCCATGGAGATTCCACACCACCCCTGACCAAACCTTTAAACCACAGAACCTGCCCGTTTACTGTTAAGGTCAATCTAGTGACTCACTGCCCAATAAAGTAAAAGCATGGGCCCATAAATTTCATTACAGTGCCTCCTTAATGCCCCTCTCTCTGTCTGCCCACAGGACAGTCTGGGTGAGCAGGCGTCTCTGGGCTCGCTGGTGTCCCGCGTGGTCTCTCTGGCTGACGTCAACTCGGACGGTAAAGTCTCCCTGGCCGAAGCCAAGTCCGTGTGGGCCCTGCTGCAGATCGACGAGTTTGTGCCGATGCTGGCGCTGCAGGATAAAGAGCACGCCCCCCGGCTGCTGGGCTTCTGCGGCCACCTGTACGCCACGGAGCGCGTGGCCAACGGCGCCCTCTTCAGGCTGGACGTCCCGCCCTGGCTGCAGCCGCTGGTCCCCGAGGCCTTGAGCGGCGCCCTGAACCGCTGGCTGGCTCCGGCCTGGCCCCGGCGGGCGAGGATCACCATCGGCCTCCTGGAGTTCGTGGAGGAGGTCTTCCACGGTGCCTACGGGAGCTTCTACATGTGCGACGCCAGCCCCAGCCGCGTGGGCTACAACGCTAATTACGACTGCAAGATGGCCGACCTGGGCAGCGTGGCGTCCGAGGCTGCGGTTCGGGCGTTCCTCCGCGGGCGGACGTGCCAGACGAACGCCGACTGCACGTTCGGACGCGACTGCACGGCCACCTGCGACCGGCTGGCCAAGCAGTGCAACACGGAGGTGGTGCAGCCTAACCTGGCTAAGGTCTGCGCCCTGTTGAGGGACTTCTTGCTGTTCGGGGCGCCGGCAGACTTGCTGGACGACCTGGACAGACAGCTACGCACCTGCGTGACCCTCAGCGGCCTGGCCTCGCAGATGGAGGTGCACCACTCGCTCGTGCTCAACAACCTCAAGACACTGCTGTGGAAGAAGATCTCCGACACTAAGTACTCTTGAGAGGGAGAGGCAGGAAGGGAGGGTACGGCAGGGCGAAGGGTTCAGGATATTCTCTTGACGGGAACGTGAGGAGCGTAGAGAATGGCCTGCGATGGCATCTTTCACCAAGCAGTTCTGAGAAAAAGAGAGTGTGTACGGCAGGCCGAGAGGCTCAGGGATTTCAAAACAACTGCAGAACTAAAACAGGGAACAACTTCATGTATCATCGCTGTCTTAAGAAAATCTGATATCTCAGTATTCCAAGAGGAATGCCAACTCTATCAGAACTCCAAAGGTTCAACCTTCGTAATGGAAAGGGCAGCTTGCCCAAGAAGGTGGAGGTTTTCCTAAGGCAGGGATGACTAGGTGACCTGTAATGGACCTGCAGAGTTGAAAGGCGGCTGGGAGTTTTGTTATTCGGATGCCGAAGAGAAACATACAATAGAGCCCATCCGTTCTGTACGCTTCCTTCCATCCTGGAGGTGAGGATGACCAACGGTAGCCCACTCATCACTCACCCCTGCAACGACGCGGTGCACTTTAGAAAAGCTCCTTCACAGACTGGACTCTCGAACACCAAGGGCACTTGTTTTAAGGGCACATCTAAAGCAAGTTGCTACACTCTCCCCAGAAACACAAAGCACGGCATCCCAAGAGACCAACCCACGTAACCCTTCTCTGAAGCAGCCGTAGGAGGTCCCGACTGAGAAAACTCGGGTCCACTTTTGTCCGAAACTTTCCGGATGCTTTTCTAGCATTAAGTACACGTGAGCCATGTAATCAAAGGCTGGACTTGTCTGCAGCAGGTTAGTCTTTGTAGAGCTGGAATACAAACTTGGGGTACCTCAAGGGTCCGTAGTTGGGCCCTTGTTTGTTTCGTTTTGTTTGAATCTAATCTACAGACACAAATGCTGGACTGATGTGTGTGAAAGTTTGAGAAGATATCAGCGGGATATCATGATCTGTACTTGTTGCAGAGCGTGTGCTGTGGGGAAGGGAAAGTCCACCAATTTTTCCAAAATTTCTTCATCAATAGACTTTTGGGGTGATTCGTTGTAGGTATGTGTTTACAGTGATGGTGAGAGGAATCAGGGGTGACTATAACACACATATATACTTTTTAATTACTTTTAAAATCACCAGTATACCAACACATCTGGACGGTTGAAGACGAGAAAAATTGGAAAATGGAAAACAATATTCTTTAGGGACTAATTTTCCTCAGACGCCCTGCAGGTATCCCGCCACCATGAATGGACTCTAAGGTCAAAATCTTTTCAAAACTATCACAAAACAATGTCTCAACCATTTCATGTAATAACTTTCCATGAGGGAGCTTTTAGAGGTGGACGTCTGGTTCCATTCACCACCACTGTAAATGATTCTGACTATCTACAGCGGATACTGAACCACTCATGACATCTTAACTATTGAAATATGGAGTCATTTTGAGAAATCAGTGGACTCCCCCCTCTGTTAAGGCATTTTATTTCATTTTAACACATCGAAGTGTCTAAAAGTGAATGTTTATGATGACTTTGAAGTTACTGCTGTGATTTTCCACATATTCCTACTACTTGTTTAACATGCCACCATTTCTCTGAGCACTTCTATGAGAGTATGTAGTTTTATTCATGTACCCACTACAAATTCACCCTGAGTGAAGATACATGATGTCACAGCAAACAATCAGGGAAGTCTGTATTAGCTGGTTTGATAGAATGGTGACCGTATGTGTGTTTAAAGCCTTTATGTAGATTCATGTTAAGAATACCTGATAATATTTGAGTTCTCACATCTTTCTCAGATCTGTCCGTGTCCGGCTTCTGTAAAGGTTCTTCTGGAGGATCGTTCTAATTAACCTCTAACGTGGAGCACAGCTTTCACCTGAAATGTGTTTTAGTTCAGAGATACACAGTTCAGAGAAAAGTTGAATGTCCATGGAAGCTTTAGTGAAAGTTCTGCCAGGAAGACTCTAATGCTACGCCATTCATTTAGTCACTACCACCAACCAATAGCTGGTCTATGCCAGTCTTTGAATGACCCTACTTGTCTATCCCCCCGGCTGCATTCATGTGCCGCCGTTTTGATGCTCCCCAACACACCACCAGTTTGGCCCTGTCCATTTGATGAGGGGAGTTCCAGTCCAGCAGGATAAGCCAAGGTTTGAATGCTTCAAGACCTGGACGGGACACCAAACAGTTCCAAATTGGTATATCCTTTACGATCTTTAATCATATCCACTATCACAATGACCTCCTAAACTCCTCTCTCCTGAGTCTTTATAACAGAAATTCATTCCCCCCTCAGCTAACTGTACCCCATCAGCCAGAACATGTTTGGATGCTTTCTTTGGTAAGGCCTATGTGATCTACGCTAGCACAGTATTAACAACAATAATTAAACTGAATTGTATTGAATTTAAGCTCAGCTTCAAAGCTATACCCTCACCCACACTAACTCACTGATGTTACACAAGTGCTCAACCGTGGGAGGAAGAGGTCAGTGAGGAGGAGACCAGCACCAGAACACGTTCAGCTAGGTTAGCATCAGTGTGCTAATCTTGTCTTTTGTTTTGAAAACACTATAAGCATTGCGTACATCATTTTTTTGGCTTCAGCTGGCTATAAACTTTCTTTTTGTTGTAGTTAGCCATGTAGCCTTTAGCATGCAAACTACTAGGCTGGCTGAGAAAGCTGATGAAGGTGGAATGCTAAAGGCTACATTGCTAACTACAACAAAAAGAAAGTTTATAGCCAAGTAGCCCTGTAGACATCAGCATGCCAACTACTAGGCTGGTCCAGAAAGCTGATGAAGTTGGCATGCTGAAGGCTACATGGCTAACTATAACAAAAAAAAGTTTATAGCTATGTAGACTTTAACAAGCCAACTACTAAAGCTGATGAAGTTGGCATGCTCAAGGCTACATGGCTAACTATAACAAAAAAAAAGTTTATAGCTATGTAGACTTTAACATGCCAACTACTAAAGCTAATGAAGTTGGCATGCTCAAGGCTACATGGCTAACTACAACAAAAATAAAGTTTATAGCCATGTAGCCCTGTAGGCTTTAGCATGCCACCTACTATGCTGGCTGAGAAAGCTAATGATGTTGGAATGCTAAAGGCTACATTGCCTTAGCTTTGCCCTGGAGCTACAAAGCTAATGTAGCTAGTGGAAGACTAGCAGCAGCTAGCATTGTGCAAACCGCTAGGCTAAGTCCTCATGCATTTGCCCTCAAACCATGTTGGGTTGTTAAGTAATATCAAATAGACCTGCATGCCGTCACTGTCTAAATAAAACAGAGGTTTTATTATGTGGTTTCCTAAAAAAGGAGTTATTTGTTAAAGACGTTAGCCTTGAGCTCCAGTGCAAAACTTCAGACACTAAACGTATCTTGGCTGATTGAATACACTATGGGGTGTGTCTCAAATCCTAGTGATCTCCTACATACTTAGCATTTTATGTCATAGTATGCGCTCCCGACATGTAGACTGTCCCAATTCTTACATACCTTAAACATACTGTCTACTGAGAAACCTTATTTAGACCTGATTTTAAGGAAGCATCGAACGCTTCCTCAGCCGCTAAGACAATCCCATGATACAACGCAGGCTAATCTAGGAGCAGTGAAGTGGTTTTAAAATGTGAGTTATTTTGATTCTCTCTGGAGTTTTAATGTGTTTCTGGTCATATAATCACACAAAACAGTTTTTTATTATCAACTCTGTAACGAGTCCTTCACCATTTACACTTTTATACTCGAGCCATTAACATTTATGCTAGCAGATTTTTAAGTCTAGGGCTATTGTTTTGGATGCTGCCGGTAGCTTAGCAACCAGCTAACCCACCGGTGGTGTGCTGCAGTGGGGGGAACAAGCCGTGACGCAGTCTCTCTCTAACTAGAGCGTCTCAGTAATCTGTTTTATGAGGAGAGATGAGGAGAGAACACTGATACTTACACAGCTGCTACCTAGACAGCCTACTTAGACCCTCACTAGGATTTGAGACACAGCCTAAGTAAGGGGGAAAATTAAAGGAAAAGTAAAAAAAAAAAATCTCTAAAATGATATACTGCTCTTTACTTTCGATGTAAGCTACTTCTAGTTTTGAGTTAGGGTTAAGGACAACTTAGAGTTACTTGGTTTTTATTGGACAGGGATGATATTTGATTGTTCACCGAGCTGTTCCTTTAATAATATGTTAATTTATACTAAGGTAACTAACGTGAGCCCTTGTTTACCTGAACTCCCTGCTTCCTGTTGCTGGGGTTACTGTGGCCGTACCTTGCAGGGTACCACGCTGCTGGTAAGCATGCTTTTGCGCTCCCTGTGTTTCACCATAGGGAGAGGCACTGTCCATCTCCGTAACCTAAAATTAGCCACACTGACCTCCACGTCCTCACTCGTCCTCTACCAGGAGCCTTCATCGCTCTCTTAGGAATAAACTGTCTGAACAGAAGCTTGTCTGTGAGTCATTCCAGAAAGTGGTTGTACTATCTCTAAACCCCTTTTCCATTTTATTTTTTCTTTCTTTTTAAAACTAACATTTGAAGATATTTCAAGGCCTTTACTTACAAACAAGCAGAAACGAGGCACCATTAAATAATGATTTATTATAAATGGTTCCATCAAATAAACTGAGTATTATAAACTTTATTATAACTTTATTATAAAATTACTAGTATTATAAAAAATATCCAAAATGTTAATTTATAAAGATGCATTTAAATCAGACTACTTTAAATGTTATTTATATTTAAAAAAAATACTTGTCTGACTAACATATTTTTAAAAAATGGGCCTGTGAAAGTAAACAACTGGCCACTATAGCCTCTCTGCAGAGCACAAACTAGAACAACGTAGTTTACATATCGATGCTGTCCAATGAAAAACATGTGTCTACATTTTTGTCGATTTCTGTTTTTCTAAATCAATTTTATAATGAATGGACCAATAGAAATGCTCCAAAATAGCTTGGAAACAATTCTGGTTCCATTGACTTCCATTGAAAGTGAAGACAGTTTTTGGCCTCTCCTGTGAAGTTGCCATTTCGGAGATGTCTGTGTTTCATCGGACAGTGATGATATGCAAACCAACAGAAAACAGCAGTAGTTTTTCTAATAATAATACTTTAAAGGTTGATAAAATTAATAAACAGTCCACAAGAGTCTAACAGTTTACCAACAGTGGTGAAATGATAACAGTGGGCATCAGTGCTTCAGCATATTTTAACAAAACTATGATGATGTGTGAACAATATAACAAAAATATAGCATCACAAAACCTTCAATACATTCTCTAGATACACAATATGCATCACAGTAGTTTTCTTGTTGGTAAACAAGCTACACTGTGCAGCAAGTGCAGCTTTAGTAATTCAGTATTCAGTACTTCAGTATTTTCACTGGTGTCTCAGACGAGAGACAATTAAAATACACATACAAATTCATTTCATTTTCAGTATTAATTTTTACTATTATTAAATACTCATTTTTTCCAAGCAATCAAAACATTAATTGACATTAATTAAATTCTAACTATGGCCAGTCACACTTCCTATTTGTCTCAAACATTACATTTAATATACTCCATATTTAAAATTTGGTATCAGGAATTCAATTGGCACATGTTAAAAATTCTAACCAGACTATTAAATATTGATCCACTGGCTTTTATTCAGTGGTTCACTTAATGTACTGGACTGAATCCAGTTCAGCAGAAGCAGCTCTGCGTTCTATAATCGCTCATGCTGTGGGTCAGTGTTCACTGTAGCAGTACTTACTGTCATATTGCCCACCCTGATCACAGACTGATGTTTTTTATCATTATGATAGGAAAATGTTTATGTGGCCCCATGCTGACCACCTGCTACTCAGTGAGATAAGTCTCAGTCCTCCCTCCAGATGTGTAATAGCAGACACAGTGATGAGTTCGGCCACTCTGTGGGGTCAGACAGGCGAGGACAGAGGTTACAATAATACATTACCTTTATATATATATATAAAATCACGCGAGACTGGTGGCTAATTTTAAAGATCGATCTCGGGTTATGACCACCAGCTAACATCCAGAGAGTAGCTACCGTGTGCTGGGAGACTCAGTAAGGTCCTGGTAGGTGGTCACAGGTATCATGAGCCATGCTGACTGCAGTGCATCTCACAGCTGCTGGAGGGAGCATGGAGAAGGATCCATAGAGCCAACACCACCACCTCCAGGTGGTCCCACAGATGTTCCCCAGACCATAATGCTGCCATCTAAGTGCTGCTATAGTAGAAATATAATAATATTGTAAAAGACTTGAATGTAAGTCAATTCAACCAGAATTCCTTTATTTTGAAGCTTTTCTTGACATTTCTTGTCAATATATATATATATATAGTACAGTGTATTCACTGAATAAAGACGTACCGCGGGGTGGACCGGTCCTTGATGGTGCAGCTGATTGATGAAGTCTCAGGTCTTCATGTCTGAAGTCACATTAGTCACAAATGACACAACGAAGTGAGGAACAAAGGTCAGTACAGCATAACAGCTTCACTTCATAATGGAAAGCTGCAAATACATCACTATTAAAAATAGAGTTTAGTACTTCACAGGGCTGATATCCATCCATCCATTCATTATCTTCCACTTTATCCCACTAGTCAGGGTCACTGGGGGGCTGGAGCCAATCCCAGCATCACCGGGTGAAGGCGGGGTCACCAGTCCATTGCATGGCTCATATCCTAGTTTATATTTTTAATACACTTCCAATTAGATACATTTCTGCTTTATGGGTGAGGAGAAAACTGTACATTCAGTTTATCATCACTGTATTTACATGTACAAACAGAGATGGAGTTATCTGGCCCAGTTCCAATCCCCTAGTCCACTGAGCAGGGAGACTGGGGGGATCACGAGCCAGTTACTGTCTGCCCGTATACAGCACAACCGCAGCATCACAGCCACGACTGCGTCTCGACGGGCAAGAGCGCAGATACGCCTTCACAAACACATTCACCTTTAAACGCCCAACGTCAGAGAAAACTGAGCTTTCTGTATTATTTTATTATTAAAGCTCTTATTAGTCTAAACTGTTATTAGTCAAACTAAAAATTTGACTCAAAATATCTTTCATAATTTAATTTGTATCTCAAAATTAGTTTTCTTCCCCAAAATGTAGACACAGAATCTCTCTCAAAGTGTCTTTTCTGTCCACATTTTGACTTTCAAAATTAATTTTCTTGCTACAAGTTTAGCTTAATTTGTCTATATGACTTCTCTAAACACTTTGACTTCATATCTCAAAAATTGTGCTTCTCTCCATACAGGCCTAGAATCCCTACATGAGTTTTCTGGCCAAATCTGGACTTTTTTCGAAATTAAATCTCTAAAAATGTAAATTTAATGTCTCACAATGATTTAAAAAAAAAAAATCTTTACATTTTTCTTAATAACGACTTTTCTCTCAGTATGTCTAAGCAGAAGGTCATAATGACTTTTCTCTTGAACTTCTAATGAAATATGACTTCCTTTAAAAATGTAGACTTTGTGTCTGTAATGACTTTTCTCTCAAAATGATTATATATGAATGAACAATAAATCTAATCTAATGCCATTGGCACTGATTTCCATTCAAGAAGGGGCCAAACCCAAAATAACAAAACATTAAGCATTAAGCTTATGTCAATCAAAAAGAGAAAAGTGAGTTATTGTATAATATAATAACAGAGTACTGTAGAGTATGATAAAAGGGAGGGACTGTAACTGTCTGTTCAGTAACAGACAGGCAGGCTGGGCAGGTCAGAGCCTGTATGTTTGTCGTTAGTCACTTCAACCAAACCAAACACTCAGGTTTGACTTTAATTAGAGTTTTTATATTGTAGGTTGGTAAAGTGGACTTAATTCATAAGACTATACTCCCCACTCTCGTACAAATCACTGTACATATTCAATATTGAACTTTTTCTGTACTTATATTGCTTATTATATAATAATGTATATATAATAATATGTATGTTACATATTCACTTCAATACACCTTTATTTCTACACCATCTGTGTATATTATGTATATAGATGTAAATGTATATATGCATAATCATATAAATTCACATCTCTGTTTATATTTTGTACATACCCACAAACATATTCATATATTCCTTTATGTAACTGCATTTCATTACCTTGTACTAGATCTATCTATCTATAAATATATCTATCTATCGCTTTCTATCTATCTATCTATCTATCTATCTATCTATCTATCTATCTATCTATCTATCTATCTATAAATATATCTATCTATCGCTTTCTATCTATCTATCTATAAATATATCTATCTATCGCTTTCTATCTATCTATCTATCTATCTATCTATCTATCTATAAATATATCTATCTATCGCTTTCTATCTATCTATCTGTTTGTATACCTAGCTCTCTGTCTATCTATCTATCTATTGCTTTCTATCGCTTTCTATCTATCTATCTCTCTATCTATCTATAAATATATCTATCTATCGCTTTCTATCTATTTATCTATCTATCTATAAATATATCTATCTATTGCTTTCTATCGCTTTCTATCTATCTAGCTCTCTATCTATTTATCTTTAAATATATCTATCCATCGCTTTCTGTCTATGTATCTATCTATCTATAAATATATCTATCACTTTCTATCTATCTATCTATCTATCTATCTATCTATCTATCTATCTATCACTCTTTGTATACCTAGCTCTCCATCTATCTATCTTTCTTTCTATCTATCTATCTATCTATCTATCTATCTATCTATCTATCTATCGCTCTTTCTACCTGTCTATCTCTCTTTCTACCTATCTATCGCTCTTTCTACCTATCTCTCGCTCTTTCTTTCTATCTATCTATCTATCTATCTATCTATCTATCTATCTATCTATCTATCGCTCTTTCTACCTATCTCTATCTATCGCTCTTTCTACCTATCTCTATCTATCTATCGCTCTTTCTACCTATCTCTCGCTCTATCTATCTATCTATCTATCTATCTACCTATCTCTCTTTCTATCTATCGCTCTTTCTACCTATCTCTCGCTCTATCTATCTATCTATCTATCTATCTCTCTTTCTACCTATCTCTCTTTCTATCTATCGCTCTTTTTACCTATCTATCGCTCTTTCTACCTATCTCTCGCTCTTTCTTTCTTTCTTTCTTTCTATCTATCTATCTATCGCTCTTTCTACCTGTCTATCTCTCTTTCTACCTATCTATCGCTCTTTCTACCTATCTCTCGCTCTTTCTTTCTATATATCTATCTATCTATCTATCTATCTATCGCTCTTTCTACCTATCTCTCGCTCTTTCTACCTATCTCTTTCTATCTATCGCTCTTTCTACCTATCTCTCGCTCTATCTATCTATCTATCTATCTATCTATCTACCTATCTCTCTTTCTATCTATCGCTCTTTCTACCTCTCTCGCTCTATCTATCTATCTACCTATCTCTCTTTCTATCTATCGCTCTTTCTACCTATCTATCGCTCTTTCTACCTGTCTCTCTTTCTATCTATCGCTCTTTCTACCTATCTCTCGCTCTATCTATCTATCTATTGCTCTTTCTACCTATCTCTCTTTCTATCTATCGCTCTTTCTACCTATCTATCGCTCTTTCTACCTGTCTCTCTTTCTATCTATCGCTCTTTCTACCTATCTCTCGCTCTATCTATCTATCTATTGCTCTTTCTACCTATCTCTCTTTCTATCTATTGCTCTTTCTACCTATCTCTCGCTCTATCTATCTATCTATTGCTCTTTCTACCTATCTCTCGCTCTATCTATCTATCTATTGCTCTTTCTACCTATCTCTCGCTCTATCTATCTATTGCTCTTTCTACCTATCTCTCGCTCTATCTATCTATCTATCTATCGCTCTTTCTACCTATCTCTCGCTCTATCTATCTATCTATCTATCTGTCTGTGTAATTATTAGAGAGTATGAGGATTAAAGGGAGATGGTAAATAAATACTAAAGAGTAATTAAAGTTTTGGTTTGTATTAAAGTGAGGAGCAGTAAATCAGACTCTCCAGTATTTATTTACATCCTCAACAGGTGCTGAACACGCGGCGGATCACAGATCGCTATAAATAAACCCGAGCAGCTCCGTACAGACTTAAACACTTCATCAGACAAATATAACAGTATATAACAATATTAATTACACACCAACACACACTGTTTAAGAAGGTCACGATAATATATCGAATATATAATAAAGTGAATACGCTACATTTAGAATAGATTCTCTCAGCTGGGTAAACAGATCGACTCGCACGATTAAAAATAGTAATAAATGTAGATCTGACTAAAAATAAAACATATTAAACCTTAAACCTGTAGTTTTTACCTGAACTGTCAGCTCAGAAGCAGTCCTGTATCTGCCAGACCTACGGCAGCCTGGAGCGGTCAAACGGGTTCATTTACACAACGCGTTTCAGCCCAGCTGAGAGACAGAGCAGCACATTCAATAACAACACACGAGAACCACGTGATTAATATAAACCTTCTTTAATTTTATACAATCCATACAGAATAATTAGCACTGATTACCACACACACACACATACACGATAATATATATATCTTATCACTGTCCAATGAGAAACATGCATCTCTATTTATTTATTTATTTATTTTTAGTTTTCTACATCATTTGAACACGCCAATGTTAGTTTACATTGTGTGAAAATTTCATGATGAATGGACCAATAGAAATGCTCCAAAACAGCTTGGAAAAAAATCTGGTTCCATTGACTTCCATTGACAGTAAAGTATGTTTTAGTCTCTCCTGAAAAGTTGCAAATTTGGAGATGCTATATTAATTTATTTATTTTACAGGCTGCATCATAAGCAGACCTCCCGAGTCCACTCCTCATCCCATAGCTCCTGTTAAATCTGGGTCTAAGCTGGGACATCAGAACCGTTCCAAACCAGATATGGTTTAATCCTATGTTTACTGATGTAAGATGTTCAGTTCTAGAGAGTCTGAATGGTTTACAGTGGTGGTGTATGGAACCAGACGTCCACCTTTAAACGCTCCCTTACAGAAAGCTACTACAGGACATAAACCTTTATGAATATGATGCCTGGAGGCTGAGATCTTGTTTAATGACAGTTCCGATAAGATGTTGGTCTAAAACCTATATAGCTACTCACGGTGGAAGTGGACATCATCAGCTTTATGTATCATTACTGTCCAAAGAAAGCACTATGTAGGGGAGCAGGGAGGCATTTAGGATTCATCCCCCCACCCACATCTAGGAATATGGGTGGCCTTAAACTGGTGCTATATAAAAAAAATACTAATTTTATGATAATAGTGAAACAAGTATCTCCAAAAAGGCAGCTTTTCAGGCGAGAACAAAAAGTGTCTTCACCTTCAATGCAAGTCAATGGAACCAGAAGTTTTTCCAAGCTACTGTGGAGCATTTCTATTGGTCCTGAAACTTTCACAGGATATAAAGAACTGCCGTTGTGTTTAACTGATGTAGAGTTTTTGATATGAGTGGGTAAGACAGAGCAGTGCCGCTGCTGGAGTGTTTAAACACTGTGTCCACTCACTGTCCACTCTATTAGACACTCCCACCTTGCTGGTCCACTGTGTCCTTTATCAGTGTTTACAGGACGCTGCTCACAGGACACTGTTGTCTGGATAGTTTTGGTTGGTGGACTATT
>CM038717.1:36821698-36909198 GCA_021613375.1 Megaleporinus macrocephalus
AAGAGACCATGGTTCTTTTCAGTAGCGACACAGTGGAGTCGCTACTGAACATTTTAGTATTAGTGAAACACAACCCTTAATTTCTCTTTTAAAATTTTCCGCTCCACCTTAAATGCTGCAGCAGCTCCATTCCGGCGTCTACGAGGCCTGACTAGATTTAATGCACCGCTTAAGGTGGACCGGATAATTAAAGTCTCGCGTTCTCCAGCTCAGCCTCGCGACATATTATACTATAAGCTTTAATAAACGAGACAATTAATACCATTAATCTCAGTTTAGAGCTACAAGTTTATGAAGAAACGTGTTTGTTAGAAACGGTTCACCTTTCGTTAGTATCCTCGCTGCCATGCTCCCGACTCTGCTCGTCTCCTTCCTCTGACTGAACCACGAACAGACTTCTGGGTAATGTAGTTCATGAGCAGCCCGCGCGCCTACAGCTTTCACGCAAAAACGCCGCTTTCTGGACTACAAGAACCACAAACGCCACTGTTTACGCGAAAACAACACGTTTTATTGCTCACAAACGGTTCCTAACATCATTTCTACTCTTTCTTATCGTCTTAAATGTGAAATAAGAAAACAGAGACTATTTTAATATCACTTAAAAGTGCGAATGACGAACATTAACAGCGCTGAATTAACAGAAAAGCTAAATACAGAAAACAAACGAGTATAAAATTACGACAATCATTTTTTCTTTACATGAGGCCACTGTATAACTCTTTAAAACCAAATTACAACACATGCAAACATAAAAACAAAGAGAAAATATGAACAATATAGCCAAACACTGCAAATATGAACACTCTCGAAACACTGCACAAGGCATAATTGAGCATGAAACTGAAACTTCTGCTTGGCTTGCTCTTTCTAAGATAGTCTTGTATTATCTTTCACAAGATTCCACCCATCCATGTACCGTAAGGTAATATTTAAGGGAAATTCAACCATTTTTCAGTATTTCTGCGTATATTACATCATTATGAATAGGCTGCCAGGTGTCTGATTTTAAAATCCAGTCTTGGTGGAGGGATACATGCGAGCACTGAGGCAAAATAGCCCCAGAGAAAAACGTATATATATATATATATATATATATATATATATATATATATATATTTTTTTTTTTTTTTTCCCATTACCATCATATATAAGCTCAGAACACTTGTTTAGGTTCACTAAATATAGTAAATAAAGTGTCCATATTTGTGTTGTAGACTTGGTGACGTCTGGTTACCATCACCACCACTAAGAGTGTACAATCAACCATTTAAACTCGTGAATGAGTCTCTTGGCATCTCAGCCACTAGATTATTTAGAATTTGAAATCCAAACGGGTGGAATTCCCCTGTAATCGGACCCTGACTTAAAGGGAGATGAGGGCTGCCGTGGCTACAGGGCGGCGCAGGTGGACAGGAGGGTCATCTGGACACGCTGACCACAAACTGCAGCTTCCTCTTCACCTCCTTCATCATTCTGCTTCCCTGTAACTAACACAGGCACACAGAGACAGTCTCAACAAACAGCTCTCCAACAAATCCCATCCCTGTGTGTGAGACTGCTGGGAGGCTCTCTGCCGTATTCCCACTGTTCTAGCACTGTGATATACATTTACACCGTTCTAGAACATTCTGCCCCCATCTCAAACGGTTCTACAACATTCCCACCAATTTCCCACTGTTTTGAACTGCTTTCCCCATTCCAAACTCTTATACAACGTCTCAGCCTCATTTCACAAACATCAGCACATCGTCACTGTCCAAAGAGAAACTCCAAAATAGGAACTTTACAGGAGAGACCAAAAACAGTCTTTACTTTCAATGTAAGTCAATGGAACCAGAATTTTTTCCAAGTGATTTTGGAGTATTTCTATTGGTCCACTCATCGTAAAACATTCACACAATGTAAACGGCAGCTGTCGTGTTCAAGTGATGAGAAAAAAAAACCAACAGAAATGGAGATGTTTTTTCTTGGACAGCAACAATATTCTCTTTCTTTCTGAAGTTCTTTTGAGACATTTGAATCATTTTATGTCCCAAATGTTGTGTTTCTGTTACTGTGCCTTTAAGACTGATTTATGTAAATGAGCTCTGTTCTGACTGGCTGCCCTGTACTGCGTCAAATTCAAAAACAAGAGACACATGTTTTTCCTTGGACAGCGACGATATTCATAACCGTGTACATTTCTTTCTGTGTGGGAGCTTTTAGAGGTGGATGTCTGGTTCCATTCACCACCATTGTAAACAGTTCTGTCTCTTTAAAATAGAGCCTTTCACACTAAACCACTCTGAATGACTGTTTAATTATGCAGCACAGTTGGAAAATTGATGGATTTGCACTTTAAGCAATACTATAGATAACAACTGAACTAATTTTAGGATGTTTTAATGAGAAATTTATATTTAAATATTTTAATTGATTCGAAACAGCTCTTCATTAATACATTTATTTGTTACTATAAATTTTGGGAAGAAGAAGAGATCACTAATAATAATATAATCATTAAAACAAAGGATCTGTTTATAGAAACTCCTGATATTATTGTTGCTCTCCAAAGAAAAACATTTATATGTAACTTTACAGGAGAGGCTCAAAACCTTCTTCAGTTTTAATGTAAGTCAATGGAACCAGAAAACTTTCCAAGCTAGTTTAGAGCATTTCTATCGGTCTGTTCATCATGAAACATTCACCTGGTGTAAAGGACAGCTGTCGGGTTCAAACGGCATAGAAAAATAAAACTGGACAAAAATGGAGCCGTGTTTTTCGTTGGACGGTGGCGATATATACACCTTTTCTACAGCTCAGTTCATCATTCTGAAAACTTGCTACTTAGCCTACTGATATTCTGGCAATGCTGAACAGTACCAGCTTATCATCGTTGACCAAAGCATGTAAAAACATGAATGGACCAATAGAAATGCTGCAAAACTAGCTTGGAAAAATTTCTGGTTCTATTGACTTATATTGAAAGTATAGACAGTTTTTGGTCTCTCCTGCACAGTTCCCATATTGAAGCTACTTGTTTCTCTCTGGACAGCGACGATATTAGAATCATATACTATAAAACCTTATTGATTATAAAACCTGATGGATTTTATATCAGTTCAAACATTGATACCATACTTTTGATCGGTGGAGATTATCAAATCTGCCTTCTGTAAACTTCCACTCCAACCAAACGTCCCCTCTACATTACTCAGATAGATAGATAGATAAATAGATAGATAGATAGATAGATAGATAGATAGATAGATAGATAGGACTGACAGGGATAGACAGATAGATAGATAGATAGACAGATAAATCATTAGATAGATAGATAGATAGATAGATAGATAGGACTGACAGGGATAGATAGATAGACAGATAAATCATTAGATAGATAGATAGATAGATAGACAGACAGATAAATCATTAGATAGATAGATGGATAGATAAATAGTTCGATAAATCATTAGATAGACAGATAGATAGATAGATAGACTGATAAATCATTAGATAGATAGACCGATAAATCATTAAATAGATAGATAGATAGATAGATAGATAGACTGATAAATCATTAGATAGATAGATAGACCGATAAATCATTAAATAGATAGATAGATAGATAGATAGATAGATAGATAGATAGATAGACTGATAAATCATTGGATAGATAGATAGACCAATAAATCATTAAATAGATAGATAGATAGATACTGATAAATCATTAGATAGATAGATAGATAGATAGATAGATAGATAGACCGATAGATAGACTGATAGATAGACCGATAGATAGACCGATAGACTGATAGATAGACCGATAGATAGACCGATAGACTGATAGATAGACCGATAGACTGATAGATAGACCGATAGATAGACCGATAGACTGATAGATAGACCGATAGATAGACCGATAGACTGATAGATAGACCGATAGACTGATAGATAGACCGATAGATAGACCGATAGACTGATAGATAGACCGATAGATAGACCGATAGACTGATAGATAGACCGATAGACTGATAGATAGACCGATAGATCGATCTCCACATTTAAGTCACCCCTGCAGTGAGACACTCACATACACACACACTAGTGAGCACACTTGCCCGGAGCGGTGGGCAGCCCTACCACAGCGCCCAGGGAGCAGTCAGGGGTTTACAGGTGTGTGTGCGCTTGCGTACCTGCCGAATGTGTCTGAACTTCTCTCTCCTCTCCTCCGTATCCAGGGCAATGTAGGGGCTGAGCACCTCACCGGGATCGATGCAGGTGGAGAGGAACCTGCTAGAGGAAGTCAGACAGACTCAGTGAGTGCAGAACAGCATTTGTTAGAGAGGAAACAACACGAGCACCAACTCCGCTCCACCAAACCTGGAAAAGAAAACACCCTGAAACTGGATTTCTCCTCCAGTGGATTCAGTCAGAGAAACAGCGTACGTCCCAACGGGAGAAGAACAAACACGCCTCCACTGAGGAAGGACTTCAAAGAAGACCGTCGCTCGTTTCCAGATTTTATTAAAGGGCCCACATCTTACAATTCACTTCTCCTCACTGTCCAAAAAACATAGCAACTTTACAGGAAGGGGAACAATTAACTTCACTTTTAATGTAAATCAATCTTGTGGAGCATTTCTATTGGTCCATTCATCATGAAACGTTCACACACTGTAAACAGCAGCTACAACAGAGATACACGTCTTTCTTCCTCCAGTTCTTTAGAGACATTCGAGTCAGTTTATGTTCCAAAAACAATCCAAATTCACGTCTACATGATCATTTTCCAACCTCTCCATAGTCCTACGAACTAAACAGACTGTTTCTGTTACTGTGCCTTTAAATCTTTAGGTCTTAAAGGTACAGAAACAGTCTGTTTAATTCAGAGGAATATGTAAATGAGCTCTGTTCTAACTGGCTACTTTGTGTCAAGTTCAAATAAAAATCTTAGAGCTAAACTGCTGTAAGCTAAAAACTGGGATTTAAGAAAACATGCTTTTTTTGTGACATCACAAAATAAACAATAATAAAATTTGCTGTTTTTGGAGCTTACTATCCACATTTGGCGTGCATGAACTGTACAGCATGTTCTAACAAGCCTTTTCATGACAAAATAACCAAAAAAATAACTTTCGCATGAAATGGGCCCTTTAAATGTTTAAGGGTACCATGGAAACGAAGCTGTGATGTCACAAAAAGCAACGCTATACCTGACCAACCTACCCCACAGCTGTTTAACTCTGCCCATTTGCACTTGAATGCTTCAGCACAATACAGGACGGCCAATCAGAACAGAGTCCATACACGCATATCAGCCTAAGGAATTAAAGAACTGGTGTAAAAATGATTGATAACTGTTTTTAATACATACAACCACACAAATACAGGATATGGGCCCTTTAATTAAATTAACCTTGAAGAACTTTCAAGTTATTAAACATCGAGTGCTTCCAAACAAACTTGAAATAAAATAGTGAAGATGTTTCTAAATATAAAAACCTAAATACCCAATTAGATGGTAAGTGTTCGGAGCGGTTTGGTGTAAAATGCTCAGTTCTGGAGTGGTGGAGTGAATGGAACCAGACGTCCACCTCCAGAAGCTCCCTCAAAAAGACATTAGGGCTTGAATATACTGAGATATTCCTTTATGATAGATTTGAGTCTTTACAATCAATTATTTCACACCAAACCACTCTGAATTATAGGATTTTAGAAACAAATAAATAAACAATGTTATTCCCCTTGACTCTATGACCAACCGTAGTTGCACACAAGAGCAGAACACTGAAGTCTGTGTTGGAAAGTCATTCTTTATTAGGCTTTTTTCAATTATTTATTTTCTTATTTTAAAGGTACAGTTGGAGTATCCGGCCTCTGAGTGAACCAGGGGAAGAAAAGCTCCGAAAACATCAGCTCAGGCCAGCGAGAGGCCTTTCTCCCTTTCACGTCCACAAAAAACCCAAATAAATAACGTTCTTCGCACACAGGAAGATGAGCGCACGCATGATCAGCCAAAGGTGGCGGCCGAGATGACAGATTTGGGAGGGAGGGGGTATTGGATACAGATGCAAATATGTTGTTGTTGAGAGTTTGTGTCCGACGTAGTCTGTAAACAGAAGAAGCGAATGTGTGTGTGTGTGCACGAGAAAAAGAAAGAAACAATCCCTCCTTCCATTCCGCATGCCAGTAAACAGTGACATTTTTACTTTTTTCCATAAAAGAGTTAGAAAAAAAACATATATGTACAACTTGGTAATGACAGTGCATACAGGAAATACAAACAGTCCTTACAAAAACAACAACAGAACCGAAAAATCAACAAGGTACATAACAAAAGGTTCCACATGAGAGAGGGATACCGGTTCCCCGTGTCGTCTTTTGTTTGATATGAGCAAAAATCGAATCTGTTAAAAAAGAAATATTTATACAAACTCAACGTATGAGAACAGAAACAAGCAAGAGAACACAACGTTCTAGGATTGTAGCTCAACAGCGGCTTTGAGAGAGCTCGTAGAACATACGGTCCCTATACGGTGCTGGCTCTCGTGCTGCATTCAGTACAAGACTCTGAGAGTACATGGGGCTGCTTTGGCCTGTAGGCTAGCGCAGTGGTTCTGAGCACGTAATAAATACTTGATGAGTTCAATCAGTAAAAATCTGAAGATGTGCGCCGCAGGACCCTTGAGCCAACCCCACAGGTTTAATAAATCTGCTTATACAAGGCACGACAGGGACCACCGTCCACCGGGGTACATCACAAAGCAAGACTTATGGCTGACTTGAAGAAGAATGCCATCACGTTTTCAGAATTCCTATTTAACAACATGTCAATGGTTGGGAGAGTCAGAACGGCTCACAGTGGTGGTGAATGGAACCAGACGTTCATCTTCAAACACTTCCTACAGAAAGGTACTGTATGAAATGGTTAGGAAGATGCTGCCTGATGTCTGAGATGTAGTCTGATGACACGTTTGAGCTTAAAATCCATACAAGCATCCAAGAAAAAAAAAAATAATAATAATAATTATTTCAGACTTTCCTCTATTTTACCAATCATCAACATTCCACATATAAACAGAAGATGTTTGTAGGTTCACTGGTGGCTTTGATGGGAAATAGAATGCCTATATTTGTGGTGTTGATTCCCGGTTCCCATCACCACCACTGTCAAGAAATTTGAGCCTCTACAATCAAGTGTTTCAAACCAAACCCACTCTGACTGAGTCAAACACTGAATTATATAGAAATTTCAAAATCTAGGTGGAATTCTCCTATATCCAATAGGAATGTCTCATCTCCTTTCTAATTGGACAGGCTTTAACAGACCTTCTTATGCTCTGTCCCATTTCTTTTCCAAGGAACGCTGATATAAGCCCCATTCAACCTTACGTGGCCATAGAAAACTCAACTCAACATCTAAAACTGGACGTAGTGCCCCAGGTTGGCAGTTAGTCATGGTTGTGAGGTCACAGCACATGGGTGCTCATGATCATTCTCAATGACTGCAGGACATTTTTACCATTTTCACCGTTCAAACCAGCTCCAGCTCAGTAGCACTGCCAACTCAACACCACCTAAACACTGCAGAGTTCCTCAATTAATACACTACGTCTTAGTTGGCTGAATGAAATTTTCCCAAGACTCTGGTGGAATCTGATTGTGAAATACCCCTGGGCCCTCTTATTACACTATTATTTCTCACTGCAGGGTTCAGGGTCCGGCGCACCTGGTTCACCCTTAGCGTCCAGCTGAACTAAATCAGGCGTGCTAGGAGCTGAGAGTTCGCGCAAAACTGAGCCAAACGTGCTCCGGCACAAGCCTGCTGCATACCAACGAGGCCAGGTAGGCGCCTTCAGCCTCGTGAAAAGGAGCTGAAGCGTCGTACTGGGACGGAGGAGGCGCGAGGGTCCAGAATGTCAATGAGCTACAGCTCCTCTGCCGCGCGCTCGCTGCTGGAGCGTTTCGGTTCTCGGCTAAAGATACCGCTCACCAGAATAACTACTCTCACTTCCTGAAAAAGGCAGAAAGTATTTGTGCGGTGCAGGAAGGCAGACCGTTCGGTCTCTGGCACAGGAAACGGTACAGCTGCTATGATGGGCTGATCCTTATCGCCTACTTTTCTGCAAATCTAAGCTTTCGCCTGCCGTCAAATTGCATCCTGTGTGATCCGATCAGAA
Source organism: Megaleporinus macrocephalus (assembly GCA_021613375.1). Classification (NCBI taxonomy): domain Eukaryota; kingdom Metazoa; phylum Chordata; class Actinopteri; order Characiformes; family Anostomidae; genus Megaleporinus; species Megaleporinus macrocephalus. Next base: position 36,829,864 of record CM038717.1, read on the forward strand.
GCGGGAGGCGCTAAGCAGAGGTGTGCAGTGATCTGATCTCTCAAACCACCTTCAGAAGTGATCAGGACCACAGATGACCAAGTAATACCTGCGGTGTCAATGGTAAAGGGTCCCTAGGTGACCCTAAGGACGCTGAAGAACTGCTCTAATCAACTGCGTCATCACAGTAGAGACACAAGCAGCTGAAAATCTACTATTTCAAGCTCCTCATTGGTTTGCAAGCTGTGTTAGCAACTCAAACCATATAAGCACTTGTATTTCTTCTACCGTGCCCGATCTTTCAGCTCGCAGCTGGTGGGCGTTTCTACACGATGATGGAAATAAAGGAACTGTATGAAGCTTATCTGGGTCAGTAAACAATCCAACACACAATGAGATTAAAGGTCAGACTTTTAGGCTTTTACCTAATTTGTTGAATGCAATGCTTGTGCACACAAGCCAGAAGCTGCCTAAGCAAGTCAATTACCAGCTCTGAATTATTTAAAATTCAGCCTTGCAGCCAATCAAATGCCTTCCCTACAGATCCAGCCACAGCTCTGTATGGAACCAGATATTTTCTTTATTATTTAAGACTTTGAGATGTGTTTCAACATCACAGATCAAATTATAATTAATGTTGTTTTGTTGATGCAAATCAGTTCACACATCCTCTCCAGAGAATCTCTGTTTATTTGCTGAGTTTAATTTTTCGGGGGAAAAAAAACTAATAAACACAACAAACAGGCCCAGGCCGCATGTCACAGACTTATTAAATTCAGCAAACAAACAATAGTTGTGCATTAAAACATGCAGAAGCGTGTTCTCTGTAGAGGAACTTGCTTTGACTTAGAGAACTGACGAAGCAAGGAACCTCGCATTCGACTGCACATCGCTGCTGCCCGCTTGTGATCAGATCGCCCCAGACGTTAAGATGTTAATACCAAGCGTGAACAGGGCCAGGGAGGACCTCCTCTGAGAATTGTTCACTGGTTTGAGGTTGTATGGAAAACACTGGTGAGCTTGTTTTCATCAACACCGTTGTTTACTGTTTACAGAGAAATAAGCCAATTCTCATGTACCTGAATGGGATATTATTCATTATTATTTAAAAAACCCAAACAAACAAACAAAAACATGAACACACTGGATTCATATGCACAGACCAGAAAAAGAAAAGCAGAAGTTCAATCTCTTAATGACATCATGAGTGCATTTAAATATATTCAGAAATGTACAAACATATATATATATATATATATATATATATATATATTTATAGAGATATAGATGTACATATAAAAAGAAAAATGGTAGAACACTCATAAGTTCTACACAACGCTCCCTTACGTCCATATTGTACAAACCCCCCTCCCCCCAAAATAATCGGGAAAAAAAAAAGAATTCAAAAGAAGGGAACATTTAGAGCATACTGCTGTCAGCCTGTGGTTAAAGTGACCCACCCTGACCGCAGCCTGCAAAGCCGCGACTCTCAAAACCTGCCCAGTGCGTCTCCAAACCCTTATCAGATAATTGAGAGATGCTGACATAAAGAGGAAGTCAATTTTTCATCACGTTGTTTGTTCTAGAGAGTCAGAACGCTTCACAGTGGAGGTGAATGGAACCAGACGTCCACCTTTAAAAGCTCCCTCACAAAAAGTTATAGCGTTTAATGGTTATGGATACACTGGCTGATGTCTGAGACGTTGCTTTATGACGATTCTCAGAGCATTTTAGCTCTAAAAATCACACACGATGGTGGGCAGGCAGGGTTATTCTCACAAACATGATGGCGATGACGAAAACTCAAGTGTTCTCCTTTTAGCAGATATAAAAATAATGACGTCTGGTTGAACAATTAGAACTTTCAGTTACCCAGTTCTCTGACAGTAAGAATAAGCCCCCCACAAGTTTAATCTTTACAATGTGCACACTGTTGTTGGAATGAATATTTGAAAGTTAATGGAAACCATTAAGTAAGGAGATAATTTAATAGCTAATTTGAGGACACATTATTGTAAATACAGGAAAAACCCTCTAATTATATATATATATATATATATATATATATATATATATATATATATATATATATATATATATAGTAAATAAAACATTTATATTTGAGTTGTAGACATGACAACCCCTGGCTCCTATCACCACCACTGCAAATCAATCTGAATCTCTACAATCAACCCAGTTCAAACCAAACCACTCTAAATGACTCTGTTTACATCTCAAACACAGAAATTTTGGTGGAATTCCCCTTTATGTGAGCTGTAGGTAGAAGGAGACGCATGGATCTATGCTGGCCCTTTCATGTTAGTATGTTTTCACTTTTGTGAAAAGAGAAAGAAAGAGGGAGCATGAGAGAAAGAGAGAGAGAGAGACAGAGAGATGGTGCGTGTCTATACTCACTGGCTGGAACGCTGCTGTCTCTTATCTATCCTCTGCTGCTCTGCTCTCCTCTCCTCACCTGACTCTACGTCTGTCTCATCTATACACTTCTCCTCATCCTCATCCTCTCTCGCATCAATCATTCTTTCCCTCTCTCTTTCCCTCTCCCTCTCTTCCTGTCTGTTTCTGAGCTGCAGGTGGTTGGTCTTGTGCGGTGAGAGCGGAATGACTGCGGCCTGGTCCCTCCGCAGGCGCACCACGCTTGTGGTTACGCGTGGTTGGGATAGGGCAGGGGGCAGTGGTGCGCAGGACAGGTGGGACGGGTTAGGGGGCAGGTGAGGTGACAAGTGCGGGGGGGTTGAGGACAGGTGTCTGGTGTTAGGGGTCAGGTTAGTGGGATGAAGGTGAGGGGCGCTGGGGGAAAGAAAAGGTGGCTGGTCCCAATGTGCCCTCTTTACCCGACTGTGCAAGTAGAATGAATCGGTCCTGCTTTCGGGGGTTACTGAGGGTAACCGGTCTCCCTTGGGCATCTCTAAAGGGGCACTGAGGGGGGGCTTTATAACTGGGGAAGGACACACGGTGCTAATAACCTCTCTCAAAGGAATCCTATTCCTGTTTTGAAGGCCACTGGGCAAGTCTCTGAAGTCCACTGTGGTGGCTTCCCTAACATCAGTCATGCTGCAAATCTCTGGCTTCATCAAGAAAAGGTTCTGGTGCTGAACTTGGCACTGGGCACCTGTCAAGCCCACCACAAAAGGGTCTGAGCTGGTTCCTTCCCTGAAGGACATCCGATCCTTTCCTGCATCCAAGCTCCCGTTCCTCCACTTGTCCAAGTTCCTTGCCAATATTCCATCTGTCCTCCCATCTCGTGTGATGGTTAGAGGAGCCCCAGTGGTCTCAGGAAGTCTCGGCACGATCACAGGTGTCGCCGAGGCCTCCTGACGTTGTTCCTCGGCCAGCTGTGGGTCCGTCCTCTGAAGATCCGACGAAGCTCCGGTAGTAGCAGATTCCTCGGTCTTTAGTTCCTCTACTTTAACACGCCTCTCTACGCACTCAGGGAAGTTGGAGGCAGCTTCTCCGCCATCTTCTTCCTTCACTGAAGCCACTAGCACAGTTGATACTTTAGCTTTCTCGGCAAGGAACCGTCGGATCTCCTGCTCAATGCTGTCATCACTGTCCACCGAGCTGCTGTCCTCGTCCACGTGGACGCAAGGTTGAGGGTCAGCGGATGTCTTGCCCCCAGCATCCTTCTCCTGATCTGCTGCTGTGGGCTTCTTGCTGCTCTGATGGGACTTTAGGTCCCTATGCTTAGCACCTCTTTGCAGCTCTCCGCTGCTCTTGGGGGGTTTTGTGGCAAGAACGCTCTTCTGCTCTACGCCAGGTTTGTGTTTTCTGAACGTGTCGGAAGCTTGTGTGAGCTTAAGTCTCTTCCGTGCCTTGAGTTTCATGTCCCTCACTCTCTTTTTCACTCTTTTCTTTGTCTTAAGGAGATCTTTTATAGCCGCGTCAAGATCTTCATCACTGTCCAGCGAGCTGCTCTTATCGCTGCTGTAATATCTCTCTGAACCAACCAGAGGCCTCAGAACATTTGTGGGGCTGCTAGAAACTTTGTCCCTGGTTCCAGATCCTTCTGGGTGTCCATGAAGTGGCGAGTTCTGTCTGGACTTGGAGTGTCTTGCTGCGATAGGGCTGCAGGTACGTGATGCTAAATCGGGAGGAGTGTCAATCTGGGTTAAAGGTGTGGGCTGAGGCTCCTCTTTACAGCAATTTTCTGCAGTTTGCCTTTTACCATTCCTGTCATCCTCCTCCTTGCGTTTCCTTTTCCGTGACAGTGACAGTCTCAGTGTTTTACTCTGGTCTTCGTCGACTTTCTTCTTCTGGAACGCTTTTGGAGTTGCAGGACCTCCAGGGCAAGCGACAGGTGATGCTGCTTTTGCCGCTGGAGGCTGTTCGTGCATCTTTGCCTTGAGCTCCAGGAACTTACGGATCTCTTGCTCAATTCCATCCTCGCTATCCACAGAGCTCTCGTCGCTCTTCTGCTCCGGTTGCAAAGGAAAACCAGAGGGAAAGAGAGGTGAAGCCTCGACTATGGTGCTCTTTGCCAGAGTCAGGTTGGGTTCAAATGCTACAGGCATGACTGTCTTGGAGATGTCCAAAATGGCCTCTGCACACATCAGCTCAGCTGTGGTGTTGACCGTGAGGGTGGAGTGGATCTGATGCTCGGCCGCCGGCTCTTCAGCCCTACTCGTGCAAATGACATCTCCTCTTGGCTTCAGGCTGTGTGTGGGTGACGAGTTAAGAGAGTGGCTCAAAGCTAGAGGCTTGAGTGAAGCACACTTTAGCTCCTTCTCGGCTGCCGTACTTTTCTTTTTGGTCTTCTTCTTTGACAGAGATTTAAATGGCTGAACACCACTGCGATCCGCCGGAAAGACGGGATCTTTGCTTTGCTGTGTAGCCACCAGAGGAACCGGCTTTGGGTAAAGTTTATGATTCTCCTGCTTCTGCTTTTCCTGCTGGTAATGCCGAATGGCCTCCTCTATGCCATCGTCGCTGCTGGAGTCCAGCTCCTCCTTCAAATGCAAAGATCTCTCATGACGTTCCTTCTGCTCCTGCTGAAACCTCTGGATGGCTTCCTCAATGCCATCATCGCTGCTTGAGTCCAGTGAAGAATCCTCTTCCTCTTTTATCCGGAGGGGAGGCGGCGTTCTGTCAACTCCAGGTGAAGAAGAGGAGGAGGAGGCTTTCCGTGCTCCAGAGGACGGTGGACTTTTCACAGGGAAAGCTTTAGCTGCGTCCATTTTTCTGAGGGGGTTCTCTCTGCTGGGCTTCTTCTTTTTCTTCTTCTTCAAGGTTACCAAGGGTTGGATCCCCTTTGAACCTTTCTGGTCGAGGTTACTGGTAGTTAGCACCTTATTGCTATTGGAATGTGAGAGCTGTTTAGGTGGATCTGGCTCTCTTCTTTGGGAGACTTTAGGAATTGGCAGTGGACTCATGGCTGGCTCCCCTTTACGCTGGTGGTCCACTTTCTCCTTCAGGTACTCCTGGATGGCCTCCTCGATCCCTCGGTCCACAGAATCGTCGCTGTCGGAACCTTCACTAGCGACCAAACCAGCAGGCTGGAGCTTGCTGCAGTCTGAAGCTGTCCATCTGGACCTCGCCAACGTCTCTGTGTGGCGAGGCATAACCTTGTGGCCAGGGTGCCTGGCCAGGTCAAGGGCGGACTGGGCGCCGGTATCAGCATGCACACCGTCGCTCATGTCGGAGGACTGCGTGCTGCGGAGGCTGTCGATGATCATCTGGACTTTGTGGGGGATAGGGGTTCCGCTGGTGGACGTGAAGTCGCTGTCTGAAGCACTGTCATTGAAGCAGAGCGGCAGGCTGAAGCTCTTACCGGACCTCCATTCTGAGTGAACTGCCACCACCGGAGGAACCGTCTTCAGGAACATTCTAGAACACCAGAGCAGAAAGGGTGGAGGGGCATGGGGGGTGGCTTAGCCTCCGTGTGTGTCACATTCTGAAAAGGAATAGAAAGTCATTAGACACTCACCAACACATGTTTATCTGTTTCAGGTATAACAGCATTAGTTATTTTCCGGGATTACACATGCTGAGATCAACTTAGACATCTCAAAGACGCACTCCAACTAAAATGAAAAAGAGAGAGAGCTTACTGGTTTAAAGACTCTCTCCAGACTATGGCTTTAATCAGGCTTAAAGTTCTGAACACAGCCTGAGACATTTCTGTTTGTGTCTGACCCAAACCAAAAGTGTTGAAACAAATTCCACAAATTCAGCACAATTAATAACTTAATTATGCAGAAGTTTCCCGTAAATTCCCCTGTAAATGACAGATCCAGTTAAATTACTGCACAGTGTCAATGCAGCATAGATCAGGGGTGTTTAATTAGAGTTCAGTAAAGTCCAGTCAGAGGAGATTTCCTCAGGCCAAGGTCTGGACCGTCTTGTGTTCTGATTCAGTGGTGTATCCTGTTTACTGAAGTAGTCTAGTATCAGCATCTTACACCATCAGCTACTGAAACACCAACACATCACACATACCGTTCAGTATATTTCAATATATTTACTGTTTAAATGCTGAACTGAATTAATTATTTTTCGTCTTTTTCGAATAAACATGTGTCTCTCTGTCAATTCCTGGTTAAACATTCAGTTTTCGCTGTCAACTTTTCTTTTTTTAGAGCACATTATTCGTTCACCGACTCGCTTTATTCTGCTTCTGCACAGATCTGATAGGCTGAGGAGCCTTTGGTGATCTTACAACGCGCATGATTGGTCTGAGTTTACTGCAAAGCCTGTATACCGTAACCACAAGAAAAAGCGCTGCTTAAAAGAAACACTGTCAACATTAAACAGTTTTCAATTGTTCATCAGTTTGGGTTCGCGTTGGACAACGTCTGGGTCCGGACCGTGCCCGCCTATTAGTGACCTCTGGAATAGATAAATAAAATTAAAAATAAAGTAATAATAGAGCCTAACAAAAAACAATCAGCTAGGGCTGAAAACTAATCATTATTATTATAATGTCACAAGAGCAGCACTGTTTTATAATGATCTACATTATCAAACATGATAATTGGGAACATTTAACCTAATATTAAAGAAATAGTGAACCACCTGTATATGAGCTGGACCAATCGGAAATACCTTATGTGCTACATATATGAACGCGGCCATCATTAACTGCCAATCTGTAAAATGCTAGGAAAGTAACATCAGCTTGGGTAGCTTCCCATTACAGTTGGTCTTTTTACTTACTGGCTGATTTCTCTGCTAATGAGTCTCAATGTGGTTTAATCATGCAGTAATAGCAAAATCCTGAAATCTGTCCTGAGGATTTGCTGAGGAGCGTGCTGTCCAAGACAGACCCAAACCAGCTAAGGTGTCTGGAAGAACAGACACTCAGCAAACTTCAGCGAGTCATTCACTAAAACAGTGCCTTTACCCCATGACGCTGGGATTGACTCTAGCCCCCTGTGACCCCGACTAGCGAGATAAAGCAGAAGATAATAGATGGATATTAATATTCACTAAGAAGTGCAAGCTAGTAAGATAAGACTTTTACAAACACATTTTTATATAACGTAAAATATCGTTTATTTTTGTTATCAAACAGAAAATATCGAGATATAATTTTTGGTCAATAATCGCACAACCCTAGCTGATAGGGGTGTAAGAAAATATTGAAATATAAAATATCAGGATATTATGTTCTCAAAAACACAGTATCGATACACAGATTCCTGGCAGACAGTGACTCATTGTGTGTTGTGTTTAAACCTCTGATCACTAGATGGCAGTGTTGTAATCCATTTTCAGCTCCACTCCAACATTAACAAGCAGCACAAGGGCGCAATGCTATTGTAAGCATTGACAAACCTGTTCATACAGTGGTGTGTTTTAATAGTAGGATTTTAAAAATCGTGAATCGTGACCGCTGTATCACGATACGTACTGTATCGCCAGGTTCTTGCCAGCACACAGCCCTACTAGCTGAATTGAAAATTTTGCTTTAATGGACTTATTTACCAAAACAATAGCTTAAATAAAACTTCAAGCATTTTTTTGGGTCCAGGTAAACGTTCCATACTGTGCTAGTCTCACGCCTTGTGGTGCCGAGATGAACACAAACAGAAAATACTGAACACGGAACCCTTTTGGCCAAACAAATTAAATGTTCCGTAAATTTGCTGTGTGTGGTTGAGCATTCATACAATGCATGCAAAAGTTTGTTGTCTAAAAGCACTTATAGGCAAAAAAAGGCAAACAGTATATAAAATGAAGAAATGTGTCAACCGCTGATGCTGAGGGATGCAACGCTGCACAGTATAACAACATAAACATCATATTAAACTCTAGTTTTGGGCCAGAATGTCCCTTTAATGCACCTGCAAGTCACATACTTATGAGCAAACTTTTAGAATTCTTTCTTAACAGCATAAAGTGCTGCACCTTTAATCTATATATTTTTTCGGGGGGATAAAAAACACATCATACAGTCACGCACATCAATCTTCACATGTAAAGCGACCTCTCTATGCTGATTACACGCGCAGGCTTTTAATGATCACAAATGATCAGCACAGCTCTGCCTGTATGTATGTTCTCATCAAGACCTGATATTAATTACATCATTAATCATAATTAACCATGAATTGAACCATTAAAGGGCCCATACCATGGCATGCCCGGTGAGGTGTTACCATAATTTGAATTCACAGCTTCCGTGATGCCGTCTCAAGAGTTCTGGGTGCTTATTAACAGAGCATATTTGCATGCATCTTGCCTGCACACCAGTAGCAGCTAAAAGCTTGGAAACTGGAGGGACGACATTTTGGGCACACACAAATCACACAGATATAGAATTAATATTAAATCAATAAATACTTAAATAAGAAATTACTAGGGTTAATTGTATGGTATAGGCCCTTTAAAGTGTTAAAGCTCCCATTCATGCACGCTGTAACTTTTTTTAGCCTTAAATGTTGCTTAATTAGCAGCCGTTTTTGTGACGTCACAGCCGCCCAATTAGACGGACCGTGTTTCCACACGCGCACCGAACCGGCAGGTGTACCGCGCGCCTCGCTGATCCCCGCCAAGACGGTTTGTTTTGAATTGAAAGTAAAAAAAATAAAAAAATAGCGGCTGCAGTTTTTAATGCTAACGCCGAGAAAACGTAACGTTAGCGACAGAAACGAGTCACAACCGCACGTTTTCTCACTCCACACGTAAAGAAAAGGCTTTTACGGTGTCAGAGAGCCGTGAAAAACAAAGTTTCGTCCAAAGTCTCCCCACTTAAAACGGCTTTTCCGAGGCGGCTAGCGTTACATTATTGTGTTGTCACCGAAGCAGCAGCCTTTAGCATCGGCTACTGCCGGCTATGGCTACAACCGCCACCGCCACCGCCTCCTCACACGAAAACACGAAATTCGGAGCTATAAATTCACAAAGTACGTGCAAAGCGAACACCTAAGCAGGTTAATACACCTCGCGGCTACTCCACGTCGCGTTTTAGTCCCATACAAACCCCGCTTTGTTTCCATTTTCCGGACCCCCACCAGCCCGGGTGTCCTCGGATCCCGCTGGCGGCTGAGGCTGCATCCAGCACCGGCGAGCGATGCTAAGAGACACCGCAGAGCAGGCTTCCGTCGGCCACCCGGCCGGCCAGCCTCGCCGCTCTAGCGCATCGAAAACACGCCTCCGGTGCTGCAGCAGACAAACTTTAAGCAATTTTACAGAGAAAAACATACGTGTTAAACACGACGATGTTACTGAAATGCGAGCGAAGGAGCCCGAGAAAGGCAGCAGGCGAGGCTCTCCGGATCTCTCCCCGCCGTCTTGAGCTAGAAGTCTGGCGGCGGGCCTCTCGACTTCGAGCCGGCGAGTGTTTTTTTCCTTCTGGAGAGAAAACCCCCCTCTTTGTATCGCGTCTCTCTCAGAGGTTACGGAACTAAACGACCAAAACGACATGCGAAATGACACACAAACGCCACATACATGCCTGGAGGGGCGGCGAGCCAGCCGCGTCGCTGCGCTTCAGGTCCGGAGAGTCGCTTTCAAATTATTTCTTTTAACAATTTTACGGTGTCCACACGGAGCAAGCGGGCGCGCGCACACATAGCACGTTCTCGCGCAGCCCCTGCCTTCCTACTTACCTTGGAGAGCTCACTTAAAGGTACAGTAGCCCTCAAACCCAGCAGCGAGGACTCAGCCAGCAGCCAGCTGGACACGTTGGAACTGGACAGTCTGATGACCACACAGGTACTTTTTAACTCTTATTGTCTCTTATATTTTACTTTTGTACATGCACGCACAATCTGTGTGTTTTATCTTTATTCCTGTATGTAGTGTATATGTATGTATGTGGCATACACACACACATTATCTTGTATTATATATATATATATATATATATATATATATATATATATATATATATATATATATATATATATATATATGCCACAAATGTATTATTTTTAACTATTATATAAATACTTTATTTCTTTAAAATTTACATAAGCATTCTCAGCCTCCCTTAGAGTGGCAATATGAGAATATTTTATTGTTGTCAAGATGGATTATAGTACTATATATGCATATCTATTTATGAAATAGAGTATATCATAAATATCGTTGGTGCATGTGTCATTAGAGAGTACATAATTAGATGCAGCAGGGAGTCATTTCTGTTTACTTATCAGAAATCTTATATTGTGATAAAAAGTTGTGTCAACATTTTTAAGTACTGTGATATTTTGCCATATGCAAATGAGCTCTGTTCTGATTGGCTGTGCCTTAATCTGAAAGCATTCCAGGCTGAACACTCCTTATATCTGCAGAGTGGATATGGGTGGGGCTAACCTGCTGTCGGTAGTTTAGGCAGCTTTAATCATAAATACACACACACACACACACACACATGTATTTATATGTAAACCTTTGTATGTAGTAACATAATAATTAAAAACAAGTATTAAACAGTTACTTTCAAACACAGAGTTAAAAGTGATATTGCTTTTCATCTTGTCACATCTTTGGTGTAAAATGATAGATTTTTTTTTCTAGTGATGGTAATAGTAACCAGAGATCTCCAAGTTTACAATACCAACATAAAACATCACTTACTGTCTACAATGCTACAATATCCGTATAGGGGCGCAGGTGTGCTGAAGCCTATCCCAGCAGTCACTGGGCGAAAGGCATTAAACACCAGGCCACTGGTCTATTACAGGGCAGACACCTACATTCACACACATTTAGGGACAATTTAGTATGCCCAACTCGCCTGCCTACATGTTTTTGGACTATTGGAGGACCACTGGGAGAACATACAAACTCCACCCTGGTTGGCCGGCCAGGGAATTGAACCCAGCTGATGATGCTACCCACTGCACTACCGTCCCAGCCCAAATACACATATTAGACATTTTACCTACTACTTCACTAAATTACCAGTGAACCCAAAGGTGTCTTCTGAGTTTTATATATCGAATGTTAATGATGGTAACTGCACATAATCTGAAATATGTTTTCATTGGGGAAAATTTTGCCTCACAACATGTGTCATCTTGAATGAGGTGATGTCTAAATGACTTGTCTAACATTTCAAGCTTTTTTCTGTTTAATTATTGATTATAAAGACAGTTTTTCACATGTATTTTGTGTTAATACCATTAAACCTGGTATTAAAATCAAACTAATGTGATAACCTTAATTCAAGCTACAGTCGTCCTCAGTTTAATACACTTCAGTTCTTTGTTTGTTTGTCAAAGGAATGGTTAGGTAATGTAGTTCCCCTTTTTACTGGTAATACGCATTTAAATCATACGTTTTATGTATACTAAGTATACTGGTTATATGTTCCATCACTTTGATATTATGATAATAATGATATAATATTAAGTACACTAGTCTGTGCTATTATAACTCAAAGAGTGAATTTAATTTGTATTTAAGTTTATAAAATCACATAATTGTTGCATCACATTAAATAGTCCCAGTAAATAATTATAAATACAGTCAAGTATTTTTGCTGGAAGATTCTTGCAGTACTGGTTCAGTATACGAAGGTGTTACTATATGGAGTATAACTATACTAAGGTGTATATACTTAAATGTATGCTTAGCATACCATGTCACATACATCTAGTACATCTAGTATACAAGTATTTTAACTGTAGTACACAATAACAGTATTTGCTGTACTATATATATATATACCAAAAACATACTTTACTTTCAATATAAGTCAATGGAACCAGAATTATTTCCATTAATATATATATATATATATATATATATATACACATACACTTTCAACACTATGTAAATGTAGTGGAACAGCCACTGTATTTAAATGTCTATTTATTTTATACATCACTGGTAACACAAGTCTATAAATACAGTAATAGCAGTAATGCAGTATTAACAACATGTCTTGGTGTTGTTGCTGGACAGTCATGGTGGAGCCCATGTTTTGCGAGGTCTCCTTTTCTACAAAGCACAGTGCTGGAAAATCCACATGACTGTTTGGCCACTAGAAGGAGAGAAAACGAGAAAAATAAATAAACTGTATTGATATTCAGAAACAAGTAATTGAATCAGAAACATGAGTTCACAGGAGGAAGTGACTATACAACAAATCATTCACGCTACTGCATGATTATCTCCAGTACTGCACACAGGAGCCAAGTGTTAAAGGAGCTGTAACACACTGCTATATTTAACTAGTGAACCATATGGTTTCAAGCTGAAATAGCAAAATTAGCTAATGTTATGCCAAAGTAGCACAGCATACTGTACTGAAGGGTGGTTGATCGTTTTTGTTCTAGTGTTTTATAGAATTAATGGACGTAAGAACAACTAATAGATGTCTTAGTTAAGGCAGTTCAGGGGTTTGACCGGGTGGCTCTGACCACATCTGACACACAAAATGACCGGTCCTAAAAAATTAATGACCTAACAAATTTGTGGAGCAGAAACGAACTGTGGTCACAGACGATGGTGGTGCAGAATTTGCCGGAACAGTGGTGACCCCTCCTCATCTTTACTCCTGAAGACTCCACCTCTCTTGGAGGCTCATTCATACCCAGTCATGTTACTGATGTTACCAAGGAACCTAATTAGTTGTGAGAAGTTCCATCAAGGACTTTACCATCTCTTCTGTAATATTGTCCTATTTATGTCTGATGTAGGATCCTAGCTGCTCAACAGTCCTAGGTCTTCTTTGCTGGATTGTTCGTTTTATCCATCCATCCTTCATGGTCAAGGTGGGGCTGGAGACAATCCCAGCGTCATAGGGCGAAGGTGGAGCACACCATGGACAGACTTTTCAACCTTTTGCCACATTTCAGGCTTCAAACATAAAGATATGAAATTGTAATTTTTTGTGAAGAATCAACAACAAGTGGAACACAATCGTGAAGTGAAACAAAATTTATTGAGTATTTTAAACTTTTTTTAGAAATAAAAACTGAAAATTGGGCGTGCAAATTATTCACCCCCTTGCATTAATGCTTTGTAGCACCACCTTTTGCTGCGACTACAGCAGCACATCGCTCGGGGTATGTCTATCAGTTTTGCATCGAGAGACTGAAATTTTTGCCCATTCTTCCTTGCAAAACAGCTGGAGCTCAGTGAGGTTGGATGGAGAGCGTTTGTGAACAGCAGTTTTCAGCTCTTTCCACAGATTCTCCATTGGATTCAGGTCTGGACTCTGACTTGGCCATTTGAACACCTAGATACGTTTATTTGTGAACCATTCCATTGTAGATTTTGCTTTATGTTTTGGATCATTGTCTTGTTGGAAGATACATCTCCGTCCCAGTCTCAGGTCTTTTGCAGACTCAGAACAGGTTTTCTTTCAGAATGGTCCTGTATTTGGCTCCATCCATCTTCCCATCAATTTGAACCATCTTCCCGTCCTTGCTGAAGAGAAGCAGGCCCAAACCATGATGCTGCCACCACCATGTTTGACAGTGGGGATGGTGTGTTCAGGGTGATGAGCTGTGTTGTTTTTATGCCAAACATAACGTTTTGCATTGTGGCCAAAAAGTTCGATTTTGGTTTCATCTGACCAGAGCACCTTCTTCCACAACTTTAAACAAGACTTTTTTATGGATACCTTTGAGAAATGGCTTTCTTCTTGCCGCTCTTGCATAACGGCCAGATTTGTGCAGTGTACGACTGATTGTTGTCCTATGGACAGATTCTCCCACCTCAGCTGTAGATCTCTGCAGTTCATCCAGAGTGATCATGGGCCTCTTGGCTGCATCTCTGATCAGTCTTCTCCTTGTTTGAGCTGAAAGTTTAGAGGGACGGCCGGGTCTTGGGAGATTTGCAGTGGTCTGATACTCCTTCCATTTCATTATGATGGCTTGCACAGTGTTCCTTGAGATGTTTAAAGCTTGGGAAATCTTTTTGTATCCAAATCCGGCTTTAAACTTCTCCACAACAGTATCTCGGACCTGTCTGGTGTGTTCCTTGGTCTTCATGATGCTCTCTGCACTTTAAACAGAACTCTGAGACGATCACAGAGCCGGTGCATTTATACGGAGACTTGATTACAAACAGGTGGACTCTTTTCATCATCATCAGTCATTTAGGTCAACATTGGATCATTTAGAGATCCTCACTGAACTTCTGGAGTGAGTTTGCTGCATTGAAAGTAAAGGGGCTGAATAATATTGCACGCCACACTTTTCAGTTTTTATTTCTAAAAAAAGGTATCCAATAATATCCAATATATATATATATATATATATATATATATATATATATATATATATATATATATATATATAATATATCCAATAAATTCCATTCCACTTCATGATTGTGTCCCACTTGTTGGTTCTGAATCCTGAAATGTGGCAAAAGGTTGAAAAGTTCAAGGGGTCGAACACTTTTGCAAGGCACTGTGTATCTATATATATATATATATATATATATATATATATATATATATATATATATATATATATATATATATATATATATATATAATATACAACCCCCCAGCCCCAGGGAGCAATTAGATGTCTTGCTCTAACCTCCAGCCCACACCTGCCCACAAGGACTGCACAGTATCCCAATGACATTGGGGCTGCACCATTGTACGTTTCTTCTGGTCCAAAGGCTGGAGATTGTGTTTCTCTGGAAGACCTCCATCTTTATCACTCCTTCTGTCAGGCTGCTCATTAGCGCTCAATCAGACTGAATGAGGTTTAATTAATTAAGGTCTGCTGCCACTATTAGCACTGTGCATCTAAATCCAAGTGTAAGTGGTCTGGCTGCTGGAGGGCATTCTGCTGCTCAGTGGCGGTTTAGTTGTGCACGTGTGCAACAACCTGTGAGTATTAATACATTTGTATGCTGCCTCGTTCAGAGATCACAGAGAATTGTTCACAGACTGATTGACACGGAAGTTATTTACCGTATATGCTGATAAAAAGCTTAGCAGTGTGAAGGTTGTGCCAGTGCTGAATATTTGTTGAAGGTGCTGCCTCATTATATCACACTCTTAATAGACTACTGCTGTGTAGATATGATTGTACACGTGATTGTACACAATACCAGTCATTTCATATTTGGTTACATTGGTTACTTTATCAATGCAGACAAATACGAATCTAATATCTAATATAAAGAAAAACGAGTATCTCCAAAACAGCAGCTTTACAGGAGAGTCCAAAAACTTTCTTTACATTCAATGTAAGTTCATGTAAAGAGGTTTTATCCCAAGTGAATTGGGAGCATTTCTATTGGTCCGTTCATCATGAAACTTAAATAGGATATAAAGAGCGGCTGTTGTGTTCAAATGGTTTAGAAAAATCGGCAAAAATGGAGACAATATGTCACTGCTTTAATCTTGCACACAGATCTACACATATTGTGCACATTTATTTATTTTTTAATAAATATCCCAGTACTGTCATGTATCTGCTGATACCTGTTTTTCTCTTACACATTACCTAAATTATTACTGCACTACCTTTTTACCTACAGTCAGGTTCTATAGTTTGTATTCATATATTCTTGTATATATTCTTTTTGACTATTGGAGTTCTTTACTCTTCTTTATTTATACTGTGTTATATATCTTATTGTTTTTGTACTGTGTTTTGTACTTTGTACTATCTATCTATCTATCTATCTATCTATCTATCTATCTATCTATCTATCTATCTATCTATCTATCTATCTATCTATCTATCTATCTATCTATCTATCTATTAAACACCATCTACAAATAGTAGAAGAAATATTTATCATATCTGGTGTTAATAGACACTGATGATAGACACATTAATCCAAACGCTCAGTATACTGGACATTTCTCAGGGATTGGAGCTCTATAGAAGCAGGAACATCACCATACTCACTTTATGTGTTTCTACAGAACTCTGTCTTTATGGTTTATTATTTAATAGCATTGTTTATTTTTTCTTGTCAGAGAAACAAACATGGTAGCTGGTCTCTAAGCCTGTATTTATTACTGTAAAAGGTGAAACAATAAATAGTAGGGTGTTTATTTTGTTAACACTAGAATCTGACATGTATTTAGGGGTGACAGTACATGATAAACTGTGAATTTGGGGAATGTTTATTTTTACTGATTCAGTGGTTTTCCCTGATCAGTATGCTGGACATTAAAAAAATAAATGAATAAATGAAATAAATAAGTAAACGTTTCCTGTGTTTGAGTAAAGTTGTTTCTAAAACACATAATCGTTATTTCTGTCTACGACACCGGACTTAATAATACTAAAACATAATACTATGTGTAATATGTACAGTATTAAAGTATGTAATATACCTCATTTAATGCTTTCTGTCAACTTTCTGTTCTTTCTAGATGTAGTAATGTAAATCAGTGTATTTGCTTTGTGTTAAAAAGCTTTTTGTTTAATGTTATGATACAAATTGTATGTAAATTATCGAATATATTTAAGGTGATGTTCATACAGCAATCCAGGCAGTTCCGGGAATTTAGAAACTCTTTCCTGCAGCTGTAAACACAGAAACTTTTCATAAACTATTACATTTCATGCAGTCAAAATGTATACTGTCCAGTATACTGGACACTGAATTTTAGATGGTTCCCAGTAACAAACCAAGAAATCATGAATAATGTAATATAGTACATAGTATAGCAGAGAACATGTTCTAAAGGTTGACTGCTGTTTACTACAGCCTAATAGAGTGTGTATATTGTTCTGTACAGTATGTATTGTCTCATGTAGTTAGCTTCTGTGTGTATATATATATATATATATATATATATATATATATTGTCTGGTGTATTTATTGTATGTTCTGCATTGTACATAGTTCTGTACATTGTGCTGCTGTTGTGTTACATCACAAGGCCTGAATTAATAGATAGATACTTTACTGAGACAGAAGTAAATGGCTATCCACAACACAGGTACACAAAACAATAAAACACAACACAATACAATACCGTCCCCAACAAACAAGGGTATAAAAAGTAGCCCCCCCGAGACTCTTACTTACATGTATGGAGACTAGTTAGAATAGAAAATACACAGTAACGCAAAAATTGATAAATTGACTTGATAAGTATTAAGTGACTTGACTTGCATAGTAAGGTCGAGCCAAAACTAATAATAATAATAATAATAATAGTGATGCAGTGTAAGTAATATAACAAGCCAGGATGCCACTAATGGTCCACCGCTGGGTGTGGTCCTGTTTATGTGAATTCATTAAAATAAGAATGATAGTTGGACAGTTTGTCAACTATCACAGAAATAAAATACTGTTTGGTTTTCACCAGCAGAGGGAGACATTTCACTGAAGACTGACCGGCTTCTCTCAGTGCTGTTCACATGGCAGCATTAAAAGATATCAGTCTAAATCTCATCTATTAATACACAGTTTAATACAGCAGTGATATCTAAAACACTATAGGACTATAATGAGTTTCCAGTACTTAGACTTACTTTGTAATTCCACCTTAAGAGGAGCTGGGTGGGGCGCCGACTCGCCAGTTTGTTAAAACAGTGGGTTACCAGGTCAGCTCTGCTTACTGTGTTATAAATCTGATGTTGCAAACAATAAGCCTAAATCTCTCACAAGAGCTGCGTTCCATAATAACATCAGAACAAGAACTTTTCTTATGACCACCAATTTCCCAGTGATGCTAAATCATATAAACAGCAGCTCCTGCCCTTACAAAAAAGAAGTTTATTCAAGTGTACCATTAGTTTACTTCTTGTAAGCTAAAAGGAAGTGAGTATGCTTTCAGTTTACTTTTTATGTACTTCTCAGTAATATACTAAACACAGTTATACTTAAGTATGCTTGGGTTATACTGACAAGTATAGAACAGTCTAAGTATATTTGGCCTTTACTTATACTTAATCTTTTGATTGAGATAGTAGAAGTAAGTATTCTTGCTCTGCACAAAACACACATCCAGTAGAATATTTATTTAAAATTTGATTTATAAAGATTTATAAAGATACAAATATGTTTCTTAATCTGAGTGTGTCTTGTTTAGTTTACGTGTGTCCACTGGTGAGTAAGTAAACATTGTTAAGTTCTTTTTTAAGCAAAAAAAATCTTAAACCTAGTCATATACTTTAAAGTACAACAATAATATAAGCAGTAAATTATAAGTATTATGTTAAGTTTACTTAAAGAAAACGTACAAGCTAGTAAACTAACAGTACAAACCCTTAAGATTACTTTTAGTGTAGTTACAGTACAAAAGTTGTAAACTAGTTTTATACTTGGTTTACTACTCTTACACTTAGAGTGTACTTAAAAGTATACTTTTAAAAACTAGAAAGTGGGCCAATTTAGTCCCAAGAAGTATTAAAATAGTACATATACAAGTGTACTCCTAGTACAATGACATTAGTATAGTAACTACATAAAGTATACTTAATAAAATAAACTTTAAGTATACTTATTTTCTGTAAGGGTGGCCATGAAACATAACAGGAGTTCTGCTACTGAGTGTTGATTGGATGGCATTAATGCTAGTAAGGGCTAAGTGGTGAGTTAGTACTGAGTTCTGATTGGCTATTACAATATTTCTCAAAACTGGTCCTGGGGGCACTCTGCCCTACACATTTTGGTGGATTCCCTGCTTTAACACATGCCCTGCGACTGATAAAGAGCTTAGTAAACTGATAAACTCTATCAGCTGTGTTTGGAGTGAGGAAAGCACTACAATGTGTAGGACAGGGTGCTTCCACTACCAGACTGGAGAAACATTGGGTTGGCATAGAGCCAATGGAACTCCAATGGAACATTTTATTTTCCAATATTGGCGGATCGTGGAACCTCCCAATGGATTCCGGAAGTTATCAGTAAACGGTAGCAGTGCAGTAGAGCGGCAGCAGCACAGACCGTCTGTGAATCACTTTTAAGGATTAAGAGTAAGTTTAGTTTTAGAATGTATATTATCAGCACATCTGAATCAAATCACCATGTCCATGAAAGTATGTTAGTGGATTATCCCCCACTGAATTTGGTAGATTAAAGGGATGTTAAAGGCTAAGCACCAGCTAATATGAAAATATTAAACACATAAATAGAGCACTTTAATAGATGTTGTTTAGCTCCACCACACTGTTCAGAAACTGTTTTGGTTATTTATCTAGATACTGTTTACACTCAGGATGAGCTGCTGTTGTGGGTGTGGTTTGACTAAAAGTCTCAGGTCTAAGTGATATGGTGGTCTAAAGGTCTCAGGACTAAGTGATATGGTGGTCTATTTCTACATTACAGCTCTTTCACATTCAAATTCAGAAATATCATCAGAATCTGAAGAAGCAGCTCTGGAAGGTTCTCAGTCCCAGTCAGTCATACTGCTGTTGCACCGCGAAGCTGTTCACTGTTGTCCACCAGTGACGCCACACGGTAGCGTTCAGGAGTTTCCGTAGCGAGCGGGTTTTTCCATCAATTTAATTAAACTAGTCTATTTTAAAGCAAATTAAGCAGCGAATTTCATTTTAAGTCATGTTTATATATTTTCAGTATCTAAAACAATGTGAAATCACCAGCGGCATCCATACGTGGTGCATAGCCTTTAACACATAAAGGATTAGCATACTGAATAAATGCTATTTTTAAATGAAGGTGTTTATTATTAAGGGAGAAAAAAAATCCAAACCTACGTGGCCTTGTGTGAAAAAGTGATTGCCCCCTAAACCTAATAGCTGGTCAGGCCACCCTTATCAGCAACAACTGCAACCAAGCGTTTGCGATAACTTGCAATGAGTCTTTTACAGCGTTGTGGAGGAATTTCGGCCCACTCATCTTCACAGAATTGTTGTTATTCAGCCACATCGGAGGGTTTTCGAGCATGAACAGCCTTTTTAAGGTCATACCACAGCATCTCAATCGGGTTCAGGTCAGGACTTTGACTAGGCCACTCCAAAGTCTTCATTTTGTTTTTCTTCAGCCATTCAGAGGTGGACTTGCTGGTGTGTTTTGGATCATTGTCCTGCTGCAGAACCCAAGTTCGTTTCAGCTTGAGGTCACGAACAGATGGTTGGACATTCTCCTTCAGGATCTTTTGGTAGACAGCAGAATTCATAGTTCCATTTATCACAGCAAGTCTTTCAGGCCCTGATGCAGCAAAACAGCCCCAGACCATCACACTACCACCACCATATTTTACTGTTGGTATAATGTTCTTTTTCTGGAATGCAGTGTTTCTTTTACGCCAGATGTACTGGGACACACACCTTCCAAAGAGTTTAACTTTTGTCTCATCGGTCCACAGAATGTTTTCCCAAAAGTCTTGGGGATCATCAAGATGTGTTCTGGAAAAATTGAGAGGAGCTTTAATGTTCTTTTTGCTCAGCAGTGGTTTTCGTCTAGGAACTCTGCCATGTAGGCCATTTTTGCCCAGTCTCTTTCTGATGGTGGAGGCATGAACACTGACCTTAACTGAGGCAAGTGAGGCCTGCAGTTCTTTGGATCTTCTTGTGGGGTCTTTATGACCTCTTGGATGAGTCGTCGCTGCGCTCTTGTGGTAATTTTGGGCGGCCGGCCACTCCTGAGGAGGTTCACCACTGTTCCATGTCTTCGCCATTTGTGGACAATGGCTCTCACGGTGGTTCGCTGGATTCCCAAAGCTTTGGAAATGGCTTTCTAACCCTTTCCAGACTGATAGATCTCAATTACCTTCTTTCTCAATTGTTCCTGAATTTCTTGGGATCTCGGCATGATGTGTAGCTTTTAAGGATCTTTTGGTGGACTACACTTTGTCAGGCAGGTCCTATTTAAGTGATGCCTTGATTGAGAACAGGTGTGGCAATAATCAGGCCTGGGTGTGGCTAGAGACTCAGGTGTTAGAAACCACATTGATGGTATATTTTAACAAGGGGGCAAACACTTTTTTACACAGGGCCATGTAGGTTTGGATTTTTTTCTCCCTTAATAATAAACAGCTTCATTTAAAAATAGCATTTTGTGTTTACCTGTGTTGTCTTTGACTAATATTTTAATTGGTTTGATGTTCCGAAACATTTAGGTGTGACAAACATGCAAGAAATCAGGACACTTTTTCACACCACTGTGTATATATATATATATATATATATATATATATATATATATATATATATATATATATATATATATATATATATATATATGAATAAAAAACAGCATTGTTTAATAAGATGATTACTGTTTTTATTATTGTTGATATAACAGAATACAGTTACATATTTTTGGGTCCTGATGATGTAACGTCATTACGCCATGTATTCATTTACTACCCAACCCAGGTAGCTGATGCCACCATATGTTAAACATTAGCAGCAAAAGCTGTTGATGATCACAAATAATTAGGTGCTATAACTTCAATTGGGGGAACATTTCCCAAGGAATTTCCAGTCCAAGCCTATACACGTGTCTGACCCTTTTCTTCTGTCCTTTTTCCTTCTCTTACTTTATTCTTCCAGCCCCACATGGAGATTTAATGGAGCTTGAAAGCCCCCTGACATGAGACAGCACCCTGACCCTGCATCTCAGCTCCCTGATCCTTATTTTTAATAAACCAAACATTATGCTACCCAGTTGTGGTGTAAATCTAGTGTTTGAGTATGTTTACCTTAAATATTTTTTGGTTGTTATATTATTTTTTGACTGTAAGATTACTCCTTCTGACTTGAGCCAACCAATTCTCTCTCCTGTCCCTCTCAGTGGGAAAACCGTACATCCTAACTCCTTTTTCAGAGCGATTGAAACGCCGCGATGCAGCACCGCAAACCATGGTGGACACTATATGCAAGGACAGCACAGAGGAAAGGGCACAGAGAAACAGTTTTTTGTGATATTCAGGTTTGAGTTTATTAGATATTGTAGTAAATACATGCACTATAGAAATACAAGATACATAAAAAACATATTAATGTGCTTTAATGTGCACAAATTTCTGCACATCCAAGGCAAACAGGTTTATTAGGCTGTGTCTCCTGTCCTATCTGTAGAGCCCCTTGGTTACCATGGGATTATTGAAACCAGCATCAATTAAAGATATGTTAGAAAGTTAGAATACAAAGCAACAAGCAACAGCTCCATAACCAAAAAGACATGAAAAGCTAGTTGTCCACATTTATCCTCAAACAGTAGCAAAGTTTACTTAAAAAAAAGAAAAAATATAACTACATACATATATTGATGATTAATATAATTATTGTCAATCATAAGTCAATGCATTATTAACCACTTATTACCACAAATCGTAGCTCTGGGTCTCTCTCTGTCTATGTGTTCACATTGCCCACCAATAACTCCCTGCAATCTGAAGGCTACAGGAATCATGTGACCACCATGCGTTTTGAACTTCTGTTGATCGTCAGCCTTACTGAGTGCTATTTAGCATTACTGCTACTGAATGCTGACTCTGTAGTATTACTGCTACTGAGTGCTGATTGATTTGCATTAATGCTACTGAGTGCTGATTCTTAGCATTATTGCTACTGAATGCTGACTCTAGTATTACTGCCACTGAGTGCTGATTGTTTTGCATTAATGCTACTGAGTGCTGATTCTTAGCATTATTGCTACTGAATTCTGACTCTGTAGTATTACTGCCACTGAGTGCTGATTGATTTGCGTTAATGCTACTGAGTGCTGATTCTTAGCATTATTGCTACTGAATGCTGACTCTGTAGTATTACTGCCACTGAGTGCTGATTGTTTTGCATTAACGCTACTGAGTGCTGATTCTTAGCATTATTGCTAAGTGCTGATTGGCAGGCTGATCAACTCTTTGACAGGAGCGCTATGTTAAGAAAATAGAAAAGTGATATTTGTACAGTTTTGACAATATATTATTACAATCCTACATTTCCAAGCATTACAATATATAGTTTAGTAAATTTCATCATACAGTGATTAAAAGTTAACATCTAACTGCACTAATCCTGAGAAACAAGATTATTATTTTTTTTTATAATTACACATTAGTTCAGGTCATTTCGTTAAACATTGATAACATCCAAACTAGGCTCAGAAAAACATAGTGTGAGTGATCACAACAGCAATAAGTATCATCATATTGTCTACCACTCTCTTGCGCAATTTCATAATATAATTTCATGAAGTGATGTCATTTTTCTGCATTGCTTGACTGTTGCTGTTATTCCTGTTACACTAGGAATTCCTGTAATCAGTGCTGAATTTTTTTAACCTAATTCTTGCGGCCGTATTTCTCCGGTAAATATTCCTGAAGAAGTTTACGCAGAATAGGGGTTAAAGGACAACCCTCACGCAGAATCATTTTTCCTGTGATCTTATTTTTTGGCAGCATTTTCTCCAAGATTTTGCATGTTTTCAAAGAGGGATGACCTTCCAGTTTCTTTTCAATGCAAGCGTCTAAGTCAGACCATTCAGCCTCTGTAAAATTTTCCACCATCTCCAGCTGTTGAGTCTGCTGCTGTAAGGACTGACTGTCTACGGACGTCTGACTGCTTCTTCTCTTCTCCCAGTTTTCTAAGCGCTGAGCCAGAATTCTTGCTAAGATAAGGTACGAGTCGTTAGCGAAAAAGAAGCAGCCATTTCTTCTTTCTGCGGAGTTGAAGTCATCTGGTAAGGAGGTTGCCTTAACAATTTTATTGAGTTCATGTTTTAACTGGTCAAGTTTCTTGTCATTCACTTGGTCGTATTTGATGGCCCCCTCAGGTCTTTTTACCTTAATCTGCTCTAGAGTTTGACTTGCTGCCACAATCTCAACTCCGTTGATGCTTGCTGCGTTTCTCAGCGATAGAGCTTGCATGGCTTCTGCAATCTCCTCCATCGACTCCACTGCACCACTACTGTCTTGTGTGTTCAGCTTCAGTAGAAGGGGCTTGTGGTCTTTTTCATTTGTATCACAGACTGTACACATTACACATAACGAAGACCCTTGCCCAGAAATTAAGAAGTAGTCTAACCTGGACATGACCTTCTCCTTATTTTTGTTTATTCCTTCATAAGTAAATTGTTCCGGCGAAACATCCACAACTTCCAGGTCGAGATCCCTTATGAACCTTTTAAAAAATGGCCTGAGTTTCTCATGTTGGGGGTTTTTATCTGTATAACCCTCCATATTTCCTTCTGATGTTTCTTTAACCCTGTCGTTCTCACTGAGTGTGGTGTTAAAATCTCCTCCAACCAGTAATACTCCTACAGTCATTTTCTTCAGATATGGTGAGAGCAACTCTAGAGTGCTGGTGTCATCTTTATGATTGTACACGCACACAAATGTGAAGTCCTGGCCTTTCAGGCTACACTGCAGAACAACGTAACGTCCGTTGATGTCGACCTCAACGCTATAAAATTGAAACTTCATGTTTTCGGCCTTTTTCACCAAGATGGCCGCTCCTTTGTCGTTCTCGCTATAGGTTGTGTAGTAAGCATTCCAGCCTGTTATTTCTATTTTATCATTCTCACCAATGCATGTTTCTTGCAAAAAAAGGACATCCGGCTTCTGTTCTAGACTGTCTATAACTTCCTCTATATTTTTCTTCCTGTTTATGTTGTAACTGATAATGTTGAGGTCATGTGCAGAGTCATCATGTTCTTCCTCGTCGGATACTTCAGAACTTCGTAAAGAGCTTGGGAAGAAAGAAATATTCAGTTACTTAATAGATCCACAGTGCTACGTCAAAATACTAGGAGTGTAATAGCATACAAATTTCACAAAATGATTGGTTGTGTTGATGTTTTTGCATCACAATATGATCCATTTTCAGTAAACACAATTAGGAAACACAGGCTACCAAAATTTTGCAACTATTTAAATATTATTTTTTTAAAAGGTGCACTATGTAAGATTTTTGTAGTTAAAACTGAAAGAAGTATCATTAGACTATTTGAGTCAACCAGAAAAGCCTGAAATAAACATTTTAAAAAAAATTCTGCTGCTACATGATATATAACATGATACAGCAACCGCTGAAGTTGTGACAGGATTTTAGCTAAAAATATACAAAAATATAAATATAGAATATACTGTCTGAATCAGTAAGCAGTTACAGAGTGAACATAGCTCTCTACAGTTTAGATTTGTATAGAATTGTTGTCAGTATAGCTGGCTATTGAGTTTGTAGAAGGCTGTTAGTTAGCTAACTGAGGAAAAACATATTTTATTTTGAGTTTATCTTCTATATTTACATATATTTTATTTCATTATTCCTTATTTTTGTCTTATTCTTGGTTTTAGTCTCTTATTTAAATGTTATTTGTTTTCTTCTACGATTTATCTTAATTTTACTGTCACCTTGTTTATATTGTTTCTTTTACATTTTTAAGTTCCCATATTAAAATCCTTTTTAATTTCTTTCCAATCCTTTTTTGTTGTAAAATTGTAATGCTCGGCTACACTCCCTCAATGTACTCAAGGGTGAAATTAAAAAGGTTGATTGATAAAAATGCATAAAGCATGAATGGTGGTTAGCTGAAGAGTCAACTATTTTAAGAATTATAAGAACCCTCATAGATTGTTTTTTATATTTCTGTCAAGTACTTCAAAACAATCAAACCAATATTAGCTACATGTTTTATATATAGCTAAGCTTTATTCCGGAATTCCTCAGTTTGTAGATGGTTATTAAGAGGTGGCAGTTCCACTGAAGACCAGTCAGGTGAGACGATTTTTGTCAATTCAGTTCAGTTTTTAGACTATTAAACATAAGCACTACAGAAGAAAATCATGCATCTGGTTGTACAAACTGAGACTGAACTGATCCATAATTTGTTTATTTGAATAATATATTTAAAAGCTGCAGCTTTTCTTAATCAAGTGATGCTTTATTAATACCATAGTTTGATCTGTGATTTTTGCATGCTATGTGTAATTACACATTTCCACCAGAGAGGTCTCCAAATCCCCAAATCTTACACAGAGGGCAGCTTTAAATAATCTATTCCTAATATCATAATTTTAAACAAAACAAAACTATATACATAGTCATGGCTATATATGAGTTCTGTATCTGAAACTATAAGTACTATTAGCACTTCTTGTAAGCCTTTAGCTATATTAAAGACACCATATCCATAATTTCCTGATCTCATGACCACTGCGTTCCAGTGAAACTAAAAAATGAAGCTGTGATATTTCTTTTTGTCTATATCCAATATTGTATTTCAATTTTAAAGTCTCATTCTCTATTAATTTTGATCTGGTGTTAATCAGTCCAAATACATACTTAACGGGCTGTAAGGTGCATCACCTTACAGCCCGTTAAGTATGTATTTGGACTGATTGGACTGTTGGCTCTCTGCTGTAATGCTCTAAAAATGAAAAGACCCCCAAAACGTGTTGAGAAACTAACCTCTGGTTTGATTCTGCCATGACTGTCGAGATCAGGTGGTCTGAATGTCAAGGGCTGACTGGTGTTGCCTCTTGTGAATGGTTCCTGCATTATGACAACAGTGAAAACATGTACATCGTTTAAATGATATTGATTCACCATCAAGCATTAATTTATTTTTTTCAGAATATTCCTGAAAGATACTCCTATTGAGATATAATGGTAATGAAAACAATGAAAAGTGACATTTAAAAAAGGAGAATTTAAAAAAATCACCGTCACACAAAGATTCATACTTCTGAATGAATGGACTTTATGAGAACACATGCAGCAGTTCTTCTTTTCCAACTTTTAGCTAATGGTTTGAACAAGGTGTGGCAGAGCAGAGGAAACAGTAAAATGTGTAGAATATGTACTTGGACTGGTGCACACTGTGTCTAAAGAGAGCCAAAGAACTCTAGAACAGCCAATACACATGTCACATTTGTTATTAGCAAATACATCAATACAATAAGTCAATACACCATCAGTTCATTTCATAGGGCAATTACAAAATTTAGATTTTGTGTTCCTCCATCAATTTCTAGATTTTGATGTGTGTTTGGGATCATTATCTTGCTGAAAGCTCCAGCCAATGGCTGGGTTTCAGCCTTCTGACTGAGGGAGGCAGATTTGGAGCTAAAATATCCTGGTATTTAGTGGAATTCATTGGAATTCACCAAAGGTTTTAAAAAGAGCCTCAAAACCTGTAAACAACCCCAAGCCATCACTAACCCACCACTTTTTTTATATATACAGCCTCTTTTTACACCAAACTTGGTGTGCATGACCAAAAAGTTACAGTTAAGTTCAGGCACTTCATTGTTTGCATTCTCGTTTTAATGAACTCCTCCAAATAATCAACTGGTCCATGTTTTTTGGATTTTTTTTTATCACCTTGATGCTAATTTCAAATTCTCATTTCAGTCCATGCACTAAAACACACACATACACACACTAGTGGTCAGTGAGCACACTTGCCGGGAGTGGTGAGCAGCCCTATAGTTAGTACCCAGGGAGCAGTTGGGACCAGTTTCCTGAACCGGCAAACTTCTGATTACAAGGTTCCCTAACTTTCACAACACAACTGCCCACATAACCTTATATTTATATTCCAGTGAACAGGAAATGCTCATAGACAGTAGAGTTCCTGGAGACCAGGGCCAATAATTAAATTCAAATTTGATATTTTAATATTGTAAACATTTTTTAGGGGTGCCAATAAATATTTTGGATGATTAATTTGCACTTTGAGATGCCTGACTATATTTTTCTGGCAGATTCTGAAAAAGTTTGCTTAGATGTTCTGCTCAGGAGCTGTTTTTCTTTGTTTAGGGTGTCTTTAATAATATCAAATAGAATTGATATTTATAGATGGAAAGGAAAAACTGAAAGAAGTTTCTTAAAAGTTTATTAATGCTCAAAATTGAACCCTTTGATACATTGTGACATGGAGAAGTGAAGGTCCTAGAATATGTCAGAAGGTGTCCAAGTATTTAGATAATTGATCAGGGGCCATTGTCAAAGAAGTATACCAAGATTGATTATGATTGACCTTTTGACCTTGGGTTTATAAGCTGCAGTCTTTGAACAAATAAGTTAAAGTACCAGAGGAGTACTTCTTTTTCCAACATAACATGTAATCACAGAGTACATCAGAACTGAACCGAAGAGCTGAACCAAATGACACCAGAATTTCCTTCGTAGACCGCATAATAATAATATTATAGAATGTAAAAGGATTTTAGGTGTTTATAAGTGCAAAAGCACCCCTAAAGGCCTGGAGTACAATTTAAGACTGAAGTGACTTGTTGATAGATAAAAACCAAACTGAGTAAACATCAGTTAAGGATTGCAAAAGAATTATGTATATGTACACTTGCAATTACAAAGTTGTTTGGATCACTGCACTGCATTATTATAACTAATTAGTTTGACAATAGGTTAAACTATATATGAAAAACACCTGTTTTCTAGAATAGTGCCCACTAGTGGTGAAATCTTTTAAAACTTGACTGGTTGTTACAAAGTGCTTTCACAGACACCAAGTTTCATGATATTTGGAATTTGTCTTTACACTACAGTACACTGGCTTAAACAACAAAAGTTTAACATCCATAAAAAGACTTATAAGTTATTGAATCAACCGCAGTAATAATTGTGGCCTGCTTGCTATGTGTTTTCTAGGTGTTTAAAAGCCTGTAGTTAAATTGCATATTTTTCTACCTTCATAATGTCCTATAGGGAGCTTAAAATCTTGGATGTGACAGAAGCCCCTTATCTATTTTCCGCCTTGCTTTGCCGTCCTCTGTTGATTTGCAGCTAATCTGTGACGGGAAACTCTAAAAGTGGCTGTTTTGCCGGAGTCCAAATACCAGAGATGACCCACCAGAGAGTCTTCCAGCTGAGGACAGGGAAATGTATGTTGTACAGCAAGACCAATAAGGGGCTGAGAAACTACACAATCTGTTCTAGACTCTTTCATCACAACCACATATCTCCTCCCCATTCCCTTAGTTCTGTTTTACAAAGAGGTGAAACTTGTTTGCTCCATCCTGGCAGTTCAAACCATCAAGGCAAGAATTAAACTAATGTTTTCTTTTTATTTAAATATGCATTATGGTTCCTGAATAATTTAATAATTATTATTTGTTACAGTTATGTATGAGCTCGCTTTTTGTTCCTATTACAGCTTTACTGTTATATTATATTGCTAGCTTGCTTGTGTCAGACTGGAAATATCTTTCTCCTTAGAGAAGTTAAATGCACTGGTAAAAATCCATTTCATCCACAAATGCAGATTCAACACTTAAATAAATACATTTAAAACTTCAGACTGCGTCTTTTCAAAAATATGCAATGAAAATATAGATGCGTTCATTTTCACACATGAATTATAATGCGACTATGAAAAGCAAAGATATGTATTTATAAATTTAACAGAATTTGTACAAATGGCGGGCTGTGAGACACAGACTGGGATATATTTATTTGTGAATAGTAAAACTAATTTGTTATGTGTGTGCAGTTGGTGAATTATCTTTTTACACATTTGTCAGGTGTTTTGAGATTAATCTCTCTCCATACTGTGGTATTTAAGGTGTAATGGTAAATTCGAACACTCTAATCTAACATCTTCATGTGAGTGATTTACTGAAGGTAATAAAGTGTATATAAGAAAGCTAGACAGCAGCTACTCACACGCAGAGCCTCAGCCTGTGCAGCTGCACCTTAGTGAAGATGCAAGCCATGTGAACAATAATTAGTGTAACACAGACGGGAGAGAGTGATAAGTACTAACAAGGAATGGTATGACCAAAAGTTCCATTGATGATCATTTTTATTGCATATAGTAAGCTTGTAAAGAAATCTTTGAATAGTTATTATCAATTAAATGTATAACCGAGACCTTAACTAGTCATTGCACATGGCTAGTCGTTACATATGATCATAACTAATAAACATGATTTACTAGCCTTTATCTCCACTTAGCATCACACTGACTTACTTTCTTAACTAGTCATTACATATAACCATAACTAACACACGCTTTTCTAGCCTTCATCTCAACTCACCATCACACTGACTTACTTTCTTAACTAATCATTACATATAACCATAACTAACATACACACTTTAATAGCCTTCATCTTAACTCACCATCACACTGACTTACTTTCTTAACTAGTCATTACATATAACCATAACTAACATACACGCTTTACTAGCCTTCATCTCAACTCACCATCACACTGACTTACTTTCTTAACTAGTCATTACATATAACCATAACTAACATACACGCTTTACTAGCTTTCATCTCAACTCACCATCACACTGACTTACTTTCTTAACTAGTCATTACATATAACCATAACTGACATACACGCTTTACTAGCCTTCATCTCAACTCACCATCACACTGACTTACTTTCTTAACTAGTCATTACATATGACCATAACTAACATACACGCTTTACTAGCCTTCATCTCAACTCACCATCACACTGACTTGCTTTCTTAACTAGTCATTACATATAACCATAACTAACATACACGCTTTACTAGCCTTTATCTCAACTCTCCATCACACTGACTTACTTTCTTAACTAGTCATTACATATAACCATAATTAACATACACGCTTTACTAGCCTTCATCTCAACTCACCATCACACTGACTTACTTTCTTAACTAGTCATTACATATAACCATAACTAACATACACGCTTTACTAGCCTTCATTTCAACTCACCATCACACTGACTTACTTTCTTAACTAGTCATTACATATAACCATAACTAACATACACGCTTTACTAGCTTTCATCTCAACTCACCATCACACTGACTTACTTTCTTAACTAGTCATTACATATAACCATAACTAACATACACACTTTACTAGCCTTCATCTCAACTCACCATCACACTGACTTACTTTCTTAACTAGTCATTACATATAACCATAACTAACGTACACGCTTTACTAGCTTTCATCTCAACTCACCATCACACTGACTTACATTCTTAACTAGTCATTACATATAACCATAACTAACATACACACTTCACTAGCCTTCATCTCAACTCACCATCACACTGACTTACTTTCTTAACTAGTCATTACATATAACCATAACTAACATACACACTTTACTAGCCTTCATCTCTACTCACCATCACACTGACTTACTTTCTTAACTAGTCATTACATATAACCATAACTAACATACACGCTTTACTAGCCTTCATCTCAACTCACCATCACACTGACTTGCTTTCTTAACTAGTCATTACATATAACCATAACTAACATACACACTTTACTAGCCTTCATCTCTACTCACCATCACACTGACTTACTTTCTTAACTAGTCATTACATATAACCATAACTAACATACACGCTTTACTAGCCTTCATCTCAACTCACCATCACACTGACTTGCTTTCTTAACTAGTCATTACATATAACCATAACTAACATACACGCTTTACTAGCCTTCATCTCAACTCACCATCACACTGACTTACTTTCTTAACTAGTCATTACATATAACCATAATTAACATACACACTTTACTAGCTTTCATCTCAACTCACCATCACACTGACTTACTTTCTTAACTAGTCATTACATATAACCATAACATACACACTTTACTAGTCTTCATCTCAACTCTCCATCACACTGACTTACTTTCTTAACTAGTCATTACATATAACCATAATTAACATACACGCTTTACTAGCCTTCATCTCAACTCACCATCACACTGACTTACTTTCTTAACTAGTCATTACATATAACCATAACTAACATACACGCTTTACTAGCCTTCATCTCAACTCTCCATCACACTGACTTACTTTCTTAACTAGTCATTACATATAACCATAACTAACATACACGCTTTACTAGCTTTCATCTCAACTCACCATCACACTGACTTACTTTCTTAACTAGTCATTACATATAACCATAACTAACATACACACTTTACTAGCCTTCATCTCAACTCACCATCACACTGACTTACTTTCTTAACTAGTCATTACATAAAACCATAACTAACATACACGCTTTACTAGCCTTCATCTCCACTCACCATCACACTGACTTACTTTCTTAACTAGTCATTACATATAACCATAACTAACATACACGCTTTACTAGCCTTCATCTCAACTCACCATCACACTGACTTACTTTCTTAACTAGTCATTACATATAACCATAATTAACATACACGCTTTACTAGCCTTCATCTCAACTCACCATCACACTGACTTGCTTTCTTAACTAGTCATTACATATAACCATAACTAACATACACGCTTTACTAGCCTTCATCTCCACTCACCATCACACTGACTTACTTTCTTAACTAGTCATTACATATAACCATAACTAACGTACACGCTTTACTAGCTTTCATCTCAACTCACCATCACACTGACTTGCTTTCTTAACTAGTCATTACATATAACAATAACTAACATACACGCTTTACTAGCCTTCATCTCAACTCACCATCACACTGACTTACTTTCTTAACTAGTCATTACATATAACCATAATTAACATACACACTTTACTAGCTTTCATCTCAACTCACCATCACACTGACTTACTTTCTTAACTAGTCATTACATATAACCATAACATACACACTTTACTAGTCTTCATCTCAACTCACCATCACACTGACTTACTTTCTTAACTAGTCATTACATATAACCATAACATACACACTTTACTAGCCTTCATCTCAACTCACCATCACACTGACTTACTTTCTTAACTAGTCATTACATATAACCATAACTAACATACACGCTTTACTAGCCTTCATCTCAACTCACCATCACACTGACTTACTTTCTTAACTAGTCATTACATATTACCATAACTAACATACACGCTTTACTAGCCTTCATCTCAACTCACCATCACACTGACTTACTTTCTTAACTAGTCATTACATATAACCATAACTAACATACACGCTTTACTAGCCTTCATCTCAACTCTCCATCACACTGACTTACTTTCTTAACTAGTCATTACATATGACCATAACTAACATACACACTTTACTAGCCTTCATCTCAACTCACCATCACACTGACTTACTTTCTTAACTAGTCATTACATATAACCATAACTAACATACACACTTTACTAGCCTTCATCTCAACTCACCATCACACTGACTTACTTTCTTAACTAGTCATTACATATGACCATAACTAACATACACGCTTTACTAGCCTTCATCTTAACTCACCATCACACTGACTTACTTTCTTAACTAGCCATTACATATAACCATAACATACATGCTTTACTAGCCTTTATCTCAACTCACCATCACACTGACTTACTTTTTTAACTAGTCATTACATATAACCATAACTAACATACACACTTTACTAGCCTTCATCTCAACTCACCATCACACTGACTTACTTTCTTAACTAGTCATTACATATAACCATAACTAACATACACGCTTTACTAGTGTGTGTGTGTATGTGGTCTGCTGGGAGCAGTGTGTAGAGTTTAAGTGTGTGTGTGTGTGGTCTGCTGGGAGCAGTGTGTAGAGTTTAAGTGTGTGTGTATGTGGTCTGCTGGGAGCAGTGTGTAGAGTTTAAGTGTGTGTGTATGTGGTCTGCTGGGAGCAGTGTGTAGAGTTTAAGTGTGTGTGTATGTGGTCTGCTGGGAGCAGTGTGTAGAGTTTAAGTGTGTGTGTGTATGTGGACTGCTGGGAGCAGTGTGTAGAGTTTAAGTGTGTGTGTATGTGGACTGCTGGGAGCAGTGTGTAGAGTTTAAGTGTGTGTGTATGTGGTCTGCTGGGAGCAGTGTGTAGAGTTTAAGTGTGTGTGTGTATGTGGTCTGCTGGGAGCAGTGTGTAGAGTTTAAGTGTGTGTGTGTATGTGGTCTGCTGGGAGCAGTGTGTAGAGTTTAAGTGTGTGTGTGTATGGTCTGCTGGGAGCAGTGTGTAGAGTTTAAGTGTGTGTGTGTATGTGGTCTGCTGGGAGCAGTGTGTAGAGTTTAAGTGTGTGTGTATGTGGTCTGCTGGGAGCAGTGTGTAGAGTTTAAGTGTGTGTGTATGTGGTCTGCTGGGAGCAGTGTGTAGAGTTTAAGTGTGTGTGTATGTGGTCTGCTGGGAGCAGTGTGTAGAGTTTAAGTGTGTGTGTGTATGTGGACTGCTGGGAGCAGTGTGTAGAGTTTAAGTGTGTGTGTATGTGGACTGCTGGGAGCAGTGTGTAGAGTTTAAGTGTGTGTGTATGTGGTCTGCTGGGAGCAGTGTGTAGAGTTTAAGTGTGTGTGTGTATGTGGTCTGCTGGGAGCAGTTTGTAGAGTTTAAGTGTGTGTGTGTGTGTGGTCTGCTGGGAGCAGTGTGTAGAGTTTGAGTGTGTGTGTATGTGGTCTGCTGGGAGCAGTGTGTAGAGTTTAAGTGTGTGTGTGTGTGGTCTGCTGGGAGCAGTGTGTAGAGTTTAAGTGTGTGTGTGTATGTGGTCTGCTGGGAGCAGTGTGTAGAGTTTAAGTGTGTGTGTGTGTGGTCTGCTGGGAGCAGTATGTAGAGTTTAAGTGTGTGTGTGTGGTCTGCTGGGAGCAATGTGTAGAGTTTAAGTGTGTGTGTGTATGTGGTCTGCTGGGAGCAGTGTGTAGAGTTTAAGTGTGTGTGTGTGGTCTGCTGGGAGCAGTGTGTAGAGTTTAAGTGTTTGTGTATGTGGTCTGCTGGGAGCAGTGTGTAGAGTTTAAGTGTGTGTGTGTATGTGGTCTGCTGGGAGCAGTGTGTAGAGTTTAAGTGTGTGTGTATGTGGTCTGCTGGGAGCAGTGTGTAGAGTTTAAGTGTGTGTGTGTATGTGGTCTGCTGGGAGCAGTGTGTAGAGTTTAAGTGTGTGTGTGTGTGGTCTGCTGGGAGCAGTGTGTAGAGTTTAAGTGTGTGTGTATGTGGTCTGCTGGGAGCAGTGTGTAGAGTTTAAGTGTGTGTGTGTATGTGGTCTGCTGGGAGCAGTGTGTAGAGTTTAAGTGTGTGTGTGTATGTGGTCTGCTGGGAGCAGTGTGTAGAGTTTAAGTGTGTGTGTGTGTGGTCTGCTGGGAGCAGTGTGTAGAGTTTAAGTGTGTGTGTATGTGGTCTGCTGGGAGCAGTGTGTAGAGTTTAAGTGTGTGTGTGTGTGGTCTGCTGGGAGCAGCGTGTAGACTTTAAGTGTGTGTGTATGTGGTCTGCTGGGAGCAGTATGTAGAGTTTAAGTGTGTGTGTGTGGTCTGCTGGGAGCAGTGTGTAGAGTTTAAGTGTGTGTGTGTATGTGGTCTGCTGGGAGCAGTGTGTAGAGTTTAAGTGTGTGTGTGTGTGTGGTCTGCTGGGAGCAGTGTGTAGAGTTTAAGTGTGTGTGTATGTGGTCTGCTGGGAGCAGTGTGTAGAGTTTAAGTGTGTGTGTGTGTGTGTGGTCTGCTGGGAGCAGTGTGTAGAGATTACGTGTGTGTGTATGTGGTCTGCTGGGAGCAGTGTGTAGAGTTTAAGTGTGTGTGTATGTGGTCTGCTGGGAGCAGTGTGTAGAGTTTAAGTGTGTGTGTGTATGTGGACTGCTGGGAGCAGTGTGTAGAGTTTAAGTATGTGTGTATGTGGACTGCTGGGAGCAGTGTGTAGAGTTTAAGTGTGTGTGTATGTGGTCTGCTGGGAGCAGTGTGTAGAGTTTAAGTGTGTGTGTGTATGTGGTCTGCTGGGAGCAGTGTGTAGAGTTTGAGTGTGTGTGTATGTGGTCTGCTGGGAGCAGTGTGTAGAGTTTAAGTGTGTGTGTGTGTGGTCTGCTGGGAGCAGTGTGTAGAGTTTAAGTGTGTGTGTGTGTGGTCTGCTGGGAGCAGTGTGTAGAGTTTAAGTGTGTGTGTGTATGGTCTGCTGGGAGCAGTGTGTAGAGTTTAAGTGTGTGTGTGTATGTGGTCTGCTGGGAGCAGTGTGTAGAGTTTAAGTGTGTGTGTATGTTGTCTGCTGGGAGCAGTGTGTAGAGTTTAAGTGTGTGTGTATGTGGTCTGCTGGGAGCAGTGTGTAGAGTTTAAGTGTGTGTGTATGTGGTCTGCTGGGAGCAGTGTGTAGAGTTTAAGTGTGTGTGTGTATGTGGACTGCTGGGAGCAGTGTGTAGAGTTTAAGTGTGTGTGTATGTGGTCTGCTGGGAGCAGTGTGTAGAGTTTAAGTGTGTGTGTATGTGGTCTGCTGGGAGCAGTGTGTAGAGTTTAAGTGTGTGTGTGTATGTGGTCTGCTGGGAGCAGTGTGTAGAGTTTAAGTGTGTGTGTGTGTGGTCTGC
The DNA here is from genome assembly GCA_021613375.1 of Megaleporinus macrocephalus. Taxonomy (NCBI): domain Eukaryota; kingdom Metazoa; phylum Chordata; class Actinopteri; order Characiformes; family Anostomidae; genus Megaleporinus; species Megaleporinus macrocephalus. Next base: position 36,866,405 of record CM038717.1, read on the forward strand.
TGGGAGCAGTGTGTAGAGTTTACGTGTGTGTGTATGTGGTCTGCTGGGAGCAGTGTGTAGAGTTTAAGTGTGTGTGTATGTGGTCTGCTGGGAGCAGTGTGTAGAGTTTAAGTGTGTGTGTGTATGTGGACTGCTGGGAGCAGTGTGTAGAGTTTAAGTGTGTGTGTATGTGGACTGCTGGGAGCAGTGTGTAGAGTTTAAGTGTGTGTGTATGTGGTCTGCTGGGAGCAGTGTGTAGAGTTTAAGTGTGTGTGTGTGTATGTGGTCTGCTGGGAGCAGTGTGTAGAGTTTGAGTGTGTGTGTATGTGGTCTGCTGGGAGCAGTGTGTAGAGTTTAAGTGTGTGTGTGTGGTCTGCTGGGAGCAGTGTGTAGAGTTTAAGTGTGTGTGTGTGGTCTGCTGGGAGCAGTGTGTAGAGTTTAAGTGTGTGTGTGTATGGTCTGCTGGGAGCAGTGTGTAGAGTTTAAGTGTGTGTGTGTATGTGGTCTGCTGGGAGCAGTGTGTAGAGTTTAAGTGTGTGTGTATGTGGTCTGCTGGGAGCAGTGTGTAGAGTTTAAGTGTGTGTGTATGTGGTCTGCTGGGAGCAGTGTGTAGAGTTTAAGTGTGTGTGTATGTGGTCTGCTGGGAGCAGTGTGTAGAGTTTAAGTGTGTGTGTGTATGTGGACTGCTGGGAGCAGTGTGTAGAGTTTAAGTGTGTGTGTATGTGGACTGCTGGGAGCAGTGTGTAGAGTTTAAGTGTGTGTGTATGTGGTCTGCTGGGAGCAGTGTGTAGAGTTTAAGTGTGTGTGTGGTCTGCTGGGAGCAGCGTGTAGAGTTTAAGTGTGTGTGTGTGTGTGGTCTGCTGGGAGCAGTTTGTAGAGTTTAAGTGTGTGTGTGTGTGTGGTCTGCTGGGAGCAGTGTGTAGAGTTTGAGTGTGTGTGTATGTGGTCTGCTGGGAGCAGCGTGTAGAGTTTAAGTGTGTGTGTGTGTGTGGTCTGCTGGGAGCAGCGTGTAGAGTTTAAGTGTGTGTGTGTGGTCTGCTGGGAGCAGTGTGTAGAGTTTACGTGTGTGTGTGTGTGGTCTGCTGGGAGAAGTATGTAGAGTTTAAGTGTGTGTGTGTGGTCTGCTGGGAGCAGTGTGTAGAGTTTAAGTGTGTGTGTGTATGTGGTCTGCTGGGAGCAGTGTGTAGAGTTTAAGTGTGTGTGTGTGTGGTCTGCTGGGAGCAGTGTGTAGAGTTTAAGTGTGTGTGTGTGTGGTCTGCTGGGAGCAGTGTGTAGAGTTTAAGTGTGTGTGTATGTGGTCTGCTGGGAGCAGTGTGTAGAGTTTAAGTGTGTGTGTATGTGGTCTGCTGGGAGCAGTGTGTAGAGTTTAAGTGTGTGTGTGTATGTGGTCTGCTGGGAGCAGTGTGTAGAGTTTAAGTGTGTGTGTGTGTGGTCTGCTGGGAGCAGTGTGTAGAGTTTAAGTGTGTGTGTATGTGGTCTGCTGGGAGCAGTGTGTAGAGTTTAAGTGTGTGTGTATGTGGTCTGCTGGGAGCAGTGTGTAGAGTTTAAGTGTGTGTGTGTATGTGGTCTGCTGGGAGCAGTGTGTAGAGTTTAAGTGTGTGTGTATGTGGTCTGCTGGGAGCAGTGTGTAGAGTTTAAGTGTGTGTGTGTATGTGGTCTGCTGGGAGCAGTGTGTAGAGTTTAAGTGTGTGTGTGTATGTGGTCTGCTGGGAGCAGTGTGTAGAGTTTAAGTGTGTGTGTGTATGTGGTCTGCTGGGAGCAGTGTGTAGAGTTTAAGTGTGTGTGTGTGTGGTCTGCTGGGAGCAGTGTGTAGAGTTTAAGTGTGTGTGTATGTGGTCTGCTGGGAGCAGTGTGTAGAGTTTAAGTGTGTGTGTGTGTGGTCTGCTGGGAGCAGCGTGTAGACTTTAAGTGTGTGTGTATGTGGTCTGCTGGGAGCAGTATGTAGAGTTTAAGTGTGTGTGTGTGGTCTGCTGGGAGCAGTGTGTAGAGTTTAAGTGTGTGTGTGTATGTGGTCTGCTGGGAGCAGTGTGTAGAGTTTAAGTGTGTGTGTGTGTGTGGTCTGCTGGGAGCAGTGTGTAGAGTTTAAGTGTGTGTGTATGTGGTCTGCTGGGAGCAGTGTGTAGAGTTTAAGTGTGTGTGTGTGTGTGTGGTCTGCTGGGAGCAGTGTGTAGAGTTTACGTGTGTGTGTATGTGGTCTGCTGGGAGCAGTGTGTAGAGTTTAAGTGTGTGTGTATGTGGTCTGCTGGGAGCAGTGTGTAGAGTTTAAGTGTGTGTGTGTATGTGGACTGCTGGGAGCAGTGTGTAGAATTTAAGTATGTGTGTATGTGGACTGCTGGGAGCAGTGTGTAGAGTTTAAGTGTGTGTGTATGTGGTCTGCTGGGAGCAGTGTGTAGAGTTTAAGTGTGTGTGTGTATGTGGTCTGCTGGGAGCAGTGTGTAGAGTTTGAGTGTGTGTGTATGTGGTCTGCTGGGAGCAGTGTGTAGAGTTTAAGTGTGTGTGTGTGTGTGGTCTGCTGGGAGCAGTGTGTAGAGTTTAAGTGTGTGTGTGTGTGGTCTGCTGGGAGCAGTGTGTAGAGTTTAAGTGTGTGTGTGTATGGTCTGCTGGGAGCAGTGTGTAGAGTTTAAGTGTGTGTGTGTATGTGGTCTGCTGGGAGCAGTGTGTAGAGTTTAAGTGTGTGTGTATGTGGTCTGCTGGGAGCAGTGTGTAGAGTTTAAGTGTGTGTGTATGTGGTCTGCTGGGAGCAGTGTGTAGAGTTTAAGTGTGTGTGTGTATGTGGACTGCTGGGAGCAGTGTGTAGAGTTTAAGTGTGTGTGTATGTGGTCTGCTGGGAGCAGTGTGTAGAGTTTAAGTGTGTGTGTATGTGGTCTGCTGGGAGCAGTGTGTAGAGTTTAAGTGTGTGTGTGTATGTGGTCTGCTGGGAGCAGTGTGTAGAGTTTAAGTGTGTGTGTGTGTGTGGTCTGCTGGGAGCAGTGTGTAGAGTTTACGTGTGTGTGTATGTGGTCTGCTGGGAGCAGTGTGTAGAGTTTAAGTGTGTGTGTATGTGGTCTGCTGGGAGCAGTGTGTAGAGTTTAAGTGTGTGTGTGTATGTGGACTGCTGGGAGCAGTGTGTAGAGTTTAAGTGTGTGTGTATGTGGACTGCTGGGAGCAGTGTGTAGAGTTTAAGTGTGTGTGTGTGTGGTCTGCTGGGAGCAGTGTGTAGAGTTTAAGTGTGTGTGTGTATGTGGACTGCTGGGAGCAGTGTGTAGAGTTTAAGTGTGTGTGTATGTGGACTGCTGGGAGCAGTGTGTAGAGTTTAAGTGTGTGTGTATGTGGTCTGCTGGGAGCAGTGTGTAGAGTTTAAGTGTGTGTGTGTGTATGTGGTCTGCTGGGAGCAGTGTGTAGAGTTTGAGTGTGTGTGTATGTGGTCTGCTGGGAGCAGTGTGTAGAGTTTAAGTGTGTGTGTGTGTGGTCTGCTGGGAGCAGTGTGTAGAGTTTAAGTGTGTGTGTGTGGTCTGCTGGGAGCAGTGTGTAGAGTTTAAGTGTGTGTGTGTATGGTCTGCTGGGAGCAGTGTGTAGAGTTTAAGTGTGTGTGTGTATGTGGTCTGCTGGGAGCAGTGTGTAGAGTTTAAGTGTGTGTGTATGTGGTCTGCTGGGAGCAGTGTGTAGAGTTTAAGTGTGTGTGTATGTGGTCTGCTGGGAGCAGTGTGTAGAGTTTAAGTGTGTGTGTATGTGGTCTGCTGGGAGCAGTGTGTAGAGTTTAAGTGTGTGTGTGTATGTGGACTGCTGGGAGCAGTGTGTAGAGTTTAAGTGTGTGTGTATGTGGACTGCTGGGAGCAGTGTGTAGAGTTTAAGTGTGTGTGTATGTGGTCTGCTGGGAGCAGTGTGTAGAGTTTAAGTGTGTGTGTGGTCTGCTGGGAGCAGCGTGTAGAGTTTAAGTGTGTGTGTGTGTGTGGTCTGCTGGGAGCAGTTTGTAGAGTTTAAGTGTGTGTGTGTGTGTGGTCTGCTGGGAGCAGTGTGTAGAGTTTGAGTGTGTGTGTATGTGGTCTGCTGGGAGCAGCGTGTAGAGTTTAAGTGTGTGTGTGTGTGGTCTGCTGGGAGCAGCGTGTAGAGTTTAAGTGTGTGTGTGTGGTCTGCTGGGAGCAGTGTGTAGAGTTTACGTGTGTGTGTGTGTGGTCTGCTGGGAGAATTATGTAGAGTTTAAGTGTGTGTGTGTGGTCTGCTGGGAGCAGTGTGTAGAGTTTAAGTGTGTGTGTGTATGTGGTCTGCTGGGAGCAGTGTGTAGAGTTTAAGTGTGTGTGTGTGTGGTCTGCTGGGAGCAGTGTGTAGAGTTTAAGTGTGTGTGTGTGTGGTCTGCTGGGAGCAGTGTGTAGAGTTTAAGTGTGTGTGTATGTGGTCTGCTGGGAGCAGTGTGTAGAGTTTAAGTGTGTGTGTATGTGGTCTGCTGGGAGCAGTGTGTAGAGTTTAAGTGTGTGTGTGTATGTGGTCTGCTGGGAGCAGTGTGTAGAGTTTAAGTGTGTGTGTGTGTGGTCTGCTGGGAGCAGTGTGTAGAGTTTAAGTGTGTGTGTATGTGGTCTGCTGGGAGCAGTGTGTAGAGTTTAAGTGTGTGTGTATGTGGTCTGCTGGGAGCAGTGTGTAGAGTTTAAGTGTGTGTGTGTATGTGGTCTGCTGGGAGCAGTGTGTAGAGTTTAAGTGTGTGTGTATGTGGTCTGCTGGGAGCAGTGTGTAGAGTTTAAGTGTGTGTGTGTATGTGGTCTGCTGGGAGCAGTGTGTAGAGTTTAAGTGTGTGTGTGTGTGTGGTCTGCTGGGAGCAGTGTGTAGAGTTTAAGTGTGTGTGTATGTGGTCTGCTGGGAGCAGTGTGTAGAGTTTAAGTGTGTGTGTGTATGTGGTCTGCTGGGAGCAGTGTGTAGAGTTTAAGTGTGTGTGTGTATGTGGTCTGCTGGGAGCAGTGTGTAGAGTTTAAGTGTGTGTGTGTGTGGTCTGCTGGGAGCAGTGTGTAGAGTTTAAGTGTGTGTGTATGTGGTCTGCTGGGAGCAGCGTGTAGAGTTTAAGTGTGTGTGTGTGTGGTCTGCTGGGAGCAGTGTGTAGACTTTAAGTGTGTGTGTATGTGGTCTGCTGGGAGCAGTATGTAGAGTTTAAGTGTGTGTGTGTGGTCTGCTGGGAGCAGTGTGTAGAGTTTAAGTGTGTGTGTGTATGTGGTCTGCTGGGAGCAGTGTGTAGAGTTTAAGTGTGTGTGTGTGTGTGGTCTGCTGGGAGCAGTGTGTAGAGTTTAAGTGTGTGTGTATGTGGTCTGCTGGGAGCAGTGTGTAGAGTTTAAGTGTGTGTGTGTGTGTGTGGTCTGCTGGGAGCAGTGTGTAGAGTTTACGTGTGTGTGTATGTGGTCTGCTGGGAGCAGTGTGTAGAGTTTAAGTGTGTGTGTATGTGGTCTGCTGGGAGCAGTGTGTAGAGTTTAAGTGTGTGTGTGTATGTGGACTGCTGGGAGCAGTGTGTAGAATTTAAGTATGTGTGTATGTGGACTGCTGGGAGCAGTGTGTAGAGTTTAAGTGTGTGTGTATGTGGTCTGCTGGGAGCAGTGTGTAGAGTTTAAGTGTGTGTGTGTATGTGGTCTGCTGGGAGCAGTGTGTAGAGTTTGAGTGTGTGTGTATGTGGTCTGCTGGGAGCAGTGTGTAGAGTTTAAGTGTGTGTGTGTGTGGTCTGCTGGGAGCAGTGTGTAGAGTTTAAGTGTGTGTGTGTGTGGTCTGCTGGGAGCAGTGTGTAGAGTTTAAGTGTGTGTGTGTATGGTCTGCTGGGAGCAGTGTGTAGAGTTTAAGTGTGTGTGTGTATGTGGTCTGCTGGGAGCAGTGTGTAGAGTTTAAGTGTGTGTGTATGTGGTCTGCTGGGAGCAGTGTGTAGAGTTTAAGTGTGTGTGTATGTGGTCTGCTGGGAGCAGTGTGTAGAGTTTAAGTGTGTGTGTATGTGGTCTGCTGGGAGCAGTGTGTAGAGTTTAAGTGTGTGTGTGTGTATGTGGTCTGCTGGGAGCAGTGTGTAGAGTTTGAGTGTGTGTGTATGTGGTCTGCTGGGAGCAGTGTGTAGAGTTTAAGTGTGTGTGTGTGTGGTCTGCTGGGAGCAGTGTGTAGAGTTTAAGTGTGTGTGTGTGTGGTCTGCTGGGAGCAGTGTGTAGAGTTTAAGTGTGTGTGTGTATGGTCTGCTGGGAGCAGTGTGTAGAGTTTAAGTGTGTGTGTGTATGTGGTCTGCTGGGAGCAGTGTGTAGAGTTTAAGTGTGTGTGTATGTGGTCTGCTGGGAGCAGTGTGTAGAGTTTAAGTGTGTGTGTATGTGGTCTGCTGGGAGCAGTGTGTAGAGTTTAAGTGTGTGTGTATGTGGTCTGCTGGGAGCAGTGTGTAGAGTTTAAGTGTGTGTGTGTATGTGGACTGCTGGGAGCAGTGTGTAGAGTTTAAGTGTGTGTGTATGTGGACTGCTGGGAGCAGTGTGTAGAGTTTAAGTGTGTGTGTATGTGGTCTGCTGGGAGCAGTGTGTAGAGTTTAAGTGTGTGTGTGGTCTGCTGGGAGCAGCGTGTAGAGTTTAAGTGTGTGTGTGTGTGTGGTCTGCTGGGAGCAGTTTGTAGAGTTTAAGTGTGTGTGTGTGTGTGGTCTGCTGGGAGCAGTGTGTAGAGTTTGAGTGTGTGTGTATGTGGTCTGCTGGGAGCAGCGTGTAGAGTTTAAGTGTGTGTGTGTGTGGTCTGCTGGGAGCAGCGTGTAGAGTTTAAGTGTGTGTGTGTGGTCTGCTGGGAGCAGTGTGTAGAGTTTACGTGTGTGTGTGTGTGGTCTGCTGGGAGAAGTATGTAGAGTTTAAGTGTGTGTGTGTGGTCTGCTGGGAGCAGTGTGTAGAGTTTAAGTGTGTGTGTGTATGTGGTCTGCTGGGAGCAGTGTGTAGAGTTTAAGTGTGTGTGTGTGTGGTCTGCTGGGAGCAGTGTGTAGAGTTTAAGTGTGTGTGTGTGTGGTCTGCTGGGAGCAGTGTGTAGAGTTTAAGTGTGTGTGTATGTGGTCTGCTGGGAGCAGTGTGTAGAGTTTAAGTGTGTGTGTATGTGGTCTGCTGGGAGCAGTGTGTAGAGTTTAAGTGTGTGTGTGTGTATGTGGTCTGCTGGGAGCAGTGTGTAGAGTTTAAGTGTGTGTGTATGTGGTCTGCTGGGAGCATTTTAGTAGAGTTTAAGTTTGTGTGTATGTGGTTTGCTGGGAGCAGTGTGTAGAGTTTAAGTGTGTGTGTGTATGTGGTCTGCTGGGAGCAGTGTGTAGAGTTTAAGTGTGTGTGTGTGTGGTCTGCTGGGAGCAGTGTGTAGAGTTTAAGTGTGTGTGTATGTGGTCTGCTGGGAGCAGTGTGTAGAGTTTAAGTGTGTGTGTGTATGTGGTCTGCTGGGAGCAGTGTGTAGAGTTTAAGTGTGTGTGTATGTGGTCTGCTGGGAGCAGTGTGTAGAGTTTAAGTGTGTGTGTGTATGTGGTCTGCTGGGAGCAGTGTGTAGAGTGTAAGTGTGTGTGTATGTGGTCTGCTGGGAGCAGTGTGTAGAGTTTAAGTGTGTGTGTGTGTATGTGGTCTGCTGGGAGCAATGTGTAGAGTTTAAGTGTGTGTGTGTATGTGGTCTGCTGGGAGCAGTGTGTAGAGTTTAAGTGTGTGTGTATGTGGTCTGCTGGGAGCAGTGTGTAGAGTTTGAGTGTGTGTGTATGTGGTCTGCTCGGAGCAGTGTGTAGAGTTTAAGTGTGTGTGTATGTGGTCTGCTGGGAGCAGTGTGTAGAGTTTAAGTGTGTGTGTGTATGTGGTCTGCTGGAAGCAGTGTGTAGAGGTTAAGTGTGTGTGTATGGGGTCTGCTGGGAGCAGTGTGTAGAGTTTAAGTGTGTGTGTATGTGGTCTGCTGGGAGCAGTGTGTAGAGTTTAAGTGTGTGTGTGTATGTGGTCTGCTGGGAGCAGTGTGTAGAGTTTAAGTGTGTGTGTATGTGGTCTGCTGGGAGCAGTGTGTAGAGTTTAAGTGTGTGTGTGTGCATGTGGTCTGCTGGGAGCAGTGTGTAGAGTTTGAGTGTGTGTGTATGTGGTCTGCTGGGAGCAGTGTGTAGAGTTTAAGTGTGTGTGTGTATGTGGTCTGCTGGGAGCAGTGTGTAGAGTTTGAGTGTGTGTGTATGTGGTCTGCTGGGAGCAGTGTGTAGAGTTTAAGTGTGTGTGTGTGTGGTCTGCTGGGAGCAGTGTGTAGAGTTTAAGTGTGTGTGTGTGTGGTCTGCTGGGAGCAGTGTGTAGAGTTTAAGTGTGTGTGTATGTGGTCTGCTGGGAGCAGTGTGTAGAGTTTAAGTGTGTGTGTGTATGTGGTCTGCTGGGAGCAGTGTGTAGAGTTTAAGTGTGTGTGTATGTGGTCTGCTGGGAGCAGTGTGTAGAGTTTAAGTGTGTGTGTGTATGTGGTCTGCTGGGAGCAGTGTGTAGAGTGTAAGTGTGTGTGTATGTGGTCTGCTGGGAGCAGTGTGTAGAGTTTAAGTGTGTGTGTGTGTATGTGGTCTGCTGGGAGCAATGTGTAGAGTTTAAGTGTGTGTGTGTATGTGGTCTGCTGGGAGCAGTGTGTAGAGTTTAAGTGTGTGTGTATGTGGTCTGCTGGGAGCAGTGTGTAGAGTTTGAGTGTGTGTGTATGTGGTCTGCTCGGAGCAGTGTGTAGAGTTTAAGTGTGTGTGTATGTGGTCTGCTGGGAGCAGTGTGTAGAGTTTAAGTGTGTGTGTGTATGTGGTCTGCTGGAAACAGTGTGTAGAGGTTAAGTGTGTGTGTATGGGGTCTGCTGGGAGCAGTGTGTAGAGTTTAAGTGTGTGTGTATGTGGTCTGCTGGGAGCAGTGTGTAGAGTTTAAGTGTGTGTGTGTATGTGGTCTGCTGGGAGCAGTGTGTAGAGTTTAAGTGTGTGTGTATGTGGTCTGCTGGGAGCAGTGTGTAGAGTTTAAGTGTGTGTGTGTGCATGTGGTCTGCTGGGAGCAGTGTGTAGAGTTTGAGTGTGTGTGTATGTGGTCTGCTGGGAGCAGTGTGTAGAGTTTAAGTGTGTGTGTGTATGTGGTCTGCTGGGAGCAGTGTGTAGAGTTTGAGTGTGTGTGTATGTGGTCTGCTGGGAGCAGTGTGTAGAGTTTAAGTGTGTGTGTGTATGTGGTCTGCTGGGAGCAGTACTGGTTGTAGGGTCTAACAGCAGCAGTAGGAGGGACCTAATCGGTACAGGCTTCCTCTTTCTTTGAATCCTAAAAGATTATGGGATCTGTTTCCACAGCTATGCAGATGAAACAACTGTGGACCTCATGAACTGTATGAAATAAAACTGTTCTGCTGCTGAACAGACAAAGTCAAATCAGTGACCAAGTCATCATTTATCACCTTAAGAACATCAACCAAATAATAGATTTTCTCACTGATCCAGATCTGGAGAAACTCAGCCAATGCCTTTACTTCTATCAGGGTGGAAGAAGCAGCTGAGTTCTCACTAAAAGTACAATGAAGGGAACACGTCACCCCCATTCTCAAAGAGAACAGGTACTATTACTGGTCTATCAATCACTGAATGGTGCAGAACCCCAGCTTATTTATGCTGCAGCAACATAAGCAGAACTCTTAGATCACTAGCAACTATCTTTAATGTTTCCTTTCTATTCAACTATTATTTCCAATCATGTTTCATAGTGTTAATTTCTGTTCTCCTACATCTTTTTACATTTTAATTTGAATTATCTTTGCTATCTTTGTTATTTGTAAAGCACTTAAAATGAATGACAGCAGTGTATGACACATGCTAGGTAAATAAACCTGGCTTGCCCACATGCGTTAGAACACGCTTGTGTTGGTTTGTGCAACTGAAATGAAAACTGAAGGCAGATGGAGAAGAGCTGTTATAGAGCTGTTCAAAATAATAATAATAATTATGTTAATACAGTTTAAAAACATGTTTACAGTTTACACTTACACTATTGACGTTTAGATGTAGATTCACGAATCCATTACAGAACGACGTGACAATGTTTATTCAGAGAGTCTCATCCAACAAAGGTATTGAAATTAGTAAAATCCATATGTTAACGTTATTAATTAATGAGCTGAAAGGTATAATCTATATATATAACAGATATTTTATTGCCAATCAAAGAAGATTATTTGTTCATTATCACATTCAGTGCTATTGTTTATACTTATGTAACTACAGAAATCAAACCAATTCAACTCAAAATTTTTTAAATCCAAACACATTCTTTACATTTATTCATGAAATTTAGAACAATCATAAGACTTATAGAAACAGAATATTTTCCATCTCCAGTAAAGTAAGGTTTTGTTTTGACAGTGATTGTTTGCATCACTGGAGTCTAGTATGTGTCACGTAGTCATTAGACAATGTGTGGTGTTAGTTGTCACACCCTGCCTGTCCTCGCCCGTCTGTTTACGTCCTGTCATACACATGTGCTATGTATTTGTCACATGCTCCTTGTCTCTGCCCTAGCCCAACCTGTCTTACCGGTCCCCTGTTTGTCATCAGTCCCGTCAGCTGTTTCCCTGGTTCGGGCACTTTGTGTTTTGTTTTGATTTCATTAAAGTACTTTTTTGTACTTTTGGCTTGCATGTGCGTCCTCTGTTCGTCCTGCCAGATCACGATAGTAGTTAACTAATGAGACGAGCTGAAGAGTATCATTTGTTTGTTTATTTACACATTATTTTCATGTTCAAAGTGAAATAATAAAAAAGATAATAGGCTATAAGAGCGTGATTTAAACAGAATACAGAAGCTCGACAATAGGGAGCGGTATTAAAAATGGTTTTATTGCATTGAAGGACCATGCTTGGCTCTCTTTTAATGGTGTATGAGAACCAAAGATGTCTGCTATGGTATTATTCCAAAAACGTCTAGTGGTTTTCTTAAGCTAACAAGGCAGGAATTGTATTGAGTGAACACATGTTTGTAACTTGCAGTTTAGAAGCAAAGAGTTTGTTGATTCCTGAATTTGAGCAACACATTTCATGCCTGCTTAGTGTCAGAGGACATTTGTCTTGCCAATAAAAAGGACCTTCCTCCATGTTGTGTTTATTGATTTAATTCCTTTTCATGATAAGGTTTGGGTCTTGCAGCAAAGGTAGATAAAGTAACTGTAGACTTGTAATTGTATGTCACTTTACTAGATGGTGTTTTAGAAATTCTTTAAAATGCTGTGAAGCACTTATGAATGTTGCTTTGTCATGTCACTTTACTATATGGACAGTTATCTATCTATCTATCCGTCTTCCCTTTTATCCTTCTAGTCATTGTGGGGCTGCATCAGGGAGGACTAAGAGTTATCATCAATCACTGGAGGGATTGCAGCTATAACTTTGTACTTTACGGTAATGCAAATAAAATATATTTAAAAAAACTGAAGGAATCAGTCCTTAGGATAATGGTGCATATTACATTTAACTTGAAGAGGTGTCAATTAAGCTGGATAATCAATGCACAGTTATGCTAGTACCTTCTCCAATACCATAAGCAAGGAAGAAGATAAAAAATAGCCTGTAAAGTGTTAATTGATCCTTGATGTAGAGTACCAGCATTTAAACCCAAGCAGTTAAACTTAAAAGAAAAATAAATACATAGAAATACATAATAATATATTTTTTTCAACAATATATTTTAAAGTTATGATTTTAAAGAACACAGAAGATACAAATGCTTAAGAAAAAAACAATATTAATAATTAAAAAAAAATTAAATTTGAGCAAGCCAATATGTCAAATATCAATACACGGTATGTGTTATTTTGACACTTTGTATTTGTTTCTGTTCTTGGTGAAATGACATAGTAGTCCATATTAATGTCATGTCAAATATGTATCTGTTATGAATGTGTATTTAGACATTTGTGAACATGTTATGAAATGTTTATGTAGGTTGTTATGAATGTGTCATGTAAACAACCTTCAAATAAAGTGTTACCGAACTGGTTATATGCTGAGCAGAAAAGCAAAGTACAGCCCTGTATGACAACAAAAGACCTGTAGGAAGGTGTAGCTGACTCTGGTGGAGTGGTGGAGTCACATTCTACTGCAGCACTGCTTGCGTATATTCATTAACTTTTTCAAGGAGTTATCAGACTGAAATATTACCTGTGCCCTCATTACAAAAATATATTTCTGAAGTGTGCAAAACAACATATCAGCCAGAGGTATGTGGGAAACAAGTGCTGCTGACTGAAGAGTTAGAAAAAATACATCTGTTCAAAACAGCTTGCTACCTAAACTGTGTTCATTTCTTTTCACTTCAAATATCAAATATTCGTCCAGGATGCCAAACATTTGTATATAACTGTAATAGGCAGAAAAAATAATAGATATTATTATCATATAAATATTATTCAAATATAAATATATTTGAATCAGATATTTAATCTGGTGTTCAACATCAGCAGATTCCAAAGGAGCAAATTCTACTCCACTTGTGAGGGAACTGTCTGTCTGGTGGGAAACTACTGCATCATAGTGACCTGATCTGGATATAAACTGTGGGCTGATGGGTCTGAACACTGAGGGACCATCTACAATTGACAGTCTTCAGACTGCATACAGTGCACACCTGTATAAATGTTTCAGATTTAGTTTAGGTCTAAAAGAAGGAAGACCACAAAAACAGGCAGTCAGATTATTTTTTTTACAACAGACTGTATTTATATGTAATGTTCATGAGTCATCTCAGAAGAAGATTTCTACCAGGCTGATCTTTTAACTTTACTCAGTAAAATAATAAATGTTCAACTCTCAAATTCCAATAGAGAGCAGCTTTAAGTCTTCTTTATGTTTTAGTCTCCGTGTACACCTCTGGATCTGCCCTCTCTTATCACTCACATCACTGTTTACACTTTGTTTACCATGTATCTTGGAAATGATGTTGTCTTAGGATGTTTAGTTGTTGACTTTAATACACTGCTTTCCAGTATTAATCCATTTCAGGAATATAGTTTTTATAACTTTCTATTGTATTTTCTATGATTATGGACTCACATATGCTAAATCTACATATTTAACCCATTCAAGCTGTTTTGATCAGTTCCTAAAAATATAAAAACTATATTAATACTGTGAATATATAAAACTATAATAATACTGTGAAGTAAATATAATAATATGGAATAAACACATGCATGCACTTACCTCTGTGTGTTAGTCAGATCATAAGAAGGTAACAGTTGTGGAGAGCTGTACACATCAACAATTCAAGAAGTGGTCTACAATAGAAAAGACATTCAAATTCAAATTTAAATTCATTTAGAGAAATCTACACAAGAGTTAGATCAGCTCAACACCTCATACTTTCACATCCAGTTCAACATTATTAAACAATTAATGACAAAATATTAAAATACTGATTATTAGTATTAAAATATAACAAACCAACAGTTTTTTACAGTGTAACAAAACTAGCATCTGAATTTACCTTCAGGATGAGATGTACACTCTTCAGCAGTCAGTCAGGTTTTAAAACATGAGATGGGTGAGGCTATAAAGCAGGTTTGGTAGTTGTTGATCAGGGATGGATATGGAAAGTAAAATTAAAAGCATTCCAAAATGGATTAAAATAGAATTTCATTTATGTAGAAAATGTTATGTATGCAGCTTGTGTACACACACACACACACCCACACCCACACGCACACACCCCACCATAAGAAAGCTGGTTTATTTTTTTTCACAGGACATTGTAGCTTTAGCTTCTCACTGTAGTATTCTTTGTTTTCCATTTTTAGTTTCAATGATGTAGTTGATTAAACTTAATATACAAAGTTTTTTTTTAATAAACGACTCATTCACTCTCACTTGAGTCATTTCTTTCTTAATACTTTTACTCATACTCGAGTAACTTATCACTAAAATAAGAGTACCGAGGGCATAGGAGTGGGTTTGACATTGGGGGAACATATTTTCTAATATGAATCAAAGCCCACCCTACCCTCTAAAATATTACCTATAAGCTGATTCCATTGTGGACATTGGTGTGGGAACCGGGGGGGATGGGGGGATGTGTCCCACCCAATATCAGAAACAGGTAGATTTGTCCCACCCAAAAAATAAACCACAGAAAAGCAGAAACTGTTTAAGAACAATTCTTTCAAGATGGCAGCCATCTTAATTCACGCACTGTGTTTGTTGTTAGTAAAGGGGGTTTGGTTGTTAGGTTGAGGAGGGCTCTCGCCTCGCTGGAGCGTCTGGAAGCTCGCGGCAACTTTAAACGTGAGGTCAGTGATGAAAGAAATAAAGAGCAACGATGACCATATATACTGCAACAAACCGCTTTAGTATAATGTGTTGTTATGGTAACAGACTAGGGGGGTTTGGGTTAGCTAATGTTTATATTAACTTTAGTCAGAAGGCACTCTGAAACGTAAAGTATTATTTTCTGGCCACGCCCCAAACTGCAGACTGCTACTACACTACATGCGTAATATGATAATAAATTACATTAATTAAAAAAAATAATAATAAAAAACATATAATCAATAAAATAAGTAAACAAATGAATAAAGACTCCATCATTATAAATGCTTTCAGTAGTGCAGTATGTAATGTTCCAGAGTTTGCTGTTTGGGACACAGCCTTACTGTCTAACATTAATATTAGTCTAGTCTAGTCAGGAAACCTTAACATACATTTATTTATCATTTAATTTCAGAATTATGCCACAAAAGAAAAAAAAAATCTTTTGGATATATATGTACATAATGTAATGTGGAGTGTCTTGTTTAGTTTGTAAAGTAATATTTAATTGGATTTATCTAATAATAAACAGATGTACAGATAATGTTGTATATTGTTTATTTATTTGTAATTTACTGTAATTTTACACACACACACACACACACACACACACACACATACCACCATAAGAAAGCTGGTTTATCTTCTTCACGGGACATTTTAGCTTTAGCTTCTCACTGTAGTATTCTTTGTTTTCCATTTTTAGTTTCAATGATGTAGTTGATTAAACTCAGAAATATTTTAAGGTTGTGGATATCAAGGGCGTAGGAGCGGGTTTCACATTGAGGGGACACATTTGCTAATATGAATCAAAGCCCCCCTATCCCCTAAACATTACCTATAAGCTGATTCCACTGTAGGTAAGACTGTCTACAGATTCCCCTACAGATTCCACTGTAGGTAAGACTGTCTACAGATTCCCCTACAGATTCCACTGTAGGTAAGACTGTCTACAGATTCCCCTACAGATTCCACTGTAGGTAAGACTGTCTACAGATTCCCCTAAAGATTCCACTGTAGGTAAGACTGTCTACAGATTCCCCTACAGATTCCACTGTAGGTAAGACTGTCTACAGATTCCCCTACAGATTCCACTGTAGATAAGACTGTCTACAGATTCCCCTACAGATTCCACTGTAGGTAAGACTGTCTACAGATTCCCCTACAGATTCCACTGTAGGTAAGACTGTCTACAGATTCCCCTACAGATTCCACTGTAGGTAAGACTGTCTACAGATTCCCCTACAGATTCCACTGTAGATAAGACTGTCTACAGATTCCCCTACAGATTCCACTGTAGGTAAGACTGTCTACAGATTCCCCTACAGATTCCACTGTAGGTAAGACTGTCTACAGATTCCCCTACAGATTCCACTGTAGTTAAGACTGTCTACAGATTCCCCTACAGATTCCACTGTAGGTAAGGTAGTAAATCACTGTGTGTATAGTGAGTCTCTCTTACCTCCTGGTCTGCACCTCTCTCTCCCTCTCTTTGCCTGCTTACCTCAACCACTTGATGGGCCTGTGTGTCATGAATGTTTACAATGCAAAAAAACACCAATAGCAGTTACTCTAAAGTTTTTGTGAGATATGAAACCTTTAATTTTAAAGTTCTAAATGAACGATTTGCAAAAGAACTGACTCTCCTCAGGCCTTGTCTCTAACCGTCTCCCGTTCTCCTGTCTCTATATTGCTGCTGTCTTCCTGCTCCTAAAACTCAATATGTCTTTAGAGGTAAAGTTCTGAACATCAGTGTAGCTCTTTTTAAAATAGAAATTCACTTATTCAGCACTGCAGTAGCATTTCAGTATGTGCTGTGAAGGACTGCGTCCTGGTGCAGCTGATGAGTGCAGCAGGCACCAAGGAGTCTACCAACAAATAGATATATGTTTGCATTTAGCTGGTTGAAAGTCAGAGAGATGGGTCCCTGTCACTGAAGTCATAGAGCCATATAGACACTAAAATCAATTCTGCAGTGTCAAGTTTATTTATATAGTGTCTTTATAACGATGTGGTTACAAAGCAGCTTAACAGAAGTTTAAAAGCATGAAAACATGAAATCATAACACTTTATCCACTGTGAGCAAGCCAGAGACGACGGAGGCAAGAACATCTCCCTCAACTGGAGGAAGAAACGTTAGGAGGAACCAGACTCACAAGCAGAGACCCATCCTCCTCAGATCACACAGTATTTACAGTTTATTAAACTAAAGCTGAGTCTGATGATAAGAGCTTTAGAAGCTGTACAGGTGCTACATCAGGTGGATGATACAGCGATGCAGTCAAGGATGTAGCAACTGGCACGAATGGAGAGGAGAACTGGTTGGTGCCGGGTGACAGGGGGGCCCTGGTGGTCAGTCCTTTACAGTATTGGGTGGGACAGGTGGGCGGTTATTTCCTCAGAAAGAGAAAAGAGACAGAGTTAGTTTTGGTTTGGGTTAGTACAGAGACAGAGTTAGTTCTGGTTTGGGTTAGTACAGAGACAGAGTTAGTTCTGGTTTGGGTTAGTACAGAGACAGAGTTAGTTCTGGTTTAGGTTAGTACAGAGACAGAGTTAGTTCTGGTTTGGGTTAGTACAGAGACAGAGTTAGTTCTGGTTTAGGTTAGTACAGATACAGAGTTAGTTCTGGTTTGGGTTAGTACAGAGACAGAGATAGGTCTGGTTTGGGTTAGTACAGAGACAGAGTTAGGTCTGGTTTTGGTTAGTAAAGAGACAGAGTTAGGTCTGGTTTTGGTTAGTACAGAGACAGAGTTAGTTCTGGTTTGGGTTAGTACAGAGACAGAGTTAGGTCTGGTTTTGGTTAGTACAGAGACAGAGTTAGTTCTGGTTTGGGTTAGTACAGAGACAGAGTTAGGTCTGGTTTTGGTTAGTACAGAGACAGAGTTAGTTCTGGTTTTGGTTAGTACAGAGACAGAGTTAGGTCTGGTTTGGGTTAGTACAGAGACAGAGTTAGTTCTGGTTTAGGTTAGTACAGAGACAGAGTTAGTTCTGGTTTGGGTTAGTACAGAGACAGAGTTAGGTCTGGTTTAGGTTAGTACAGAGACAGAGTTAGTTCTGGTTTAGGTTAGTACAGAGGCAGAGTTAGTTCTGGTTTGGTTTAGTACAGAGACAGAGTTAGGACTGGTTTTGGTTAGTACAGAGACAGAGTTAGTTCTGGTTTGGGTTAGTACAGAGACAGAGTTAGTTCTGGTTTGGGTTAGTACAGAGACAGAGTTAGTTCTGGTTTAGGTTAGTACAGAGACAGAGTTAGTTCTGGTTTGGGTTAGTACAGAGACAGAGTTAGTTCTGGTTTAGGTTAGTACAGATACAGAGTTAGTTCTGGTTTGGGTTAGTACAGAGACAGAGATAGGTCTGGTTTGGGTTAGTACAGAGACAGAGTTAGGTCTGGTTTTGGTTAGTACAGAGACAGAGTTAGGTCTGGTTTTGGTTAGTACAGAGACAGAGTTAGTTCTGGTTTGGGTTAGTACAGAGACAGAGTTAGGTCTGGTTTTGGTTAGTACAGAGACAGAGTTAGTTCTGGTTTGGGTTAGTACAGAGACAGAGTTAGGTCTGGTTTTGGTTAGTACAGAGACAGAGTTAGTTCTGGTTTTGGTTAGTACAGAGACAGAGTTAGGTCTGGTTTGGGTTAGTACAGAGACAGAGTTAGTTCTGGTTTAGGTTAGTACAGAGACAGAGTTAGTTCTGGTTTGGGTTAGTACAGAGACAGAGTTAGGTCTGGTTTAGGTTAGTACAGAGACAGAGTTAGTTCTGGTTTAGGTTAGTACAGAGACAGAGTTAGTTCTGGTTTGGTTTAGTACAGAGACAGAGTTAGGACTGGTTTTGGTTAGTACAGAGACAGAGTTAGTTCTGGTTTGGGTTAGTACAGAGACAGAGTTAGTTTTGGTTTGGGTTAGTACAGAGACAGAGTTAGGTCTGGTTTAGGTTAGTACAGAGACAGAGTTAGTTCTGGTTTAGGTTAGTACAGAGACAGAGTTAGTTCTGGTTTGGTTTAGTACAGAGACAGAGTTAGGACTGGTTTTGGTTAGTACAGAGACAGAGTTAGTTCTGGTTTGGGTTAGTACAGAGACAGAGTTAGTTTTGGTTTGGGTTAGTACAGAGACAGAGTTAGGTCTGGTTTTGGTTAGTACAGAGACAGAGTTAGTTCTGGTTTGGATTAGTACAGAGACAGAGTTAGTTCTGGTTTGGGTTAGTACAGAGACAGAGTTAGTTCTGGTTTGGGTTAGTACAGAGACAGAGTTAGTTCTGGTTTAGGTTAGTACTGAGACAGAGTTAGTTCTGGTTTGGGTTAGTACAGGGACAGAGTTAGTTCTGGTTTAGGTTAGTACAGAGACAGAGTTAGTTCTGGTTTGGTTTAGTACAGAGACAGAGTTAGGACTGGTTTTGGTTAGTACAGAGACAGAGTTAGTTCTGGTTTGGGTTAGTACAGAGACAGAGTTAGTTTTGGTTTGGGTTAGTACAGAGACAGAGTTAGGTCTGGTTTTGGTTAGTACAGAGACAGAGTTAGTTCTGGTTTGGATTAGTACAGAGACAGAGTTAGTTCTGGTTTGGGTTAGTACAGAGACAGAGTTAGTTCTGGTTTAGGTTAGTACTGAGACAGAGTTAGTTCTGGTTTGGGTTAGTACAGGGACAGAGTTAGTTCTGGTTTAGGTTAGTACAGAGACGGAGTTAGTTCTGGTTTGGGTTAGTACAGAGACAGAGTTAGTTCTGGTTTAGGTTAGTACAGAGACAGAGTTAGTTCTGGTTTAGGTTAGTACAGAGACAGTGTTAGTTCTGGTTTGGGTTAGTACAGAGACTGAGTTAGTTCTGGCTTGGGTTAGTACAGAGACATAGTTAGGTCTGGTTTTGGTTAGTACAGAGACTGAGTTAGTTCTGGTTTGGGTTAGTACAGAGACTGAGTTAGTTCTGGTTTGGGTTAGTACAGAGACATAGTTAGGTCTGGTTTTGGTTAGTACAGAGAATGAGGAGTGTTTAGAGTGTAGCTAGTGACTCTGACAGATCTGATTATAATCAGAATAAACTAAAAGGAGAGAAGCTGCACACATCTGGAGGTGACAGTAATGCCGTTCAAGGTTCTGCAGCATCCAGTGTCTAATATCTCTTACACAATCTTCTATCTTATTTAATCTGGATTTATCATCTGGTTTGGCTTATATGTACAGCTGTGTATCATCAGCATAACAGTGGAAACTGATTCCATGTCTGTTTATAACTGAGCCTAATGGCAACATGTATAATGTGAATAGTAGAGGACCTAAAACAGAACCTTGTGGAACTCCATATTTCACTCTTGTATAATTAGGTAAATGATTATTTCATTGTATGAGCTGAAAGCGGTCAGTAAGGTAGGATATGAACCAGGATAACGCTGTTCCTGTTATTCCAACCATGTTTTCTAATCTGTCCAAGAGAATAACATGATCTATAGTGTCAAAAGCTGCATTTGTTATCTTAACTAAAGCTGTCTCTGTGCTGTGGTGGGGCCTAAAACCAGGTTGGAATTTTTTATATTTGCTGTTCTTATGTAGATAGGAACAGAGATTTTTGAGCTAGAGCTTTTTCTAAAATCTTAGAAATAAATGGTAAGTTGGAAATCGGTCTATAGCTTGATAGTAGTGCTGCTTTCCATAATAACAACAGAACAAGAACATTTCTGATGACTATTAATTTCCCAGTGATGCTAAATCATATAAACAACAGCTCCTGGCCATGAAACACAACAGGAGTTCTGCTACTGAGTAATGATTGGATGGCATCAATGCTATTAAGTCCTAAATGCTGGGCATTACTGCTACTGAGTTCTGATTGGCTATTACAATATTTCTGAATCCTGGTCCTGGAGGCACCCTGTAAATGAGCTCTGTTCTTTTTTGTTGCCCTGTATCGTGTTTGTTTTAAAAAGCAATCTAGGCAGAAACAGTCCTCAGAATTCCAGCGTGAATGGAAAGGACTACACTGCTGTGAGCTAACGAGTCGCATGTAGCTATAAATATTTCAGCTTGACAGTGGTAACAGTACAGGTGATCGCAATGAGGGAAACATATAAAATATATTTTATTGTGATATTACATCAGCAAATTTAAACAATATAATACATATATGATTAGGACAAATCAATTTGTAACATAGAAAAGTGATATTTGTACTTTTTTTATAATATAATATTACAATCCTATACTTTTCTGAAGTTTAGAAACTTGGAACAGAAAAATACTCAAAAACTATAAATACAGTGACTTGTATTTAACATCTAACTGCACTAATCCTGAGAAACATGATTAATTATTCTATTTTTATAATTAAACTGTCATGCCCTGTCCTTGTTCTCTCTGTCTATGTCCTTGTTTACGTTTCCTGTCATAGCCAGGTGCGTCTGTTTATGTTTTGGTCATGTGTCCGTCCTTGTCTCTGCCCCTCACTTGTTCCGTGTCTGCGTCTCCTTCCATTCTCAGGTGTCCCTTGTTTAGTATATTCACCGTATTTGGCCACGCCCACTTTCAAACGTGTGTTTTTCCGCCTTTGTGTTAGAACTTCCGCTCATCTAACCAAAATGAATACAGTTACATGGGAGGAGACCAGAGAGACAATGAGAAGTTCTTATGTTACAGCACTGTCTCTTCCGAGTAATAACACAGTGGGTGGGTGATATGAGAAGGTGGTCTGAGGTTAATACCACAGTGGGTGGGTGATATGAGAAGGTGATCTGAGGTTAATAACATAGTGGGTGGGTGATATAAGAAGGTGGTCTGAGGTTAATAACACAGTGGGTGGGTGATATGAGAAGGTGGTCTGAGGTTAATAACACAGTGGGTGGGTGATATGAGAAGGTGGTCTGAGGTTAATAACACAGTGGGTGGGTGATATGAGAAGGTGGTCTGAGGTTACTTATGGAGACATGTTTAATTACTCTGTACTCTCGGAAGGTGTAGACGGTTCAGTAATGAAAAACTATAAAAGTACTGAAGCATATCAGTACCTGCACAGTGGGAAGGTGGGCGTTTCCTCCTACACACAGACGGTGAGTTTATATTTCTGAAAGCCGGTTAAACCCAAGTCCAGCCAGCTGCCCGAGCCACTCTGCGTGGGTGTTAGTTACAGTCCAGATAGCCTAGCGCGCTGGACACTGATCAGAAAACAGTTACTTAACTAATAGACTCACCAGCACCCGACACGTCTGCTTCCTCTGAGCTTCATAAGCGAGACAGTTCTCTGGATAAGGATGCTCTGGTGCTGGTTCTCCTCCACAGAATGGTAAGAGCAGACATACGGAGGTTTGGGTGGATGTTTTAATTTTAGCACCTTCAGTCATAGTCCTACTCTTTGGAAGGCGGCCCCCAACACTCTGATCTTTATGTGTTGTGTTCGTAACTGTTTTCTGTGGTTCATTCATTTGTTCGTCTGATCTGTGTTGGAATAATGTGTGGGTAATGCTAATAGAGGTCTGTTAATGTCAAAAAACCTACCAGTAAGATTTCAGTCAGTAAATAAATCCAATAGGACGTGAGATGTTTATGGTAAAACTGTTTGCAGTGCTTTCAAGAGATGGGACAGTGATTGGGGGGTTAAGGGTGAGTTTATTCATTTTTATTAAGAAACCAGCGACGCATCAGACGTCATCAATGATGTCACATGCCCTTAAGGAAGCAAGCCTCCATACAGGCTTCAATAATGCCTTCCTGGATTTCTCGAAACAAGCTCTGAAGCCTCGGGGTGCATCTGGAATCACTACTTGCCTACTACTCAGTAGGCGAAATCAGTAGGCGAGCGCGGCTAGGGTGTCTGAATACTTAGAAGGCATTAAGTAGTAGGTGAATGGTACCCAGATGACCTCCTGACTCCTGAAGCAGCCATTTTTAAGTATGTGACTGCAGCACACTGCGCTATCCCATGATTCACCTGGAGCCGTGGATGAATTTCAAGTGGAAAAAAAAAAAAACAGTGGAAAGTGGTAGGTGGGCTGTGTGTACGTAGCTACTGCTGCCGAACTGCTGCTACAGAAGTTAGAGCTTTTTCTGAGGTAACAGTGATGAAGTTCTCCTGATGATCTTCTCTGAGTTACAGCTCAACACCGTCTGAGTACAGATTCAGACACAAACACAGCTCAGAGTCACTAACAGTCTCTAAGTCTGTCAGTAAACGAGGCTTTTAATGAATTACAGCGGTGGTCTGACGTCTTGTGTCACAGGATGTTGGTATGATGGTGGACGTAGTGCGTCTGTGCTTGTGTGGATACTGAAACTCGCCTACTGAAACCTCTGTGTCATTTGCCCATCACTTGTTTCCTGTCCTTAGATGAATAGTCTAGTCTGTTATTCCCGTCAACTCCTGAATCAATTAGAGACGTGATGTTTTATCATTGGGGTTCCCAGGTCATACCTGAACACTGTATTACACTAATAAAGCCTGTAGACTCTCAGCAGATCGTTCAGTAACATACCTGAACACTGTATTACACTAATAAAGCCTGTAGAGTCTCAGTAGATCATTCAGTAACATACCTGAACACTGTATTACACTAATAAAGCCTGTAGACTCTCAGCAGATCATTCAGTAACATACCTGAACACTGTATTACACTAATAAAGCCTGTAGACTCTCAGCAGATCATTTAGTAACATAACTGAACACTGTATTACACTAATAAAGCCTGTAGACTCTCAGCAGATCATTCAGTAAAGTACCTGAACACTGTATTAAACTAATAAAGCCTGTAAACTCTCAGCAGATCATTCAGTAACATAGCTGAACACTGTATTACACTAATAAAGCCTGTAGACTCTCAGCAGATCATTCAGTAACATGCCTGAACACTGTATTACACTAATAAAGCCTGTAGACTCTCAGCAGATCATTCAGTAACATACCTGAACACTGTATTACACTAATAAAGCCTGTAGACTCTCAGCAGATCATTTAGTAACATAACTGAACACTGTATTACACTAATAAAGCCTGTAGACTCTCAGCAGATCATTCAGTAACATACCTGAACACTGTATTACACTAATTAAGCCTGTAGACTCTCAGCAGATCATTCAGTAACATGCCTGAACACTGTATTGCACTAATAAAGCCTGTAGACTCTCAGTAGATCATTCAGTAACATACCTGAACACTGTATTACACTAATAAAGCCTGTAGACTCTCGGCAGATCATTCAGTAACATACCTGAACACTGTATTACACTAATAAAGCCTGTAGACTCTCGGCAGATCATTCAGTAACATACCTGAACACTGTATTACACTAATAAAGCCTGTAGACTCTCAGCAGATCATTCAGTAAAATGACTGAACACTGTATTACACTAATAAAGCCTGTAGACTCTCAGCAGATCATTCAGTAACATGCCTGAACACTGTATTACACTAATAAAGCCTGTAGACTCTCAGCAGATCATTCAGTAACATACCTGAACACTGTATTACACTAATAAAGCCTGTAGACTCTCGGCAGATCATTCAGTAACATACCTGAACACTGTATTACACTAATAAAGCCTGTAGACTCTCAGTAGATCATTCAGTAACATGCCTGAACACTGTATTACACTAATAAAGCCTGTAGACTCTCAGTAGATCGTTCAGTAACATGCCTGAACACTGTATTACACTAATAAAGCCTGTAGACTCTCAGTAGATCATTCAGTAACATGACTGAACACTGTATTACACTAATAAAGCCTGTAGACTCTCAGCAGATCGTTCAGTAACATACCTGAACACTGTATTACTCTAATAAAGCCTGTAGACTCTCAGCAGATCATTCAGTAACATGACTGAACACTGTATTACACTCATAAAGCCTGTAGACTCTCAGCAGATCATTCAGTAACATACCTGAACACTGTATTACACTAATGAAGCCTGTAGACTCTCAGCAGATCATTCAGTAACATACCTGAACACTGTATTACACTAATAAAGCCTGTAGAGTCTCAGCAGATCATTCAGTAACATACCTGAACACTGTATTACACTAATAAAGCCTGTAGACTCTCAGCAGATCATTCAGTAACATACCTGAACACTGTATTACACTAATAAAGCCTGTAGACTCTCAGCAGATCATTTAGTAACATAACTGAACACTGTATTACACTAATAAAGCCTGTAGACTCTCAGCAGATCATTCAGTAACATGCCTGAACACTGTATTACACTAATAAAGCCTGTAGACTCTCAGCAGATCATTCAGTAACATACCTGAACACTGTATTACACTAATAAAGCCTGTAGACTCTCGGCAGATCATTCAGTAACATACCTGAACACTGTATTACACTAATAAAGCCTGTAGACTCTCAGTAGATCATTCAGTAACATGCCTGAACACTGTATTACACTAATAAAGCCTGTAGACTCTCAGTAGATCGTTCAGTAACATGCCTGAACACTGTATTACACTAATAAAGCCTGTAGACTCTCAGTAGATCATTCAGTAACATGACTGAACACTGTATTACACTAATAAAGCCTGTAGACTCTCAGCAGATCGTTCAGTAACATACCTGAACACTGTATTACTCTAATAAAGCCTGTAGACTCTCAGCAGATCATTCAGTAACATGACTGAACACTATTACACTCATAAAGCCTGTAGACTCTCAGCAGATCATTCAGTAAAATGACTGAACACTGTATTACACTAATAAAGCCTGTAGACTCTCAGCAGATCATTCAGTAACATACCTGAACACTGTATTACACTAATAAAGCCTGTAGACTCTCAGCAGATCATTCAGTAACATACCTGAACAGTGTATTACGCTAATAAAGCCTGTAGACTCTCAGTAGATCATTCAGTAACATGCCTGAACACTATATTACACTAATAAAGCCTGTAGACTCTCAGTAGATCATTCAGTAACATACCTGAACACTGTATTACACTAATAAAGCCTAGAGACTCTCAGTAGATCATTCAGTAACATACCTGAACACTGTATTACACTAATAAAGTCTGTAGACTCTCAGCAGATCATTCAATAACATACCTGAACACTGTATTACACTAATTAAGCCTGTAGACTCTCAGCAGATCATTCAGTAACATACCTGAACACTGTATTATAAGTTATGTAACTTAATATAGACAAAGACAAATTGGTAATTAAGTTACTAGCCATTGGTAGGCCAACAATACATGTACTAGTAACTAGTAGGTAAGATCCCACCAAACACTAGACGTCATAATGACTGTTGGTTTTCAGCGGCTGGGCTTCATTGTCTCTGTAACCATCTTTGGACCATCTTTGTGCTTTCTTAATTTTCATTAGACTCTGGATTCCATTGGCTAAAATGTTAATACCCCCATGGCAGAGTTGGTCTCCACAGTAGCAGCAGGGGTGAATAGGATCCAGATTTCACGGCAGAGGTCCAGACCTCCAGAAGTTTTACATCAGAAATAATTTATCAGTAATAAATGTCATTTGTTA
Source organism: Megaleporinus macrocephalus (assembly GCA_021613375.1). NCBI lineage: Eukaryota > Metazoa > Chordata > Actinopteri > Characiformes > Anostomidae > Megaleporinus > Megaleporinus macrocephalus. The sequence continues at coordinate 36,892,043 of CM038717.1, forward strand.
TACAGGCATAGATGTTGCCTGATTGAGTTCCAGTGTAACGGAAATTACACTAATACACTGAGCTGCAGAAGAAAGCAGGTCTGTAAACACAAGAAATCTGTTATTTTGAGAGTATTTGAGTGTGAGTTGCTAAAAGTTACATCTTGAGAGGCTGGATATTCTATTTTTCTGTGTTACGTGGTGATGTAATAATGGCAGAGACCCAGATCCAAGTGCAAACATGAGGTTTAATAGAAAACACTGAGCAGAAAGACAAGAGAACAGTTCAGTGCCAAACGATACCTAGAAGACAGTCCGGGCTACCAAAAGAAAGGAAATATCCAGAGTGGCAAAGTCAAAAACCATAAACCAGATCAAAGCCAGAGTAACCAATAAATCAGAAGGAACTGCTCAGAACTGCTTACACAAGAGAAGACAAGACCTCACGGTGAGCTTCAGACTTACAGGGTTTATATATTGAGATAAATGACTGAGGATATGAGTTCCACCTGTAAAAATCCATTCAGTATTCAGGAGATGTCGACCTCTGCTGTCACAGAGGTGTATTGCAGGGCTGGGATTTGACAGGTGAGTACTCAACATCCCAATTTCATAGCCCACTGCCATGTTTCCATTTGATTGACTTCAGAGTTCTACAGTCAGGATTAAACAAAAAGTTGATAAACATTGTTTTCTCACTCATTGGAGCTGCTGACAAATAGTAGAAACAGAACATAATATCTTCTGTGCAATGGCGGACCACTTTCAACACGCTCCTGGACCATCTGGCAGTGGAGGCTACACCTGCCATTAAAACACTGTAATTATTTTTCTATCTGAAATATGTTGCTTTACTTAAAAACATAAATATTTAAAGGGTACTTTTTGTCAGTTGTCCTGTTTTGAGAGTAATTATGAATGTAATATGATGAAGTATGTTATTTTCAGCTTAAATGTGATGTAAATGTTTCTAAATATCTATTTCTACATGTCTTTTACTTTTCAACCAAATCTCAATGTTGCTTTCGCTGATCCACTCCCACCAGCACAACCCAAACTAACACTCCACCATCAAGTATACAGAGAATCAGATGAGCTACAGTCTGTAAGCACTCCTGTATGATCAGTGGAGCTGATATAATGGAGCTGTAGATACAAAGAGGTGGGTTTAATATTATTTAATATTATTAAAATCAAAAGCTGTGTGTGAATAATGTGTAAAGTGGATATATGCACTAATAGTACACTAAATAACATAGAAGCCTATAGCCCTTGAATTAGCATGGTGCTAACTGAATGGGGTGGGCTGTAGCGTAGTGGTAGGAGGGGTAGTTCAGGGTTGCAGTTCAAATCCCAGGACTGATTCTGTATTCCTGGTCGACACACTGGGCAAGGCACTTAACCCCCACTGCCTCGGGCAGCAGTGCTATGCTGGCAAAGCTATGCTGCTCCCAGATGGCATTCAGTGGTATGCAGAAGTAGCACACCTGGCCAAACGAGAGGTAAACACACAGACTTTCCTGGACTGGTTAGGAATTCTGAAACTTGTTGGCCAAAAAGGCCATCTGCCTCAGTCTACTACACCTTTAGCCCCACAGCACTAAACCTTGAGCACACTAGGCTTAGAGCTCTGTTAGTCAATGGCTTTTATGGATTTAACTCTTATTTATACTCTGATAAGCTCCAAACAGCAGTCTCAGGTGGTAACATTCACTGGTTCTCTTAGACCCATCTACTCTGAAAGGCCTCTAATAGTGGTTACCAGTTATTACTGGTTAATCTAACACTTCTGTCCAATCACAGGCTGGCTCCTTTCATCTGTTACTGTGTATTCAATACTGTGGCCCCTCAACAAACTCCACGCTTCCACACCCAGGTTACACTCCCTGACGCTCAGATCTCAGGCCTCTATTTCGTCTCTTTTATGCCTTAGATTATTGCTCATCTGCACGCTCCCGCTCACATGTGCACATACCCCAAACTCATTAATGGGTCGAGACCCCAGATGGGGGCGCAAAAGCTCCATTTTCACACACGGCGTAAGATTAATTAGGGTGGTTACGGCAAGACCGGCAAAAGTTCAGCGTTGTTGTTTGTCCTGCTGCTCTTACACGGGGTCACCTGGGGACGAGCGGTGCCACTCAAAAGTTAGTTAAGAGCTAATTAGGGAAGTTTCGCATTTCCTGGGGGTCTCGGTTGATTAAATGCTTGCGGATTAGGTGCATGTGCAAGCAGGAGAGAGCGAGCCACAGACAGACGAGGGTCCTCATCAGAATGCAGACTGCTTGGCCGCTATACGCTCACCGGCCACTTTAGTAGAAACCTAGTTTTTGGAGCAGTGGCTGTCGGGGAAGGCTCGATCTGAATAACTGTAATAGTTGTGGGGCAAACAATTATATTTATTGGTTGGTGCCACATATTTTACACAGGCTACAATTTATGTATTTTTTCCCTTTATATACTTTTACTATTAATTTATTTAAAAGCATTATTATTATTTTTTTTATTTAATTATTTATTTTTTTATTAATAATAAGAAGAATGGTTGTAGTTATCCAAGTAATCCAGGTAATCCTCCATTTAACTGAAAAATAGCCTATCAGTGTAAATTTTATTTATTTTTTGCTTTTTTTTTTGGCCCGCCACCCCTGCCCCCCTCTTCGGAGGACTATTAATTCTTTGTTATTTATTTCATAACAACAATCAACTTCCATGCAGACAGTGCTGGGGGGGAGTGAAATGCAGGAGGAGGTGCAAGGGGGTGAAATGAAGTGGAACAAATAAAGAATAGGAAATAAACCAAAAACAAAACAAACAAACAAACAAACAAAAAACATATGTATACACACATATATCCATTTATACCTAAACAGAAAAATGAACACAACATTTTATTCAATAAAGTTAACCTATTTATTCATGTTTGTATTTTATTTATTTATTTATTTATTTTGAATATTGATTATGTTATTTACTGTAGTGTTTGAATTAGTTGTTGTTGTCTGAGTCAGTGTTGTCTGATGGGTTTCTGAGAGTGTTTCTAGTCTCTTAATAGATTTTTCCACTGGATGATGTTAACGTTATTTTTTGTTTTCCAGTTCATGAGGATGATTTTCTTGGCGATGACTAGCGACATCAAGAGTATTCTTTCGCTTTCTGTTGTTGTATTAGTGTTTGATGTGTCTCCTAATAGGCAGAGTTTTTAAGTTGTTGATGAAGCTCTTATTGTGTACTGCAAGAAATACAGTAAAATGATCCTATATGTAGTTAATATATCTGATATTTTATTTTAAGATTGTCGTATATAATAATATTAGATCATTTAACATCATTTCTAGACGTTTTTACTTGTGTCAAGTGACTCAAGTGAGATTTATCTCACTATACTGGCTGATAAATGGGCTTATTTTAAAAAAATGTGCTTAAAATAAGTCAGTCTGTCTATATAGTGAGATAATTTGATTAGGATCGCTTTATACAACTAAAAAATGTCTAGAAATAAGATTAAAATCCTATAATTAGTTTACAACAATCTCAAAATGAGAAATATTAGATATATCAACTAAATATGAACTCATTTTACTTGTAAAGAGAGATTTTGTTTGTAGTGTGGTATCCCAGGTGGTTGCTAATGTGTTGCTAGACCATACATGCGATTGACCCCAAAAACGGAACTGACTGCGCAAAGTTTTTGGATGTAGATAGAAAACAGTACAAAAAATGATGAAAGGAAGACAAGTTTTTTTTTTTTTGCAGCACCGCAACCCATCCTGTGCAGCGTGCTACGGCAAAGACCAGGCCTGGAGCGCCGGAGCGTCCGCAGGTCTGCGATTTGCACGATGGATTGTTTATCTTCGGAACTAGAGTTTAAAAGAAATACAGCTTGATGTGATCTTCGTTGAAATCAGTGTCTAAACTCCAAATTTATGTAGTCGCTGGTCTATATTTAGTCGAGGGTCCTTTTATTAGCGGCTAATCGTTTATAGGCCCCTCCGCTAAAATGTCACCATTCGCTTCACAAGGGCGACTGTAACTCAGAGGAAAATTAATTAATATGTCTGATGAATACATTAATCTGTGTGAGTGTGACCCTTCTGTAGGACACACACATATATAAGCTCACACACACACAGCTGGGGGGGATAGCTGACTGTGCGGGTGTTGAGTGTTGGGTAGTTTTTTTTATTTTAGAGTTAAGAAAGTTTATAAAGTCCTCGTCACCTTGTTGGCCCGTTGGCGCCGTCAGACTTCTGCCTGTTCAGACTCGAGCGCTGCTCTCTCCTTTAGAAGGGCAGTGTACACTATTGATTGTACAGATCTTTTTTTCTATTAGCCCAGCAGGACCTTCTAAAGGCTTGTCCTTGTTGTCTCTGTTTTTCTCCACTGCTACAGTATTCCAAACAACACACAGCTTAACCCTTTCATGCACAGCCTGGGTCAAAGGCGACTGAGGTTTGATTCTATATATCTTTGCAATAAATTAAGTTCTTCATTCAAGCTTCCATTAATTAATCAGTTTACTTGTTTTTGATCATCACAAATCCTGATTTCACTGCTTCTAACTCACAACATGGGTGAGAATTAACCCTTATGTGTTCACTGTGGAGTTTGATAGGAACTGTTGACGTCTGTAAACACTGTTTTTGTCCATGAAGTAAGTTATTCATCCATCCATTGTCAGTGTCTTTATCCTGCTAGCCAAGGTCATGAGCCAATTCCAGCATCATGGGGCGAAGGCGGGGTACACCATAGACAGTTCGCTAGTCCATCACATGGCCAACACTCACAAAGACACCTACACCTACGGAGATCTAAACCACATTTGGAGGTCAAATCCGATTTCAAAGTGTTCAAAGTTTTGTTAAATAAAGTATTGACTTTATCAAATCTACAGTGACGGAAGTGCTGGCATTTGAAAAACAAATCCGATTTGATAGCATGCTGATGGGTTGGTCATGTCTGGACGGGGAAATTTGATCTAATACCATGCTGATAGGTTGGTGATGTCTGGAGGGGCAAATCCGATCTGATTCCATGCTGATAGGTTGGTGATGTCTGGATGGACAAATCTGATATGATCCCAAGCTGATAGGTTTGTGATGTCTAGAAACGCAAATCTGATCTGATTCCATGCTGATAGGTTGGTGATGTCTGGAGGGGCAAATCCGATCTGATTCCATGCTGATAGGTTGGTGATGTCTGGACGGGGAAATTTGATCTAATACCATGCTGATAGGTTGGTGATGTCTGGATGGGCAAATCTGATATGATCCCAAGCTGATAGGTTTGTGATGTCTAGAAACGCAAATCTGATCTGATTCCATGCTGATAGGTTGGTGATGTCTGGACGGGGAAATTTGATCTAATACCATGCTGATAGGTTGGTGATGTCTGGAGGGGCAAATCCGATCTGATTCCATGCTGATAGGTTGGTGATGTCTGGACGGGGAAATTTGATCTAATACCATGCTGATAGGTTGGTGATGTCTGGATGGGCAAATCTGATATGATCCCAAGCTGATAGGTTTGTGATGTCTAGAAACGCAAATCTGATCTGATTCCATGCTGATAGGTTGGTGATGTCTGGAGGGGCAAATCCGATCTGATTCCATGCTGATAGGTTGGTTATGTCTCGATAGGCAAATTTGATCTAATACCATGCTGATAGCTTGGTGATGTCTGGAGGGGCAAATCCGATCTGATTCCATGCTGATAGGTTGGTGATGTCTCGACGGGCAAATTTGATCTAATACCATGCTGATAGGTTGGTGATGTCTGGGCGGGGAAATTTGATCTAATACCATGCTGATAGTTTGGTGATGTCTGGATGGGCAAATCTGATATGATCCCAAGCTGATAGGTTGGTGATGTCTGGATGGGCAAATCCGATCTGATTCCATGCTGATAGGTTGGTGATGTCTGGACGGGCAAATCCAATCTGATTCAATGCTGATACATTGGTGATGTCTGGAGACACAAATCCAATCTATTCCCATGCTGATAGGTTGGTGATGTCTGACCACATAACTGTGATCTGATCCCATGCTAGTAAATTGGTGATGTCTGGACAAACAAATCTGATCTGATTACATGCTGATGCATAGGTGATGTCTAGAGACATAAATCTGATCTGATTACATGCTGATGCATTGGTGATGTCTAGAGACATAAATCTGATCTGATTACATGCTGATACATTGGTGATGTCTGGATAGACAAATCAGATTTGATTCCAGGCTGATAGGTTGGTGATGTATAGACAGACAATTCTGATCTGATCCCATGCTGATTTGTTGGTAATGTCTGGACACATAACTCTGTTCTGATCCCATGCTAGTAAATTGTCAATGAAACCAGAATTCTGAGGCATTTGAATTGGTCTATTCATGCAAGTTTAAAATGTAGCTGTTCTGCTCAAACAATGTTGATAAATCCATAAAAATGGAGATACATGTTTATTATTGAATGGAGATGATATGAAATGTGGATGGAGTTAAAATAGTGATAAATGGGAAAATAATAAGTTTTCTTTGGGACTATTTTGCAAGTAAACAAGTATCCCTGCCAGGGATATCTCCACCAGGAAGGCCAAAAAGTTCTCAAAACTATCACAAAACAATGTCTCAGACATCAAACAGCATATTCATAACTATTTCATGTGATAACTTTCTGGGAGGGAGCTTTTAGAGCTAAACGTCTGGTTCCATTCACCACCACTGTAAACAAATCTGCCTTTATCTTTTTCTGCTTCAACACTACTCACAGTGTGCCAGACCGCCAGTTAGTTGTGGTTGTGATGTCATTCTCATGTGTGTTTGGTTGCTTCTGATTGGTTTAACTCATCTACAGGCAGTTCACAAGCTCATTGTTATCAGGTATCATTTCTTCATTGAATATAGTGTTGCTGGCGATGTCGGCTTTGGTCATAATCGTAGCCCTTGTGACTTGAAAACTGAAGTCAAATTGTTGTTTTGATACAAAATTGATAAATAATCCTTTGATGGTGTGCAGCTGACAGAGTCCTCTAGTTTACAGACATATACAGACCCTCTTTCCACGTACAGCCTTATCAGAATAAGCATAATAGGGGCATCTGGTTGTAAACAGGACTGCAAAAACTTTCTGCGAGTTGGTAACGGTTCGAATTCCTCCCTGCATGCTGAGAGAGAGATGATTCTGTTGGTTCCTGGAGGTTTTGCACTGTTTTAGCTTTTGTTTGGTTTGACTATGGAACAGTTTTTACCCCCAGGGTCACTGGGACTCAGAACACCCTGCACCCAGTGGCCATCCCTACAGCCAGCATAACACCTCATACTCCACTGACATAAAATCTAAGCAGTGCTGTGGTCTCAGGGCCGCAAACTTAAGTTGGGGCCTCAAGATATTAATATTAATGGCCAACCCTATTAGAAAAGCTTAGGGGCTGAGTAGGGGTGAGTATGCAGGTCGTGGGCCTGTGTTTGTTTTCTCTCTGTTTATTGCATCAAGCACTCTGGGCTGGTTGTTGTTTTGTCAGCTGGCCACCAGAGGGCAGTGTTGCATCTAGTGCAGAACTCTGCCATCCTGCTGCTCTCTAATGGGGTTTTTCCACAGGGTAGTAAGTTACAACACTGGTTTTACTGGCCGCACCCCGACTGAGCACCTGGTATTCGGGTATCCAGGTTCGGATTACAGTGGAAATGATGACAAATTGTTTCTTCTTGGATTTGTAACTGTACTGCGATCAACTGCCTGGTGGGAAAATGCTATAAGAACCACAAACTCACTTGTAAAAGTGATAGTTAGGCTAAAGTTTGTTGTAGTTTGAGTACTGGAGGGGAATGTATAACTACTGTTAAGAAGTATTCAAGATTAAAACCAATCAAAAGCATCATGTAAACAACTGTATATGAACTCCAACACGTAGTTACATTATTAGTCTAGCACAAAACCAACTACTGTATATGAGCTCCAACACGTAGTTACATTATTAGTCTAGCACAATGCCTACTACTGTATATGAGCTCCAACACTTAGTTACATTATTAGTCTAGCACAATGCCTACTACTGTATATGAGCTCCAACACTTAGTTACATTAGATACATTAGCTTAGCACAATGCAAACTACTGTATATGAGCTTCAACACTTAGTTATATTAGCTACATTAACTTAGCACAATGCAAACTACTGTATATAAGTACCAATACTTAGTTATATTAGCTACATTAACTTAGCACAATGCAAACTACTGTATGTGTGCTTTACCAATTAGTTACATTATTATGTAATAATATAATAATTATTATTATGTAGACTACTGTAAGTGAGCTCCAGCACTTAGCCACTTTAGCTTAACGCAATGCAAACTACTGCATGTGTGCTCCAGTACATAGTTATATAGGTACATTAGCTTAGCACCATGCAAACTACTGTATGTGTGCTTCAACCATTAGTTATATAGCTACATTAGCTTAGCACCATGCAAACTACTGTATGTGTGCTTCAACAATTAGTTATATTGGCTACATTAGCTTAGCACAATGCAAACTACTGTATATGAGCTTCAACACTTAGTTACATTAGCTTCATTAGCTTAGCACAATGCAAACTATTGTATATAAGTACCAATACTTAGTTATATTAGCTACATTAACGTAGCACAATGCAAACTATTGTAAATAAGTACCAATACTTAGTTATATTAGCTTCATTAACTTAGCACCATGCAAACAAATGTATGTGCGCTTCAACAATTAGTCACATTAGCTACATTAGCTTAGCACAATCCAAACAACTGTATGTACGTTCCAATACTTAGTTATATTAGCTACATTAACTTAGCACAATGCCAACTACTGTATGTGTGCTTCACCAATTAGTTACATAAGTATTATGTAGACTATTGTAAGTGAGCTCCAGCACTTAGCCACATTAGCTTAAAACAATGCAAACTACTGCATGTGTGCTTCAACAATTAGTTATATTAGCTACATCCTTAGCTTAGCACCATTGAAACTACTGTATGTGAGCTTTAACAATTAGTTATATTGGCTACATTAGCTTAGCACCATTGAAACTACTGTATGTAAGCCGCAATACCTAATTATATTAGGTACATTAACTTAGTACAATGCAAACTACCGAATGTAAGTTCCAACACTTAGTTACAGTAGTTACATTAGCTTAAAACAATGTAAACTACTGTATGTGAACTTCAATAATAAGCCATATTGATTAGCACAGTGCAAACTACTGTATGTTAGCAGTTAGTTTAACAGTTAGTTACATTAGCTACATTAGCTCAGCAACATGCAAACTAATGTGAGTTTCAACACTTTATACATGCTATATTAGGTATAACACGCTATATTAGCTTAACACAATGCAAACTACTGTATGTGGGTTCTAATATTTTACTACATTAGCTTCAGTACAAATCTAGAGGGATTTGTTTTCCACAATCAAACAGAATCAGAGGGTCGTTGTTTCTACATTCAATCATGTTTTTAATTATTAAAGTCAAAAGTCTGTTTGGGTCAGTTTGGGTCATTTCCAGACATTTTTTTTTATTTATAACTGGGCCGTAATTTTGAGGGATGATTATGGTGCGTTGTTGCTAGAGTTCATTGCTGAGTCATCGTTTCTAGAGTTAATTATTTCAGAGATTACCTCTGGGTCACCTTTGGGAAAGTATCATTTCTTTAAACCTATAATTGGGTCGTAGGTTCGCCAAGCTTGAAGAAGTTGTTTTTGAGAGTTGCTGTTGGGATGAAGTGTTGGTGTGTTATATTTAGGGTTGTTTATCTTCAAAGAGCTCACGAATAGCTGCTGAAAGTGCCTTAACGAACTGCAGGCCCTTCCCCCTCGTTATCTAAATGAAGCGTTAACATGTTTTCAGAGTCTCTGAGGTGGAAAATAAAACTCCCACAGAGAGCTCGGCCAGCTACCTCTCTCGCTGTGCCATGTGTGTGTGTGTGTCTTCTGTTCTCCTCACAGTTGTGGGAGATGACATCATCTCTCAGTCTCTGGGTGATTGTGTGGAAATTGTGCACCTGAACCCAGAGGAGTCTGGAGTCACGCAGTGATCTCTCTCCAGCTTGCGACCCGTATACACTGTTTTTGCCACAGCAGCACAAACGGAATAGTTCCGTGATGTCAGCAACACGGCGAAAGCCAAAAGACCTCGAAGTTAAAGAAGTGCATCTGGAATGAAAACAGCACCATATATATCACCACGATGAACACAAACAAACAAATGAATACACGTTTTCGATTGGTTTTCTTTGGTTCCAGATCGTTTGGTTCCATATTTCTCCTGGACGGCTCCAACCATCACTCAGATTTCTAAAATTCCATGAGCAGCACCTGCTTTAATTAATAAAGAACAGAACAGATAAAGCAGGTATTGGATGATAGTGGTCAGTTTCTCATTAGCTTGAATGTATAACTCTAAATGTAGGTATTGTATATAAACTGAGTCTACAGTTTCTCATTAGGTTGAATGTATAACTCTAAATGTAGGTATTATGAAATAAACTGAGTCTACAGTTTCTCATTAGGTTAATGTATAACTCTAAATATAGGTATTGAATATAAACTGAGTCTACAGTTTCTCATTAGGTTGAATGTATAACTCTAAATGTAGGTATTGTATATAAACTGAGTCTACAGTTTCTCATTAGGTTTAATGTATAACTCTAAATGTAGGTACTGTATATAAACTGAGATACAGTTTCTCGTTAGGTTGAATGTATAACTCTAAATGTAGGTATTGTGATATAAACTGAGTTACAGTTTCTCATTAGGATGAATGTATAACTCTAAATGTAGGTATTGTGATATAAACTGAGTTACAGTTTCTCATTAGGATGAATGTATAACTCTAAATGTAGGTATTGTGATATAAACTGAGTTACAGTTTCTCATTAGGATGAATGTATAACTCTAAATGTAGGTATTGTATATAAACTGAGTCTACAGATTCTCATTAGGTTGAATGTATAACTCTAAATATAGGTATTGTGTTAAAAACTGAGTACAGATTCTCATTAGGTTGAATGTATAACTCTAAATGTAGGTATTGTGATATGAACTGAGTCTACAGTTTCTCATTAGGTTGAATGTGTAACTCTAAATATAGGTATTGTATATAAACTGAGCCTACAGTTTCTCATTAGGTTGAATGTATAACTCTAAATGTATGTATTGTATATAAACTGAGTCTACAGTTTCTCATTAGGTTGAATGTATAACTCTAAATGTAGGTACTGTATATAAACTGAGATACAGTTTCTCATTAGGTTGAATGTATAACTCTAAATGTAGGTATTGTATATAAACTGAGTCTACAGTTTCTCATTAGGTTGAATGTTTAACTCTGAATGTAAATACTGTGATATAAACTGAGTTACAGTTTCTCATTAGGATGAATGTATAACTCTAAATGTAGGTATTGTGATATAAACTGAGTTACAGTTTCTCATTAGGTTGAATGTATAACTCTAAATGTAGGTATTGTATATAAACTGAGTCTACAGTTTCTCATTAGGTTGAATGTATAACTCTAAATGTAGGTATTGTATATAAACTGAGTTACAGTTTCTCATTAGGTTGAATGTATAACTCTAAATGTAGGTATTGTATATAAACTGAGTTACAGTTTCTCATTAGGTTGAATGTATAACTCTAAATGTAGGTATTGTATATAAACTGAGTCTACAGTTTCTCATTAGGTTGAATGTATAACTCTAAATGTAGGTATTGTATATAAACTGAGTTACAGTTTCTCATTAGGTTGAATGTATAACTCTAAATGTAGGTATTATGATATAAACTGAGTCTACAGTTTCTCATTAGGTTGAATGTATAACTCTAAATATAGGTATTGTGATATAAACTGAGTTACAGTTTCTCATTAGGTTGAATGTATAACTCTAAATGTAGGTATTGTATATAAACTGAGATACAGTTTCTCATTAGGTTGAATGTTTAACTTTGAATGTAAATACTGTGATAAACTGAGATACAGTTTCTCATTAGGTTGAATGTTTAACTTTGAATGTAAATACTGTGATATAAACTGAGTCTACAGTTTCTCATTAGGTTGAATGTATAACTCTAAATGTAGGTACTGTATATAAACTGAGATACAGTTTCTCATTAGGTTGAATGTATAACTCTAAATGTAGGTATTGTATATAAACTGAGTCTACAGTTTCTCATTAGGTTGAATGTTTAACTTAGAATGTAAATACTGTGATATAAACTGAGTTACAGTTTCTCATTAGGTTGAATGTTTAACTCTGAATGTAAATACTGAGATATAAACTGAGTTACAGTTTCTCATTAGGATGAATGTATAACTCTAAATGTAGGTATTGTGATATAAACTGAGTTACAGTTTCTCATTAGGTTGAATGTATAACTATAAATGTAGGTATTGTATATAAACTGAGTCTACAGTTTCTCATTAGGTTGAATGTATAAATCTAATTGTAGGTATTGTATATAAACTGAGTTACAGTTTCTCATTAGGTTGAATGTATAACTCTAAATGTAGGTATTATGATATAAACTGAGTCTACAGTTTCTCATTAGGTTGAATGTATAACTCTAAATGTAGGTATTGTGATATAAACTGAGTTACAGTTTCTCATTAGGTTGAATGTATAACTCTAAATGTAGGTATTGTATATAAACTGAGATACAGTTTCTCATTAGGTTGAATGTTTAACTTTGAATGTAAATACTGTGATATAAACTGAGATACAGTTTCTCATTAGGTTGAATATTTAACTTTGAATGTAAATACTGTGATATAAACTGAGTTACATTTTCTCATTAGGTTGAATGTATAACTCTAAATGTAGGTATTGTATATAAACTGAGTTCTAGGAATAGGAATGTAGGTATTGTAATAGTAGTGGTAGTAATATTTTTGGCTGCTATGAAAAATGATCTACACTGTTGAGTATATGATGAGCGTTGTCATGGTGAGTGTTACTCAGTAAATAGCTATGGTGTAGTATAAAGGGGTTTCGGTTTAAAGGCTTGTGAGACAGAGGAGAACATAATTCAGTTAGACAGAATGTTAACACCATTACCTGACACCCAATTCCAGCTAACTGGGCCAAGAATCTATCCCTCTCTCTCTCTCTCTCTCTCTCTTATTCTCTCTCTCGCTCTCTCTCTTTCTCTCTCGCTCTCTCTCTCTCTCTTGCTCTCTCTCTCACACACTCTTGCTCTCTCTCTCTCTCTCTGTGGTTGCTAGGAGACAGTGTAAGTTCAGGCTCAAATGGCTCTATAGGGTTCTTGTAGGCTCTTGACTTTGACAAGGGAACAACACCCCCCCCCCCCCCCACCCCCCCACCCCCAACATACAGACACACACACACACACACCCTGGTGCTTCTTCTTTATCTTTATCATTATATCTGACCTTCTCGCTGGAATTATACTACATTTAAAAATCTTCATTACAATTACTGGTGCAGAATGTAGTTAATCGTCTGCCGTTATTAGTAATGAAGGTTTTTTTAATGGTATGCTGTTGGTTTGGAGGTCAAACAGCACGTGAAAAATCTGTGTGCGCTCCCGCTTGTCTATAATGCAGCAAACCGAAGGGGGCAGTAATGCTCTTCCAGCTAGTTCACTACATCGTCCCTCTCACTTCTCTCCTGCTTTTTCATCACCCTCCACCTATTCCCCACTCCTCTACTCTGCTGGGTGAAAGTAAGGCTGATCCTGGTTTATCCTAAGATGTGATTCCTTTGGTGTAGTTCATTCCACCCAGCAGTGAGCTGTTCCTGACACTCTCTTCAAGTTACATCACAATCACACTAACAGGCTACTTTTAAAGCTCTGCTCAGTAATGACAGTAATAATGATGGTAATAAATGCATTGACAGTATTAATAATGAAAAGCTACTTTGTTAAATAGTTATTAACATTTAAATAAACACTAGTCGAACTGTTCAGTAAAAAAATATATATATACAGTACATATTCAAAGAATATATTCAAAGAAAAACATGTATATGCATTTTTGTCCATCTTCTTTTTTTCTACATCATATTAACACATATGTTTACATTGACCAATAGAAATGCTCCAGAATAGCTTGTAAAAAATTCTGGTTCCATTGACTTACATTGAAAGTAAAGAACATTTTTGGTTTCTCCTGCAATTTTTGCTATTTTGGAGGTAATTGTTTTTCTTTGGACAACAAATAACTTTATATATATATATATATATATATATATATATATATATATATATATATATATATATATATATATATATATATATATATGAAAAACAAGTATCATACTTTACTTTCAATGGAACCAAATTTTTTACAAGCTATTTTGGAGCATTTCTATTGGTCGTTTTGCCATAAAGTTTTCACACAATGTAAACGACCATTGACGTGTTCAAATGATGTAGAAAAATGTATTATCTAAAAAATGTTATCTACTTATATACATTAATATATATTAAATATCGTTGCTGTCCAAGGAAAAACATATCTCTAACACAATGACTGCTGTTTACATGTGAATGGACCAATAGAAAAGCTCCAAAACGGCTTGGAAGAAACTCTGTTTCCATTAACTTCCATTAAAAACTAAGACTTTCCTGTAAAGTTGACGTTTTGGAGATACTGTTTATATATGTATATATATATCCAAAAAACTTGTGTCTATAGAATAACAACTTTACAGGAGAGTCTCCGCTTTCAATGGAAATTAATAGAACCAGAGTTATTTCCAGGCCGTTTTGGAGCATTTCTATTGGTCCAGTCATCATAAAACTTTCACAGGATATAAAGAGCAGCCGTTGTGTTTAAATGATATAGATATAAAAAGTAATAATATTGACAAAAATGGACATACGTATTCATATATTTGCATTGACATAAAGATACTTAGTTTTCTTTGGACAACGACAACATAAAAGAAAGCCTAAAGTAGGCAAATTAGCAGATTAGTCAAATTGCCAGCTGTGCTATCGGATAACGTACTTGCTGGCTGTTTGTTAATAGTAGCTAACGTTGGTTATATATATGATATATATTGTTGCGAATAATCTTTTTAATATATTATATATTATTTATTTATTTATTTTTTGGTTTGTTAAACAAAAAAACGATGCCCAACAGCACCATAGCAGTATTACCAAGGTCCTCTGGGGGGCCGCAGACTGTAGTGTTTATATGATACATGTGGTCATTCTGATACCACACACATAATTACCACACATCACTGTAGCATGAGAGAGAAAGAAAGCAAATGAAGGGCCAGATTAAGTTTGTTAGGTGCGCCTGGCCAGTGAGGCTATAGTGCCCTGTCCCCACAAACCCACCTATAATATCATGGCTGTCCAATGTAAAACATGTATCTTATTTTTGTTGATTTTGAGTTTTCTACATCATTTGAACAAGCCAATGACCCTTTACATTGTGTGGAAATTTCATGATGAATGGACCAATAGAAGTGCTCCAAAATAGTTTGAAAGATTTCTGGTTCCATTGACTTGACATTGAAAAGAAAGTAAGTTTTTGCTCTCTCCTGTAAAGCTGCAATTTTGGAGCTTGTTTTTCATTGGACAGCGACGACATGTTAATTTACCAATTAATAATGAATCATCAGCTCAAACAATCAGGACATCAGCTTGTTCACAGAGAACCGCAGTGTACAGCAAATGAGACACTGGATTGAAAACAACAGCATATAGACCTCACTGTCCATCAGATTTACTGAGCAGTACTTCTCGTTTGATATTTAGGCTGGACAGAGGTGTCAAGTAACGAAGTACAAATACTTAGTTACCTTACTTAAGTAGAAATTTTGGTTATGTATACTTTACTGTAGTAATTATTTTTCAGCACCATTATCTGTACTTTCTACTCCTTACCTTTTAAACATAGTGTCGTTACTCCTATTTCATTTCAGCTTGTTTTCATTCATGTACATTTACATTCTATTAAAGATTATTAATAACATGTCTTTGAAGTTTGACTTCATTACAATACTTATATACAACTAGTCATCATATCTTCTGCTTCATGAAACACATGTTAATGTTCAGTAGTAACAGATATGCTTCTTTAATATATTTACATTGTACTAAACTACATTCATGTTCAATGGGCGTATATGCGGCTGAAACAGGAAGCCTAGCGCATCCCAAATTTATCAACTTTAACATTTTAATATAACATTATAGTCTTTATGACTTTTAGAAGAATGGGGTTTTTGGGGAGGTGGGCTAGTGCTCTATAGACCCCTGTGGTGTGGCCTAAGCTTTTGTCCTTAAATGGCATTTTTTCCTTACATTACTTTTACTTTTATACTTTAAGTAGTTCTGAAAGGAGTACTTTTACACTTTTACTAGAGTAAAAAGCTTGAGTTGATACTTCAACTTCTACAGAAGTTTTTTAAACCCTAGTATCTATACTTCCAAAGTAGCTCCAAAGTATTTAAGTATTGGATTATTAGAATTATTAACAACATGCACTTCTTTGGAGCTCCTGGTAGAGTTGGCTAAGAGGGAGAGGGAGAGGGAGAGGGAGAGAGAGAGAGAGAGAGAGAGAGAGAGAGATTCATTTCTGTCCAGGTGTTCTAGAGACTTGGGGAAATGCTCTGCTCGGCCCATATGTTTGGTGTGTGTGTGAGTTAATCAGTCACAGTAACAGCTGTGTGCTAAATTCCTATTCTGTGCAGAACGTGGATGATTATCCACCGAAGTAGAGAAGTACAACCGCCCTCGTTACATTCCATTACATTCATTACAGAGAACTTAATCACAGCAATCATTTTACACTGTTTTCTAATTTATATATATAATACACTATTATATAAAATATCCAATATTCAATACGGCACTGGCATTTTCTCTCATCCACAAAGACTTACTTTTACCTGTACACAGGTAGATGAAGGTAGTGTTACAGTTTACTTGTACACAGGTAGGTGAAGGTAGTGTTACAGTTTACCTGTACACAGGTAGGTGAAGGTAGTGTTACAGTTTACCTGTACACAGGTAGGTGAAGGTAGTGTTACAGTTTACCTGTACACAGGTAGGTGAAGGTGGTGTTAGTCTTTCCCAAGGACTCTTATTGGTATAGTGTAAGGTGGTTACCCAGGTGGGGTAACCCAGTCTACAGTAAGGGGGGCAGCTGCACAGTTTGTGTT
>CM038717.1:36914198-37024198 GCA_021613375.1 Megaleporinus macrocephalus
CTACTTGTGTACAGGTAAACTGTAACACTACCTTTACCTACCTGTGTACAGGTAAACTGTAACACTACCTTCACCTCCCTGTGTACAGGTAAACTGTAACACTACCCTCACCTACCTGTGTACAGGTAAACTGTAACACTACCTTCACCTACCTGTGTACAGGTAAACTGTAACACTACCTTCACCTACCTGTGTACAGATAAACTGTAACACCACCTTTACCTACCTGTGTACAGGTAAACTGTAAGACTACCCTCACCTACCTGTGTACAGGTAAACTGTAACACTACCTTCACCTACCTGTGTACAGATAAACTGTAACACCACCTTCACCTACCTGTGTACAGGTAAACTGTAAGACTACCCTCACCTACTACCTTTTATATAAATGAAAATAACTTTTTTTAAACAAAGCTCATTTCTTGAAACATATTTTTATTACATTAGTAAACATTGTAAATGAAAACCCTTAATAAAAGAAAACGAAAGTGGCCCAGGTGTAGAGCCTTGCGGTACACCTATCAGGTTGTTTAGAGCTATGTTTACTGAGATTAGAAAAACAATTGTGTTATGAATATTATTGAATATGTATTATAAAATGGGTGGTTCTGCTCCTAAAATCTGATTGGCTGAGCTGCATTCAAAGCTCTTGTAAAATGCATGATATACACAAACTGCCTCGCAGCAGCTGAACTTACTGCCACGTCAATAACAAACCCTTGTGCTGTTAATGGAATAATCTTTACCTCTAATGACTCTAGTGTACTGAACATTAAGAACCCAGTCCTGTTAATCTCACAGGCTCGATCATGTCTGCCAGCTAACAGGCTAAAAGATAGCAAACTAAAAAATACCATCATTATTATTACAGGCTTGAAATATATAGCACTTACAATATATAATATATCGCCTCACAGCAAGACCATCCGGTTTGGATTCCCGGTCCGGGCCGGTGAGTGGGTTTCCTCCAGGTACTCTGGTTTCCTCCTATAGTTCAAACACATGCATGTTGGGTTGATCGCTCACTCTAAGATGCCTGTATGTGTGAGTGAGTGCATGTCATGCAATGGACTGGTGAACTGTCCATGGTGTATCCACCTTCGAGGATTGGCTCCGGCCCCCCTGTGACCCCGACTGGTGAGATAAAGCAGAAGATAATGGATGAATGGATGGATGGAACATCACTTGGACATCTTACACGCTTCAAATGTCTGTGAAACAGCTTGACAGGAGAGCCCCAAAACCTTCTTTACTTTTAATGTAAGTCAATGGAACCAGAATTTTTTTCAAGCTATTTCGGAGCATTTCCATTGGTCCATTCATCATAAATTTTTCAGAGAATGTGAACGGCAGCTTTTGCGTTCAAGTAATGTAGAAAAATAAAAATCAACAAGAAATGGAAGATGGTTTATCATATGATAGGTTATCCTATGTTTATTGTTATACAGCAAAAAGACCAGATCTCCTTCTCCTCCTCATTGAACAGCCCATTGTTGCTTGTCAAGGGTAGCATACACTGAAGGAAGGAAGGATGAATACTCTGAATATTTGATTAACATTGGTAATAACTTGTGGCTCATTGCTTCATCAACCCAATTTATTTTTTTATTTTTTTATTTATTTCATATTCAGTTCAATGAACGTGCAGAACTCATTCACCTCTTTCACAGCACCCAGCCTTAAGCTTCTCCTGAGTGCTCACTACTGATCATCCTGGCCCAGAAAGATAGATTAGTGATCAGGTTACCCGAGGCCCAGAAATCTAAATGACGCCTCTTCAGTAACGATTGAGTCACCGCTGAACGCGTTCTAGGGGGATCAGGGAAAAGCAGCAACCAATTCAGTATTAATGAGTTTCCCACCAAACAACTATGCAGATTCCTCACAATAATCATAAACAATACATGAATAACAATCTAGGACTGTTTCCTCCGTCTTTGATCATCTGTCCTGACACCCGAATTGTGACGTCTCTGCACTCAAATGCCAATCACCAGTCAGAATTTAAACCCCAGGGCTGTTTTCTTTCTCTTTCGTCATCGCCGAAAAAGAAATGTCACTGCCTCTCATCTTCTTAGAGCTGAGTTTTGAAGTTCTTATTGGTTGTAGACAAGTAGGACACTTCTGTAAAGCAGTGTCCTGAACATTCAGATACTTAATCTGGCTTTATCAGGCCCCGTTTAGGGTCAGTGAGGGTCAGAAATGAGCCGATTGGTTGTTTAGAAGTGCATTTGATGGAATGGCACTTTATTTACATTTACATTTAGAGCATTTAGCAGATTATCCAGAGAGACCTACAGAAGTGCTTTATGTTTGGTCAGAGTATGTATGTATCTCTAGCTAGTACAACCAGGTTTAAGTCTAAACTACTCTTGAGCTCAAACACTGCCACAAACAAGGGCCAGTGTTGATACCCAGAGAGAATGGACAATATAATACAAGCTTACATACAGTATAAGTGATATACCCAGCTAGTGTTCCTACCTAGAAGATAAGAAGAGTTAAGAGCAGCACCGACTTTTGACCCTTGCCATGAGGTAAAGAAGGAGGAGCTGGTCCATTCTTGGCTTTGTATGCAAACAAGTGTTATAATGCCAGCAGCTACAGGAAGCCAGTGCAGCGAGCGCAGCCGTGGACTGACTTGAGTGAATTTGAGAAGACTGAAGATCTGCTGGGACTCGAATCAGATAACACTGAGTTTTCGTTGAGGCGTCATCAGCACATGATTGAAGGCCTGATATGTAAAAACCAACTGCGCAACACCTCATGGTAGTTTTCTCGCATGCAAGTTTACAGCCAGTTGGGAAAAGACCTCGTTAGTCCCTCAAAGGAAAGAAAGGAGCGAGAGAATACGGGCTTAAAACCAGGGTTTGCGGCCTCCTGCTCATAAGGGACCAGTCGACCAGAGAGAAGACAGACCATTACAGCAGCCCAGTTTCGCTCCTCGGGGCCAAATGGTAGCGATTGTTACTATTACTTTCTTTCTTTCTTTTCCCTGCACTGCACGTCTCAGCAGTGCCCACTAGAAAACACTCAGCCAGGCTGAGCCGCGTCCACAGTCTCACTGAGTGATTAAACAGCGGGGCGGCGAGGCAGACAGACACTTTCATTCACTCAGTGCAATGGACACTGCAGGAATCAGAGTTCTGCTGCAGTGGGATTTCAGCCTAAACCCTGACAAACTCCTCCGCTGCAGTGGAGCGTAACACGCCTCCTCCAGCTCCTGAGGATCATGAGTAGAATCAAGGATGATGAAGCGCATGTAACATGTTGAAGTGAACATGCTGCTCTCTCTCCAGTCCGTACGGTCTATATTAGAAATGATCTGGCTCATTTTCCAGTCAGCTACCCATTTCTGCATATCATCACTGTCCAAAAGAAAATCTCCCAAAATTACAACTTTGAAAGGAGAGGATAAAAACTTTCTATGTAAGTCAATGGAACCAGAAATATTTCCATCATAAAACAAAATAAAACAATAAGATGACATAAGATAATCCTTTATAAGTCCCACAGTGGGCGAAATTCACCCTGTTACAGCAGCAAAGGGATAGCAAGGCACTCAGTATGAAAAGTAGATAAATATACAGTACAGTATATACAATATAAATAATAAAAAAAAAAAATCAGGAACTCCTGAGATTTACAAATAATTGCACGTTGCTTCTTAATTGTACAGGGTAATGGAAAAATATTGCACATTATGGTACACTGAAAAAATTATTAATACTATACAGGAGAAGAGGACCGGTCAGGCTATATCAATTTCAATCTGTTTCAGTGTGATGGAACGGGCCTCCGCTATTTCTATATTGCATAGTTAGATATATATACATTTTATTCTTACTTTTTTAGGGTATCTATAAATATATTCGAATCTTATCCTATGTCTTATCATAATCTTATCATTAGTATAGTGTGGGTGTGTATGTGTGTATGTATGTGTGTGTGTATATATATATATATATATATATATATATATATATATATATATATATATATATATATATATATATGTGTGTGTGTGTGTGTGTGTGTGTGTGTGTGTGTGTGTGTGTACTCCATTATGTGTAATATAAAAAGGACTGCACTATATATTTGATGTACATGTACACACATATTCATCATATTTCATATATTAATATTTCATTTTAATAACTGCAGAAAATGTGTTTTGGTTGTGACAGTTATTAACTGACAGTTATTACAGTTCTGCACTGATTTTCAGATTTTGAGACACATTTACTTGATATCAATGATATCTAGCTGCTCACAGTGTGGCAATGAGGGACGGGGATGCAGTCTTGCAGTAAATGGCAGGGGTGTGGCTAAAATCAGGCTCCGCCTACAGACTCTTGGGTTGCAATAGTGACACAAAAATGTTTTTTTGTTTTAGCCGGTCAGCAAGCCATCAACTGCTGATGCTTCAGATACTAAACTAACCTAGAATGTTGTTCCCTTTTATACTCACTTATTAGTAGAATGTTTTTCAGCTGTGCATCACAATTGAGCAGGAGTGTCCTAACAACCAATTAGTCCAACAACATCCTTAACTTGGATTGGCGGCCGTACCAGGAGATTCAGACAGAGGACTGAGAATTGCTGATAATAGGACTATATGCAAAATAAGCCTCTATACAAAAATAGACTTTAATACAAACATTTTTATTCTTTATATATATATATATATATATATATATATATATATATATATATATATATATATATATATATATATATATATATATATATATATGATGGTGTATCTAGTTTATTACTGTCTCTATTAAAGTCTTGGGTTTCTGTAGATCTGTAGATTATATACACAACCATCTTTAACTAAGGTCTGAATATCCTCTGAATAGTGCTGTGCAGAGAACATGATGCAGAGGCTTTTACACCCAACCAGTGTGCTAAACGTTAGATAGGATGTTGTACATCTTTTACTTAATATAAATGGCTTTAATTAAGACTCAGCCTGTGCGCAGTATGTAGGGAATAACGAGCCATCTGAGTCCATCTTTCCCAGCTATGTTCAAGCTGTTGTTACTATGGTGCCCAGACAGGCTGTCTTACCCCAACCTAAACCCACCTGCTAGATAATCACATCTTATAGCTCTGTTTTCACTGAATACCACGTATACCACGTCAACTGGGCAGGGAGGAGTTCTAATTAATCTAATTAATAGGGCTAATTAATGTCGGGGAATAGAACTGTTTCATTACAGCTCATGGTGTCATTAGCAGTAAAGTCCTCTGTGCATGTGTGGTGCTCATGTATAATCCAACATAGGGACACAGATCTTGGCGAGAGAAACGATCTTAAATCTAAACCTTTACATTATTTTATTAACCCTTTAGTACCAAGTGGATCATATTTGATACACAGGTTTTTGAGAGCTGTAAATCATTACTGTTATGTTTTTCTTATAAAAAAACAGATTTTCACCTGAACTCAAACCCATACCTTGTTCTAAATGTTAATGGAGAACCAAAGACTAATAGATCCATAATGTGTAACACACTGTTGTACAATAATGTTATTTTCTAATTTAGAAATGACGAAACACTTCAAATAATCTTGAAGCATAGGGTTAAAATATTATGTTCTGAATGCTTTCATTTGTTACTGCAATAAACTGCAAACTATGTAGCAAATCTGATGCAAAACAAAACTCATATATAGACTCTGTCCAATGAAAAACATGTATCTCTGAAATGGCAACTTTACAGGAGAGGACAAAAACTGTCTTCACTTTCAATGGAACCAGAAATATTTCCAAGCAATTTTGGAGCATTTCTATTGGTCCGTTCATCATAAACTTTTCTCACAATGTAAACATCAACTGTCAGGTTTAAATGATGTAGAAAAATGGAAATGGACAAAAATGGAGATGCATGTTTTTCATTGGACAGCGATGATATGCAAATTGTTATTGCTATTATTCGTTATTATTATTTATATAATAATGAATTATTGTTATTTATTTGTTGTTATTATTATTTATTGAAGGTCTAATAAACACTTCATTTTCAAAAAAAAAAAATGTCATGGTTCAGGCTTTAAACGGTTGAGGCAGTGACTGTTTCTGAAAATGGTTCTACATACCTGGGGTTCTCAACCTTCTCCACTTAGGCCAGCATGTAGCATGAAGACCCACAGGATTGTACACTGGGTAGCGACATTACCTCAAGAAAGGGTCAGGGTTCTATTTCCTGGCCAGGTGACTAGAGTGCTTTCTATGTGGGTTCAGGAGTGTGTGTGTATGTGTGTCCGTCCCATGATGGACTGATGTTCTGGATCCAAGCTGCCTTTGTTCTAATAGCATTGGCTGAGTGTAAGAGTTTATTTTTTATCTAGAGCTCATTCTATCTACTGACTACTCAGGAAACCATGTCGTCCAACCAGAGTGCAGCACTTCAGTGGAATCCTGGGAAGACAGATTGCACTACATGTACAGTAGGATCTACTTCATGTCAGCTTGAACGCTATAGATTAGTGACCTCACGAGTGTCTGATCCACTCACACCAGCACCACGTCAGTGTCACTGCAGTGCTGAGAATGATTCACCAACCACATAATACCTGCTCTGTGGTGGTCCTGTGGGGGTCCTGATCATTAGAGAACAGAGTAATAAAGTATATAGAGAATCAGATGAACTACAGTCTGTAAGTGTAGCTCCTGTATGGTCAGTGGAGCTGATATAATAGACTGTGAGTGTAGATGGAGAAGGAGATTTTAATGTTATGGCTGATTGGTGAGTATTAAATAGATTTAATATCATTTCTTTTGCCAAGATCTCATTCTTTAGTGTACTTTCAACCAACAGTGCAGTCTAGTCTGGTTTAATGTGTCCACGTCTGAGTTGTAGTGTGTAGACTAAGACCACCTCTACCTCTGTCCTGTTATAAGAACCATCAAATACAGTCTCTTTCATATCCTCCTCTCCGTCTGCTCTACAGTAAGGGTTTCTGTGAATGCGGTATTGAGTTTGCTGGGTGTGTGTGTGTGTGTGTGTGTGTGTGTGTGTGTATGTGTGTGTGTGTGTGTGACAGACTGAGAGAGACTTCGCGTGAGTGTATTTTGTGGTCTGATGGGAAAAAACTTGGAAACGTCGATGAGAAACGGACTCAATTTTGAAGAGCAGCGGTAGAGAATTGAATCTGTATAAACCCACGCATTGTAGTTGTGTTGAACGTTGGAGGGGGACCGTGGTGGTGGCGGTGGTGCTGGTGGTGGGGGGGGGGGACTCACACTAGGCTCAGTGGAGAGTGTACAGTCTATTGAGAGTCCGCTCCACACACTGTCATAATAAAACATCCAAAACAAAGCAATAACCTACGGAGGCCCTGAAGAGTAAGACGAAGAAAATAAAATTGAAATTGCGTCCCTGAATCCAAGTTCCACATATTTATTTATTTATTTATTTATTTATATTTTACTGCCTGTGTAACAAAACAAAACCTGCCCAAGAAACATTTGCAGCATCGTTTGTACAATTATTATTTTGCTCCTCACTGTTTTCACTATTGTCTGAAATAATGGTTAACATTTAGAATGCTACACCAGCTTTGAACAGCGGGGTGGGCAGATGTTTGTTTGTGTATATATATATATATATATATATATATATATATATATATATATATATATATATACAGTGCCCTCCATAATTATTGGCACCCCTGGTTAAGATGTGTCAAAAGCCTTAAAATAAATTCAGTTTTTATTGTGGAAACATACTGTCACACTGAAAAGTGTAGAAAAATGTAACCTTTAACTCAAGTAGAGTTTTAGGGGGAAAATAAAATCCCTGACTAAGAAATAATATTTCTTCATAAAATCACCTGTTCCACAATTATTGGCACCCCTAACAATTCTTAGGAAATAAATGTAATTAAAGAATTTCTGTCACTTCTACAGTAGTTTACGAAGTTAATCAAAGTATGTAGGAACATTTAATTAGCAATTCACAACTACCTGTTTCCCTGGGGTATAATTATTACGTGACACAGAGGCCATTTCTCTTCAACATGGGAAAGACAAAGGAACATAGCATTCAAGTAAGGCAGATGTGTGTTGACCTTCACAGGTCAGGCAATGGCTACAAGAAAATAGCCACTCGCCTACACCTGTCCGTATCTACTGTCAGAGGAATTATTAAGAAGTTTAAAACAACTGGAACAGTGGTAAACAAGTCTGGACGAGGACGCAAGTTTATTTTGCCACCACGCACAGTGAGGAGGATGATAAGAGAAATAAAAAGTTCTCCAAAGCTCACTGTTACGGAACTGCAACAAATGGTAGCATCTTGGGGTCACGAAGTCTCCAAAACAACCATCAGACGCTATCTACACGCCAACAAGCTGTTTGGGAGGCATGCACGGAAAAAACCTTTTCTCACTCACAATCATAAACGTAAACGTTTGGAGTTTGCTAAGCAGTACTGGAACTTCAACTGGGACCGTGTGCTTTGGTCAGATGAAACAAAGATAGAGCTTTTTGGCAACAAATGCTGTAAGTGGGTCTGGCGTAACACAAGAGCTGAGTATGCAGAAAAGCACCTCATGCCCACTGTGAAATACGGGGGAGGATCAGTGATGCTGTGGGCCTGCTTTTCTTCCAAAGGCCCAGGGAACCTTGTTAGGGTGCATGGCATCATGAATGCTTTGAAATACCAGGACATTTTAAAACAAAATCTGGTGGCTTCTGCCCGAAAGCTGAAGATGGGTCGTCACTGGGTCTTTCAGCAAGATAATGACCCTAAACATATGGCAAGATCTACACAGAAATGGTTGACCACACACAGAATCAAGCTCCTCCCATGGCCATCTCAGTCCCCAGACCTTAACCCCATTGAAAACCTGTGGGGTGAGCTGAAGAGGAGAGTGCAGAGGAGAGGACCCAGGTCGCTGGATGATTTAGAGAGATTGTGCAAAGAGGAATGGTCGAAGATACCTCTTTCTGTGTTCTCCCATCTTGTGAAACATTATAGGAGAAGATTAGGTGCTGTTTTGTTGGCAAAGGGGGGTTGTACAAAGTATTAACATCAGGGGTGCTAATAATTGTGGCACACATTATTTGATGTTAAACAATTATTTCTTAATGTGGGATTTTTTTCCTACTGAATAAATGCACTTGAGATAAAGGTTGGATTTTGCTCTTTTTTCCATCGTGGTCCTATATTATTTAAAAAAAACCTCAATTTATTAGAAGCTAAAGAACACATCTTAACCAGGGGTGCCAATAATTATGGAGGGCACTGTATATATATATACATACACTATCCAGCACGGACAGCAGCTAGACAGACTGGGAGACTCCTGGTAGGTTGTCACAGGTATCTGAAGTGCATCCCACAGCTGCTAGAGGGAGTGTGGAGGATGATCCACAGAGCCAACATCACCATCCAGGTGGTCCCACAGATGCTTAGTTGGGTTCAAGTCTGAGGAACTAGTGGTCCAGGTAGTACTTGGAAGTCTTGGTCAGCTCTTCCAACCAATGTGGGACATTTCTAGTCGTGAGATGTGTCGCATTGTCTTGCTGGAAGATCCCATCCGTCCCAGAGAAGACCATCAGCATGTATGGTGTACGTGATCTGCAAGGATGGATTCAGACCCAAATCGGTTGAGAGTGCCTTCCACATGGATGAGTGTGAGCAGAGAATGCTACAAACTCTACTGTGTAGCATTAGCATGCTAATTGCTGTCCTTGAAGGGTAAAGGATGAAAAAGCATCTACCCCTGCTGGTCAACGCTGGTAGAACATGCCAGGTTTGAGCCTTTTTAGTCATCTGTTGGATGCACCTCAGTAGTGAAAGACGAATTGTGGGAACATTGAACGCATGTTTTCATTCCCTTCAGTGCTTTTATAGCAGTGGTTCCTAGGCCTCAGAGGGCTTCCTAAGCCTGTGGGATGATTTCCTAATCCGTAAGGGGCTTCCTAAGCATGCGGGTTGGTACCTAAGCCCAAAGGGGCTTTCTAAACCTGTGGGGGTCATTCCATAGCCAGTGGGGGTTGTTCCTAAGCCTTACGAAGCTTCCTAAGCCTTTGGGGCTTCCTAAATTTGTTGGGGTGGTTCCTAAGCTTTATGGGTCTTCCTAAACTTTTTGAGGTGGTGCCGTGGCCTTAAGAGGCTTCCTAACTCAATGGGTGTGGTTCCTAAACAATAAAGGCCTTCCTAAGCCTGTGGGGATGGTTCCTAAGTCCATTGGAGTGGTTGCCAAGCCCTAAGCCTGTGGTTCTGCCACTAGTTAATTTTTTGTCAGTCATCCTCACAACAGGATGCTTCCTCACTCAGCATGTTCAGCGTTTTTGGGTGAGTTTGGTGAGTTTTTGTGTATGTGTGCTCTGAAGACGCTAAGAGAAACAGAGCAGAGCTGAGAGAGGCTGATGGATGTAGTGAAACATCTCCAAACAAAGCCCAAACCTGACGTACAGCAGATCTCCAGCCGGAACCACCCCGCCTTTGTTCTGACAGCGTTGGCTGACTGTGAGAGTTTATTTTTTTATCTAGAGCTCATTCTATCTACTGACTACTCAGGAGACCATGTCATCCATCTTGGGAAGACGAGAGCGCACTTCATATACAGTGGGTTCTCCTGAATTCACTTTCGGCCCATCACTGTGGGCCAAGAGCAACGTGCACCAAACTATACATGCTTGAAGACGGGATGTTTAACTTTTATTTTTAACCCAGCCACTTTGTTCTAGTCGAGGTGTGCAGGCCAGGCACTAGACTTGATAAACAAAGGCTGGTTTACCACCTGACTCTGAAAGAGTACTGATGTGTACGATGACGTCTGGTAGACACGTATGTCAGCTTGAGCACTATATTACAACAGTTAGATTAGTGACCTCACAAGTATCTCCACAGTGGAGGTGCAGGAATGTCCACCGTCAGGTGAAACAGACATGCCAGTCCTCCATCAGGGCCGTGACCTCTATCTCTGGGAGCCGTATCCTCCTCCCCAGTGTGGCAGCACTACTTACGGCTTGTGGCCATAGACCTCTAGTCTTGCAGCGACAGCTGTGGCTTCATTGCCTGCTCTTTGCCTCCTCTACTGCCTGTGAATTTAGGAGTCCTACTCAATATATATTCATATTTTACACTGTATTGGTAATTATATAAATATAATCAATAATATGCAAAGGTGTCAAAAGTATTTACATTCAATACTCAGATAGAAGTTTAGATACTAGGGTTTAAAAATACTATTGTAGAAGTTAAAGTATCATCTCAAGCTTTTTACTTCAGTGAAAGTGTAAAAGTAAAAGTAATATAAGGAAAAAATGCCATTAAGGACAAAAGCTTAGGCCGCACCACAGGGGTCTATAGCGCGCTAGCCCACCTCCCCGAAAACCCCATTCTTCTAAAAGCCATAACGACTGTAATGCTGCCCTCGCTGCCTGTTTTTAGCCACGCTGTTACTTCTTTGCCGTCCTCGGCCAGGCTTGCTCCTCTCCATTACATTGCTGTTGAGGTTTTACGCAAGTGCTATTTACCTCCAGACCCCTGTAAGGGACGCTATCCCAACCCTGACACCAGAGTGACATCAGTGCAGAAGAAGTAGCAGCAAGAAACATAGTAGCATCCAGTTAAAGCACTTAGCTTTAGCTTTGGTTGAGGTACTTTTGTTGTGTTTGACAAAGTTTCAGCTTTGGCTGATGGTGTTTTGGCTTTCACTGACAGTTTTAGATTTAGCTAATGCACTTTTGGTTGTGTTTGACAGCGTTTTAGCTTTGAAGTCATTTAAGCTTCAGCAGATGCTGTTTCAGCTTTGGCTAATAGTATTTTGGCTTTGATGTAGCTTTAGCTTTGGTTGAGGTACTTTTGGTTGTGTTTGACACTGTTTCAGCTTTTACTGAGGTAGTTTCAGCTTTGACTGAGGTAGTTTCAGCTTTGGCTTAGTATTTTGGCTTTGGTTGAGGTACTTTTGGTTGTGTTTAACAGTGTTTCAGCTTTGTCTAATGGTGTTTCAGTTTTGACGCACGTGGATTGGTCTTTGGCTGACGCTCTTTCAGCTTTGACTTTTGAAATTTTGGCTTTGATGTAGCTTTAGTTTTGGTTGAGGTACTTTATGTTGTGTTTCACAGAGTTTCAGCTTTGGCTGATGGTGTATTGGCTTTCACTGACAGTTTCAGTTTTAGCTAATGCACTTTTGGTTGTGTTTGACAGTGTTTTAGCTTTTAAGTAATTTAAGCTTTAGCAGATGCTGTTTTAGCTTTGTAGTTTCAGTTTTGAATGGTATTTTGGCTTTGATGTAGCTTTAGCTTTGGTTGAGGTACTTTTGGTTGTTTGACACTGTTTCAGCTTTGAGTCGTGTAGTTTCAGCTTTGACTGAAGGTGTTTTAGCTTTGGCTAATAGAATTTTGGCTTTAATGTTGCTTTAGCTTTGGTTGAGGGACTTTTGGTTGCGGTTGACACTGTTTCAGCTTTGACTGAGGTAGTTTCAGCTTTGGCTGATGGTGTTTCAGTTTTGGCTAATGGTATTTGGCTTTGATGTAGCTTTAGCTTTGGTTGAGGTACTTTTGGTTGTGTTTGACAGTGTTTCAGTTTTGGCTGATTGGTCTTCGGTTTTGATTTACATAGTGTCAACTTTGGCTGATGGTGTTTCTGCTTTGACTGACAGTTTTAGATTTGGCTGATGTGCGTTTGGCTGTGTCTGACAGAGTTTCAGCTTTGAAGGATGTAGTTTCAGCTTCGACTGATGTACTTTTGGCTATGATTAAAACTTTCGGCTTTGACTGACAGTTTCAGATTTGGCCGATGTACATTTGGGTGTGTCTGACAGAGTTTCAGCTTTGACTGATGTAGTTTAGTACACGACAACAGCAGCAGACTACAGGAAGAATTAACAGTGACACAAGCATCTTGACATTGTGACCCCCCTAAAGTCCAACCCTAAGTGTAGGTACTTGACCCCGTGTCATGACTGTATGTCACATGGGGCCAGTGTGTGGTGTAGCTGCTGCGATTGCATCATGTTTGGCTGGCGGACCCTGGCAACCCTTACAAGTCTTCAAGTACAAACCTAGATCACGGCTATACCAACCCTCGGAGTGATGATGTAAGCGACTCTGGCTCGGAACATTATGCACAATGTAAGCATAGTCTAGTGGGGAAATGAGGGGGAGAGGGGCAATCGTGCTCAGGCATTGTGCAAGGCATTGCAGTTTAGTTTCGGGTAGGTTTCAGGAAGTTTCAGTTGCATGAAAGTTTTCCTGTGTCAAGCTAGCTTGAAGAAGCAGAGCTGTCTCGTCTGATCAATTACGTTTGGGTTATGGGGGAAATTGTGTAATGACGGATGATGGAGACACTTTAATGGTCCCCCTGGTTCACTAGTCTACTTTTCGAGCAGCTGACGGTAAGACAGTGAGTTCAGTCTTCCACACCTGCTGCGTTAGGATTTCTGAATGTGTGTTTTGACAGAGATGGAGAGAAAAGTGTCGTCTTGTAGCATCAGCTACTTTTTAGCGCATACAGAGCAACGACAGAGACACTATGTACAATCAAAAGCGACTCACAGAGCATGTGAGGGCACGAATGAAAGAAATGTTGATAAAAGATTTACTCTAATTTGCTACGCTCACAGTGTCTGTGCGAGAGGACACTGAAGGCACTTAGTGATCTGCAGCAGCAGATGTTTCAGGCAGTTCTAGCTTTGTGTTGTATATGAACTGTTTCACTGCAGTTGTTTCAGCTGTGATTGGCTCTGTTTCGACTTCTGACTAAAATAATTGACTTTAGGCTTTGATTGGAGCTTTGGCTGATGTGGATTCAGCTTTTGATGCTGTTTTGGTGTTGGTCAGCGTAGTTTCAGCTTTAACTGATGCTTAATCAGCTTTTGACTGACATATTTTGAATTTTAGTTAATGGTGAGCTTTGACTAATTCTGTTTCAGCTTTGACTGGTGTAGTTTCAGCTTTGACTCGTGCTGTTTTAGCTTTGACTTGTATTGTTTCAGCTTTGACTGGTGTAGTTTCAGCTTTGACTCGTGCTGTTTTAGCTTTGACTGGTGTAGTTTCAGCTTTGACTCGTGCTGTTTCAGCTTTGACTTGTGTAGTTTCAGCTTTGACTGGTGTAGTTTCAGCTTTGACGTGTAGTATCAGCTTTGACTCGTGCTGTTTTAGCTTTGACTTGTGTAGTTTCAGCTTTGACTGGTGTAGTTTCAGCTTTGACGTGTAGTATCAGCTTTGACTCGTGCTGTTTCAGCTTTGACATGTGTAGTTTCAGCTTTGACTGGTGTAGTTTTAGCTTTGACTGAAGTAGTTTTAGCCTTGGCTGATGCTGTTTTAGCTTTGACTTGTAGTTTCAGTTTTGACTGATGGTGTTTCAGTTTTGGCTAATGTTGTTTTGGCTTTGATGTAAAACTTCAGTTTTGATGCGCGTGGATTGGTCTTTGGCTGACGCTCTTTCAGCTTTGACTGATGATATTTTGGCTTTGATGTAGCTTTAGCTTTGGTTGAGGTACTTTTTGTTGTGTTTGACAGTGTTTTAGTTTTGACTCGTGCTGTTTCACCTTAGGCTGATTGGTCTTCGGTTTTGATTTACATAGTTTCAACTTTGGCTGATGGTGTTTCAGCTTTGACTGACAGTTTCAGATTTGGCTGATGTACGTTTGGCTGTGTCTGACAGAGTTTCAGCTTTGACGGATGTAGTTTCAGCTTCGACTGACGTACTTTTGGCTATGATTAAAACTTTCGGCTTTGACTGACGTAGATTCAGCTCTGTTGATGCTGTTTTGGCTTTGATTGACACTTCTAGCTTTGACTGATGCTCTTTCAGCTTTGGCTGGTGTAGTTGAGTGTATGATTGACATGATTTAGGCTCTGACTGACGCCGTTTCGGATTTGAAGTAGCGTCAGCTCCATCGATGCAGTTTTGGCTTAGGACAGACATCGTTTCACATCTGACTGGGGCTAATTCAACTACGATTGGGACTTTTTTAGAATTCCTCACTGGTGCTCTAACCTACTTGTTGAGGCAGCTTTCACATCCTGTAGCTGTGATCTCCCGGTGAGGTCCCGCTGTGTTCCCTTCAAAAGCTCCAGCGGTCCCACCAGTGAGTAAAATATTTCAGTTCCGTTTAGCAAAACCAAGAGGTCTAATTAAAACACTTAATTTGCTTCCTGTTTTGGAATGACTTTGGGGCTTCGCTTTTGATTTCGTCCTTCAAACGAGTAATTCATTGAGCTCGTTTGACCACATGGGACCGTTTTCAAATAATATTGACTAAACCAATGATGCTGCGGAAGATTCCTCTAGTTCACGTATTTGTCTTTTGCAGGACGACGAGAGAGCCTTTACTGCTTCACTGGACCAATGCACCCGGTCTGTCAGTCAAACCACAACCCCTACTGTGTCCACTGGCACCCCGAGTCTTTCAGCCAATCAGATCCCCCACTGCGCCTTTTACAGCCCAGTGGAGCCAATCACGGTCCACTTCAAAGTCTACATCAAATATATGCAAATACCATGAAAGCAGCAATAGGAGTTTGAACTCGGCGATGGAAGTTCCAGTGATTATTAAGCTTAAACTAAAGAAGAAAACTCTTAGATTCTTTTTTGATCCAGATGAAAACTCAGTTAAAAGCGTAAGACGTTGGTTGAAGATTACTCCTCTTTGGCCAAATCTGTTTCTTGAGTTTGTGCTTTTGAATGCTAACTTGTCTAATTCAAAGCTGACCTGATTGTAGATGAAGTACAGGATCATGCATCTTGCCCAGAATATGGTGGGTGGTGTAAAAACCCATCCTTTTGGTCAGTTTCACTGCTAATCAAAGGGCTGGGTCTTGCGTTGGTGGATTACAGTGGTTCTATGGTCAGAAACTGACCAATAATGACCAAAAACTTTATTTCATTTGTTGTGCAGCTGGTAAATATATCAGTCCTGAGTCTTATCCTTAGATTGGAGAACACAAGATGTTGGACCTGAGACCAATCAGAATCTCTCCAGGTGCTTCCACACCTGTGGCCTCTCCTCTTCAGCTCTTAACCCCTTTGCTTTTTTATGGGTTTTAGGTCAGGGTATTGGATAATCATGATAAATATTGATTCTGTGGTCAATCAACTCATTTTGTGTTGATTTCAAGGTGGGCTTTGGGTCATCTTCCTACTGGAAGGTCCAACAACACCCCAGTTTAAGCTGGCTGGCTGAGGCAGTGGAGTTTTGGTTTATTATCTGCTGGAACTTGATGGAGTCCATGACACCATGTATCTACACTCTTTGTCCGCTGTATTAGCTTTACTTACTTTATCGAAACACTCTGTAGTTCTAAAATTACAGACTGTTTCTCTGTGTACTTTGTTAGCCTGTTCTTCAATGGTCCGGACCCCCAGAGGACCACCTATTCAGAACAAAAAGAATTAAAATGGGATATAAAAGGGGACCTACTTTCCTTTTAAGTTGCGGCTTTGTTGTGCATGTGAACGTTCTGAAAAGTTATGAAGCCCAAAGGATGTACCAGAGGGAGAAACTCTCTCTCTTTTTCTCTGTTACAAGGTGATGTCATCTGGTAACGTAGTCCTTACTGCCCCACCTACCAGCAAACATGCTATGCTCTTGTAAATGCACAGACAATCTCCATCTACAAGTGGTTCTACCAACTTGTAGCCTGACCATTGTATAAATAGCCACACCACTGTGGAGGAGGAACTTGTAACAGAATGCTGCTCTGGTGGTTGACCAATCAGAACAGAAACTCAAACTGGGCTCATTGGGAGATGGGGCTTAAGGACACAGTGTTTAAGACAGAGTATGAATACAGATATATGTAATATATTCTAGTGGACCCCCAAATACATTGATAAACATTGAAAATCAACATATTAGGTCCCATGTATGGTATATCTTGCTAGGACACATGTTCAGTCATTGTACTTCAAATGATGGTTTCAATTGTTGCTGGTAGTTTGAATGAAAGATCATATATGGTGGGCCCATAAAGCTGGTGGAGCTTCTGAGGTGGACAGTGAGTGCAGATGTCCTGTGATCACTGCAGAATTCCTGAAATCTCCAGTCCTGAAACTCCTCACTGCTGATTCTGTCCACAGGCTTTGAGTGTGTTTGTGTACATTGGATCCATTTGGTCTCAGTGGGGAGTGTGGACGGACCCCGAGGCACACGTTGCCACGGGGACAGCAGCAGTGTTTCATAATAGCTTTTCATTACAGATTTATGATTTTTCCCGTCTCCTCTTTATTTCTGCTCTGCTTTTCACTCTGGACCATCTCCGGAGCAAAAGAGCCCCCATGAATAAAACATGACCGGAATCATTCCCTCTCTTTCTGCTTTTCCTCTTCCCCTCTATCTTTTACACTCCTTTTCTCCTCTTCTTTTCTGTCTTGCTCTCTCTCTCTACCTCTCTCTACTCTACTCTCTGTGGGCTGCCTCTCTCTCTCTCTCTCTCTCTCTCTACACCTCTCTCTACTCTACTCTCTGTGGGCTGCCTTTCTCTCTCTCTCTCTCTCTCTCTCTCTCTACACCTCTCTACTCTACTCTCTGTGGGCTGCCTCTCTCTCTCTCTCTCTCTCTCTCTCTCTACCTCTCTCTACTCCACTCTCTGTGGGCTGCCTCTCTCTCTCTCTACCTCTCTCTACTCCACTCTCTGTGGGCTGCCTCTCTCTCTCTCTCTCTCTCTCTCTCTCTCTCTCTCTCTCTCTCTCTCTCTCTCTCTCTCTACACCTCTCTCTACTCTACTCTCTGTGGGCTGCCTCTCTCTCTCTCTCTCTCTCTCTCTCTCTCTCTCTCTCTCTCTCTCTCTCTCTCTCTCTCTCTCTCTCTCTGCTTTACTCTCTGTGGGCTGCCATGTGAAGAGAATGTGTTGCTTCAAGGAGAAAGACGAAGAGAGCGATACACCTCTCTCTACTCTCTGTGGGCAGCCTCTCTCTCTCTCTCTCTCTCTCTCTCTCTCTCTCTCTCTCTCTCTCTCTCTCTCTCTCTCTCTCTACCTCTCTCTACTCCACTCTCTGTGGGCTGCCTCTCTCTCTCTCTCTCTCTCTCTCTCTCTCTCTACACCTCTCTCTACTCTACTCTCTGTGGGCTGCCTCTCTCTCTCTCTCTCTCTCTCTCTCTCTCTCTACACCTCTCTACTCTACTCTCTGTGGGCTGCCTCTCTCTCTCTCTCTCTCTCTCTCTCTCTCTCTCTCTCTCTCTCTCTCTCTCTCTCTCTACCTCTCTCTACTCCACTCTCTGTGGGCTGCCTCTCTCTCTCTCTCTCTCTCTCTCTCTCTCTCTCTCTCTCTCTCTCTCTCTCTCTCTCTCTACACCTCTCTCTACTCTCTGTGGGCAGCCTCTCTCTCTCTCTCTCTCTCTCTCTCTCTCTCTCTACACCTCTCTCTACTCTCTGTGGGCAGCCTCTCTCTCTCTCTCTCTCTCTCTCTCTCTCTACACCTCTCTCTACTCCACTCTCTGTGGGCTGCCTCTCTCTCTCTCTCTCTCTCTCTCTCTCTCTCTCTCTCTCTACACCTCTCTCTACTCTACTCTCTGTGGGCTGCCTCTCTCTCTCTCTCTCTCTCTCTCTCTCTCTCTCTCTCTCTCTCTCTCTCTCTCTCTCTCTCTCTCTGCTTTACTCTCTGTGGGCTGCCATGTGAAGAGAATGTGTTGCTTCAAGGAGAAAGACGAAGAGAGCGATAGAGAGATGAGAGAGTGGATGGAGGAGGACTGTGGGGGTCTTTGCTGTAAGGGGCTGTACTGGTGAACGTGTGTGTGTGTGTGTGTTCTGCGCTCCGTCACCTCTCTGACACCTACAGCTGACTTCCTGTCCCAACAGGAAATGCTCTACTGCTTCTTCTCCCTAATGAGCAGCCCACTCTAGAGAGAGAGAGAGAGAGAGAGAGAGAGAGAGAGCAGGGAGAAAGAGATAGGGAGAGAGTGAGGAGGTGGATGAGAGAGCGATTGGGGAGAGAGAGAGTGAGGAAAGAGGGAGAGAGTGTGCGCACGAGAGAGAGTGAGCGGGGAGAGAGAGAGAGATCGAAAGAGTGAGGAGAGGGTGGAGAAAAAGAGAGCGAGAGTGAGAGAGAGGTAGAGAGACAGAGAGAGACAGAGAAAGAGAGAGCAAGAGAGAGAGAGAGTGAGAGAGAGGCAGAGAGACAGAGAGAGACAGAGAAAGAGCGAGACAGAGAGAGAGCGTGAGAGACAGAGAGAGAGATTCTCTCTCATTCTCTCTCTCTCTCCTCTCTCCTTCTCATTCTCTCTCATTCTCTCTCCTCTCTCTTTCTCATTCTCTCTCTCTCATTCTCTCTCTCTCATCTCTCCTCTCTCATTCTCTCTCTCTGTCATTATCTCTCTTTCTCTCACTCTATTCCTCTTATTGTCTCTTATCTTCCCCATTTTTCTGTCTCACTCTCCTTCTTTCTCCCCTCCTCACCCCTTCTCTCGGTCTCTTTTTCTCTCTCTTTCTTGCTCTCTGTCTCTCTCTCCTTTTCTCTCTCCCTCTCTCACTGTTTCCTCTCTCTCTTGCTTCTCCTTTCCCTCTCTCTTACTCTTTCCTCACTTCCCTCTCTCCCATTCTCTCTCTCCCTCTTTCTCTTGTTGCTACCCCCCCCCTCTCTCTCTTACTTTCAGTCTTTTTCTCTCTCCATCTCTCTCTCCCTTTCTCCCTCACCTGCTGCCCTTTCTTTCTCTTTCCTTCCGTCCTTTCTCTCGCTCTCTCTCCTCCCTCTCTCGCTCTCTCTGTCACTGATAGATGAGGAGTAATTGCTGCCCTCGCTTGTTAAAGGAGTGTAACAGCTCTGTATCAGGTGCTCTAATAGAGCAGACAGAAACGAGTGCTGCAAATATCCAACACACACACACACACACACACACACACACACACACACACACACACACACACACACACACACCTCTCCGTGACCCAGTTTCACAGGAACCTGATAAAAGAGCAGAAAGCCTTCAGATCTTCCCCCGTGGCCGTCAGCGTCCGTCCCAGTTTATTGTGTGCTCCGTAGCAGCGAGTCTCAGAGACGTGTCCATGTGTAAACAGACTACTCTGCTGATGTCTGCACTGGTCAGTTCTTTAGCTCAGGTGTCCAGTCTAGGGAATCTGTCTGGCCTAAGGAGACGCTCACTGTTTCAGAGGGCTTCTGAGAGGAATCGTGCCTTGTAGTACTACAACCTGATACTGGAAGAGATTTGAACGGTGTACTGGACAGATGCTGTTGCTGTCGAAGCTCGTCTATACACACATCTACAGTCTCTATACAGACCGCTGACCATCACACCTATAGGAGCTTGTTGTACATCCCATTCCAAAACTATGGCCATACATATGGAGTTGACTCTCTTTGCAGCTATAACAGTTTCTACTCTTCTGTGAAGTGGTAATGCTTTGTATCACTCCAGAATCCAGTGGCGGTGGTACTTTACACCACTCCAAAGTCCAGTGTTGGAGCTTTACACCACTCCCAAGTCCAGTGTTGGAGCTTTACACCCCTCCAGAGTCCAGTGGCAGAGCTTTACGCCACTCCAGAGTCCAGTGGTGGAGATTTACACCATTCCAGAGTCCAGTGGCAGAGCTTTACACCACTCCAGAGTCCAGTGGCAGAGTTTTACGCCACTCCAGAGTCCAGTAATGGAGCTTTACACTACTCCAGAGTCCAGTGGTGGAGCTTTTTGCCACTCTAGAGTCTAGTAGTGGAGCTTTACACCACTTCAGAGTCCAGTGGTGGAGCTTTTTGCCACTCAAGAGTCCAGTGAATGAGCTTTATACCATTCTAGAGTCGAGTGGTGGAGTTTTACACCGCTCTAGCATCCAGTGGTGGAGCTTTACACCGCGACAGAGTCCAGTGGTGGAGCTTTACACCCCTCCAGAGTCCAGTGGTGGAGCTTTATGCCACTCCAGAGTCCAGTGGCAGAGCTTTACACCCCTCTGGAGTCCAGTGGTGGAGATTTACGCCACTCCAGAGTCCAGTCATGGAGGTTTACACCACTCCAGAGTCCAGTCATGGTCTTTTTACTGGTGAACATACACTTACACTTATTTACACTTAGATGATCATAAGATGAAAAGCACTCAGTATGTATTGCTGGAGCTGTGGCTTCAGTAGATGCTCGGTGGTGTGGAATGTACTGTATGTGCTCTACAGCTTTTTTGATTTAATTGTACACTGTAAGCAGTCGGCTCCTTTGGTTCCAATTTCAGCAACAGGAATGCTGGAGCTGGCAAGCTAACCCACCTCCACAAACTAGTTGACCTCAGCTTCGTGTTCAGAACCAAATTAGCTTGACATTTGAAAAGTCCTAGGTCAGCCCGGCCGGCGGAAATCACCTGGCAGCATCAGGATGCTTGTTTTTTTTGTACAAACAACATGAGTGAACAGGCCTAGCGAGGAAAAGTGAAGTGGAAAGCGCTCACGCATTCACTCTGAAGAAGTTTAGCCTGCCGTCAGGAGCTGAGACAGTCTGAAATTTAAAAAAAGCCCCACTGCTTTGCTGCGCTTTAGCACTTTTAGCCTCAATTTCCATTCAAAACACACTGTTTACTGATTACAGTTAGGGTCAGGCCAGGAAATTGGTCAGCATGGGGTCACCACTGGCCTACACCTTCCCAAACAGGCACTGAATTGATGTTAAATCAGTGTTCAAGGATTCATGTTAACTTTATTTAACTTAATTGAATCAATGCGCTCAGCTAAGGTTAATCTTTCATTGCATTTGCACTCTGAACTAATATTAAACAAACATTGAAAAGGTTTAACAAAAAAATCCACCGAACATATATTAAGCCTTACTTTATATAGAGCAAGATTATTTCTTAAGAAGCGAAAGCCTAAAACAAACCTCAAAACTCTTCAGTACTTTCTTTGTTCAGATTTGCTGAGCTTTACACCACTCCAGAGTCCAGTGGTGGAGCTTTGCACCACTCAAGAGTCCGGTGGCGGTGGCGGTTTACACCACTCCAGAGTCCAGTGGTGGTGCTTTGCTCCACTCAAGAGTCCAGTGGTGGAGCTTTACACCTCTACAGACTCCAGTGGTAAAGCTTTATGGTACTTCAGAGTCCAGTGGTGGTGCTTTACACCACACCAGACCCAGTGGTGGAGGTTTACGCCTCTACATACTCCAGTGGTGGAGCTTTACACCACTCCGGACTTCAGTGGTGGAGCTTTACACCACTCTAGAGTCCAGTGGCGGAGCTTTACACTCCTCCAGAGTCTAGTGGTGGAGCTTTGCACCACTCAAGAGTCCGGTGGCGGTGGCGCTTTACACCACTCCAGAGTCCAGTGGTGGTGCTTTACACCACTCCAGAGTCCAGTGGTGGAGCTATACACCACTTCAGAGTCCAGTGGCGGAAATTTACACCACTTTAGAGTCCAGTGGCGGAACTTTACGCCACTCCAGAGTCCATTGGCGGAACTTTACACCACTCTAGAGTCCATTGGCGGAGCCTTACACCCCTCCAGAGTCTAGTGGTGGAGCTATACACCACTTCAGAGTCCAGTGGTGGAGCTTTACATCACTCCAGAGTCCAGTGGTGGAGCTATACACCACTTCAGAGTCCAGTGGTGGAGCTTTACATCACTCCAGAGTCCAGTGGTGGAGCTATACACCACTCCAGAGACCAGTGGTGGAGCTTTACGCCACTCCAGAGTCCAGTAGTGGAGCTTTACACTACTCCAGAGTCCAGTGGTGGAGCTTTGCTCCACCCAAGAGTCCAGTGGTGGAGTTTTACACCACTCCATAGTCTAGTGGTGGAGCGCTGCTCCATTCCAGAGTTCAGTGGTGGACCTATACACCACTCCAGAGTCCAGTGGTGGAGCTATACACCATTCCAGAGTCCAGTGGTGGAGTTTTACTAAATCTGAACTAATATTAAACAAACATTAAAAAGGTTAAACATAAAAAATTCCACAGAACATACATTAAGCCTTACTTTATATAGAGCAAGGATCATTTCGTTAGAAGTGAAAGCTTAAAACAAACCTCAAAACTCTTCAGTACTTTCTTTGTTCAGATTTGCTGAGCACGATGCCTTGAAATTACGTTTCAGTGTAAAGTTAGTCAAATACTTGATACAAGCTCTGCTTTTTTTGTGGCTGCTCTAGTTTTTGCTTTCTGTATCATGACAAACAGGCGGTCACACTTCTCAGCTCAATAAATGATCTTTGACTTTGTTAAGTGAATGGTGACTTCCACTGTAACATCACAGTAAGTCATTCATTCATTCATTCATTTATTCATCTTCTCATCTGCTTATACGTCTGGCTCGCAGGGGTTGCTGATGTCTATCCCAGTGCTCTTTGGGCAGAAGGCAGAAAACACCCTTGACAAGCCATCAGTCCATTGTAGGGCAGATACCCACATTCACATGCACCTAGGGGGGCAATTTAGTATGTTCAACTGACGTGACTGAATGTTTGGATGGTGGGAGAAAACCACAGAATACCCATACGGACAACAAGCTAACTCCACACAGAAAGAACAATGGTCGCCCAGCCGGGGGAATCAAACCCAAGCCCTTCTTGCTATGAGGCAACAGCACTACCTACTGTGCTACTGTATCATATCATTTCATGTGAGGAGGGAACCAATTTCTTGAATTTGAGTGATGTGTTATTCTTAATCCATAGTCCTAAATATGATGGCAGCCCAACCTTTGCAGCTATAACAGCTTCAGCTCTTCTGGGAAGGCTCTCCACACGGTTTAGGAGTGTGTTTATGGGAATGTTTGACCTTTCTTCCAGAAGCACATTAGTGAGGTCAGACACTGATGTTGGATGAGAAGGTCTGGCTCTCAGTCTCCGCTCTAATTCATCCCAAAGGTGTTCTATCAGGTTGAGGTCAGGACTCTGTGCAGGCCAGTCAAGCTCTTCCACACCAAACCCACTCCTCCATGTCTCATGGAGCAGGAAGGGTCCGTCCCCAAACTGTTCCCACAAAGTTGGGAGCATGAAGCATTAAGAATTCCACCAAACATTACACTCGTCACAATGCAGTCAGACAGGTACCGTTCTCCTGGCAACCTCCAAACCCAGACTCGTCCGTCGGATTGCCACATAGAGAAGCAGGATTGGTCACTCCAGAGAACATGTCTTCTCTACTCTAGAGCCCAGTGGCGGCATGCTTTACACCACTGCATCCAACGCTTTCCATTGTGCTTGGTGATGTAAGGCTTGGATGCAGCTGTTTGGCCATGGAACCCTATTCCATGAAGCTCTCTACACTCTGTTCTTGAGCTGATCTGAAGGCCACATGAAGTTTGGAGGTCTGTAGCAAACTGCAGGTGACCTCTATGCATCTGTTGACCCCACTCTGTCATTTTACATGGCGAGTTACTGTCGCTCCCAATCACTTCCACTTTGTTAGAACACCACTGACAGTTGACTGTGGAATATTTAGTAGTGAGGAAATTGCACGACTGGACTTGTTGCACAGGTGGCGTCCTATCACGGTACCACGCTGGAGTTCACTGAGCTCCTGAGAGAGACCCATTCTTTCAATAATGTGTGTAGAAGCAGTCTAGGTGCTTGGTTTTATAAACCTGTGGCCATGGACGAGATTAGAACACCTGAATTCAATGGATTTAGATGGGTGAGTGAATCCTTTTGAAATATAGTGTATGTTCAACCTTTATCAATCATTGAACCTACACATTATTGACATTAACATTTCAACCTTGTCCAAATGATGATTCTGATTCTGATAGAAAACCAATAATGGATCAATGTCACTCCGCTCCCTAGGTCGATTTCTAGGTGTCTAGAGAAACTTGCAGGATGTGCTGCTTCGGTACAGTGTCACTGATCAATCTGAGCGAATTTCCTCACCTCTGCATTGAAATTCCTCAATCTACCAAATCCAGATGTCACTGTGGAGATGTTTCTCAGACTGCAGGACAGTCCTGGTGAGCTCCTTACCTGCAAGTTATAGTCTTAACCATACCTAAGGGCATTTCACAGCTAAAGGTCTGAGGTTTATGTTTGTGTTGCATTGTAGACATTCAATCTGGTTAGTTTTGGTGTTGCATTGCAACGTAGCAAGAACTTTTCATGACATACCCACGTCATGTCATCATCACCTGCATGGACTGCATCTCGCTGTACTTGACGCTCACTGGTTACTAGAGGGCCCAGGCGTCTGATGTCAGCGTCTTGTGAATTTACTGATGCAGTACTTTATCTCTCGGCATCGTGCACCAGCGTAGCAGAAGACTAAAGGGCTTCCATGGTTGCAGTATTCTCTATGGAATATGATGGAGACCACAAGACCA
Organism: Megaleporinus macrocephalus; assembly: GCA_021613375.1. NCBI lineage: Eukaryota > Metazoa > Chordata > Actinopteri > Characiformes > Anostomidae > Megaleporinus > Megaleporinus macrocephalus. The sequence continues at coordinate 36,939,413 of CM038717.1, forward strand.
CCTTTTTTCGGTGGACTGTGGTCCAAGGCACCTTTCACACCAGGGTCTGGACCAAACAAGGTAAGTGTGAAAGCACCCTAACACAGCTTTACCAAACACTAAACCATCTGATCCAGCCAACCAGCAACTTAATTAGTAGGTGTAGTTAAACTAGACCAACACGGTAGGTTCTTTAAAAGACCACCACAGAGCAGATACTATTTAGATGTTAGTCATTCTCAGCACCGCAATGACACTAATGTAGTGGTGGTGTGTTAGTTAGTGTGTGTTGTGCTGGTATGAGTGGATCAGATACAGCAGTGCTACTGCTGGAATGTTTAAGCACTGTGTCCACTCACTGTCCACTCTATTAGACACTGCTACTACTTGCTGGTCCACCTTGTAGATGTAAAGTCAGAGACAGTAGCTCATCTGCTGCTGCACAATTTGTGTTTCTTTACACTGCTGTCTGGATGTTGCTGGTTGGTGGACGATTCTCAGTCTGATCCACTGATGCAGTGTCTGATCCACTCACACCAGCGCAACACACACTATCAAACCAGCACCATGTCAATGTCACTGCAGTGCTGAGAATGATACACCTCCCTAATAGTAGCTGCTCTGTGGTGGTCCTGTGGGGGTCCTGACCATTAAAGAACAAGTATACAAAGAATCAGATAAACTAGAGTCTGTAAGTGTATATGGTCAGTGGAGCTGATATAATGGACAGTCTGTGTAGAAACAAGGAGGTGGGACAAGGTCAGCTCTCTCTATTATTATTATTATTATTATTATTATTATTATTATTATCAGTATTTTTAGCAGTTGCACTCATGAAATCTGGACCCTCCAACTTCCCGCATCCCTGCCGTTGGTAAAATGGGCAGTATTCCCGTCCTTGCGGCCTCCTACCACAGTATCTCACTTAACTCTCGCTGGACACAGGCCTGGCCTCAGCAGTGTTTGATGTGCTGACCAAAAGGGAAAAGGTGCCGGTCCATCTTCTTTACTCTAAAATTGTTTGTCACCTTCTCTGTGGAAGAAAAGCTCCTGAGATACGCAAAGCCAGTGAAACTACAATACATCAAACACTATAAGACAGAATGAAGAAGCGCTTCAAACTTCACTTCGCTGATTCCAGCAGTAAAACTTTGATATTAGTTTTGGAGAAGAGACAATTTTACTCAGATGGATTGAAATCCCCCCCCCAAGATTCTCTGCACACCTACCAGTCAGAGCGTAACCCAGTTCTGTCCTGGAGAGAGATAGAGAGAGAGAGGGAGAGAGAGAGAGAGAGCTCACTGACGGCTTTCCTTAATTGGCTTCTGCGGCCTCTTCAAGTAAGAAGAGAAAAGGGAAAGAACAAGAGACTGAAACGAGAAAACAGAGTGGGAGGAAAATAAGCAGGAGAAGAAAATAAGACAAGACGGCACATCAGCCAGATCGCAGACGCTCGGTAGTGTAAACAGTCCAGGCAATTTTGAAGTGCAGTATCTGAAGTGAACATTGGGGATGATGTGACGGCCTATAGGACGGAGGTGGTGAACCTGGTGGTGTGGTGCCAGATCATCAGTCAATCCTTAGATATCTATAATAAACAATGGAGATGAGTGTGGGCTAATGGGTGAGGGGGGCAGCCTTGTGATTAGAAGGTTGCTGGTTTGATACCCTTGAACCCGACTAAATCGCCTTTGAGCAAGACATCCAACCACTGACTGCTCCCCGGGTGCTGTGGATAGGGCTGCCCACCACTCCAGGCAAGTGTGCTCATTGCCCCCCAGTGTGTGAGTTCACTGCATGGACGGGTTAAATGAGGAGGTCAAATTCCTCTGTGTGCAAACATAGTTCTAAAAGTCAGCAACAGAGCCAGTGACCTGTACAGTCTGCTACCTTGCAAAGCTAATATTATTTGATGTTCTTCAGTGAAGGTTTACGCAAACTCCAATGTTCAGTTCAATTCAGGTCAATGTTATATGTGGAGTGCCATTAAAGGAGTAATTTGTAACATTACACAACCTATTACATTTATTCTGCCGTCACTAGGGGGCAACATATCTCTAGAAAAGTCTTACTGTTAGAAACCTCAGCGTCAAAGTTTGCATTACCAACATCAACTTTCATCCTTTTACTCTCCAAGATCGTCTCCAGCGGCACCAGTGTTAGCTTTTGTTCTGCTTCTATTTATATGTATATATACATATAAATAGATAATATATATATATATATATATATATATATATATATATATATATATATATATATATATATATATATATATTGTTGTCTCTATTCTCCTTTTCATTGGCTGCCTGCTCTTAAATAATCTAACCAGGAGCAGCACCTTCAACACAACTGACCAGAGTTAGAATATGCCATCGGGGCAGCAGCGCTACTTCTTCATCCTCTCATGTTGGACTGATTCCACTCAACGCCAGTGACTCACTATCACCTCTTGAGGTACAAAGTGGTATTTTAAGACAGGATGTATTAGGGCTAGCTGGTTAGCATACTATCTTCAGTAGATGTAACATCTCTGTAACATGATACATAGATGTCTTTGCCAGACAGTCAGAACTGTTATTTCTTCACTTTCTGTTGATAATTTTAGGTCATTTTTTGAATGTTTTGAACTGAAATCCATACATATTGCACCTTTAAGTACAAGTTGTTCATCTGTGCCAGAAAACAAGCAGAAACCAAACATTAACCCTATGGGGTCTAAGGGTATTACCTCGATTTTTGAATATTTTCTTAATTTTGCCTTTAAAGGCACTTGCATGTAACATAATACCCACATATTTTATATCAAACTATTCAGAACAGTTGCAGCTGTCTCAATAATAAGGGAAATAAGTGACCTAGAGGAAGTATGAAGTCATAATCTGGTCCCAAACCTGAAAAACTTGAAGTCCAATTTTAAACTTTTTCATATACACTACGGCTCAAAAGTTTAGGATCACTTTTCACCAACAATATTGTCCATTTCACTATTCATGTAAGTGTATCAGATGATTTTTAAAGAATAAAAATGTTTGTATTAAAGCCTATTTTTGTATAGAGGCTTATTTTGCATATAGTCCTATTATCAGCAATTCTTTGTCCTCTGTCTAAATCTCCTGGTACGACCGCCAATCCAAGTTAAGAATGTTATTGGACGAATTGGTTGTTAGGACACTCTTGCTCAATTGTGATGCACAGCTGAAAAACATTCTACTAATAAGTGAGTATAAAAGGGAACAACATTCTAGGTTAGTTTAGTATCTGAAGCATCAGCAGTTGATGGCTTGCTGACCGACTCACAATGACCAGAAAGAAACAACTTTCTTTAGAGACCCATCAGTCCATTGTTGTGTTAAGGAAGAAGATACTCCATTGAAAACAAGAACATTTAACTGTGATCCCAAACTTTTGAGCAGTAGTGTATCTTATTTAAAAAATAAGTAAAAAATATATTGGTGAAATGGATTTACCAGAGTCTTAGCTTCACACCAGTAGTTGAATGTATAAATAAAATTGTATAAAACTGTGAAATAAATGTCTAAAATTAAATTCTGTAAAAGTGTTTATTATACAACAGTCACCAGCCATAAACTTGGATATAAACATGAAAATGATTCAGTGTTCATTAGTAAATGTTTACTGTCTAAAAGTCCATTGCCTGCTCAATAGAAAATATTTACTTTAACAGAAACGTTTCATTTGAGGCGCCCCCGCGTCCATTGACCTCAGAGGGTTACACAAACAGAAGCCTCAACAACTAAATATAAGATCACGTGTTACAATATTTAATGTGCCCACTCTTTACCTTTGTGCCACTTTAACACACTAACCAGCTAACCTCTGTCTTCCTTGTCTTGGAATCCAATTTTGTACCTCAGGAGGTGATAATGAGTCTGGAGTGGAATCAGTCCAACATTAGAGGACGAAGAAATAGCACTGCTGCCCCGACGACGTATTCCAACCTCTGATCAGTTGTGTTAAAGGTGCTGCTCCTGGTTAGATCATTTAAGGACAGGTAGCCTATGAAAGGAAGAATAAACACAATGATGGCTGAAGCTCTTCAACCAGTTACAGGTGAGTCCTCCCAACAAAAACATCCCAAAGATCTCACTGGTGTTATGTTCTCCTTCAGACAGATGATAACACTCACATACACCGCAACCCCAATGGCTACAGAGCTAATGGTGCTTCTAACAACCACCTGCAAGACCTGCTAGACCATTAACATTGACCCCATCAGACCTTTGGTCTTTGAGAGAGAGGAGAACAAACAAGGCAACAAAGAAGTTGCTGGTGTTCTCAGAACATTGGACTTACTGCCCCAGAGTCCAGAACCTCAACATCACTGAACGTGTTTGGGGTTATGTGGATGGTGAGAAGCAAAACCAGCTTCTAAGACTGAACTTTGATTGAATGATTGAAACGTTGTATCCATGTTGCACGTAGGTTGCAGGTGTTGCTGGTACCATCAGTGCTTCACCATCATATACTATATAATATACTGATTCCAGAAGCCAGAGAGTGAACCCAAACATGAAACAGGTGTTTATGTGTTAGTCTAGCATCTGAACAGAGACAATATTCAGTATCATCACTCTCCCCACCTTTCTCTCTCTCTCTGTCTCTTTCTCTCTGTCTGAGCTTCGTTAGTCTTTTTGTTGTTTGTGAGTCAAATCTTTCCGGATGTCTCCAGTTCTGTCCTGCTTTCATTTTCCATGAGCTTCATATCACTCGGATACAAATCAATTGTCGAAAAAGCTTCTAATTTGCTCCCTGGAGAGGTTTATGTAACTCCTGTCGTTCTTCCTTAACCCTGAGAGAGAGAGAGAGAGAGAAAGAGAGAGAGATTAAGATGTAAACAGAATCATTCAGAGTGGGTTTGGTACGAAATGGTTGATTGTAGACTTTTCTTTATAGTGCCGGTGATGGGAACCAGGGGCCTCCATGTCTGCAACACAAATGTAGTCCTTTTATTTGCTATTAAAACCATTAAACTTCAAATCTTCTCAAAACTATCACAAAGTACAGACACAAGGCAGTGCGTTCATGACCAATTTATGTAATAACTGTCTGTGGGGGAGCTTTTAGAGGTGGACGTCTGGTTCCATTTACCACCACTGAACAGTTCTGACCTCATCTTATTCAGCTTTAAAGGGAACCCCAGCTGGTAACACTTGTAAGCCTTAATATGGTGTAATGACTCTAAATTATTAAGACGTGTTGTAAAAAATCACAAAAGTAACAGATTTATTTATGAATTAACTCTTTTATTCTAAATATTTAACATATAAAACACCCATTATTTCTGACGTGCAATGCCTGCTGGGTAGATGAGGTCAAATGGTTTCAGTGCTAAACTTGACTGCTGTTGGAAGGAGTGAGTGTTAGTTACTAACCTAGCTTAAAGAAAACCATGTACATTGTTGTTGATGTTTCAGTGAAAGGCAGTGTGAAGACTGATATTAGTCTAAACAGCTTCACAAACATAAACAAGGAGAATAGTTAGTAAAGCAGCGTGTGGACCAACACAGCTACCCAAAGACCCCCGCTCTGCTCTCCTCACTTCAGTCTGGATGAGTTTGAGTGGTTCAGTAGACCACCACTGGTGAGAGACTTGACGGAGGCTGTTGGTTTTAAGCGTAGACTAAAACACAATGCAGTGCCACAGTTTCCCCACACAGGGAGTCCAAAAGCTCCAGATTATGGAGAACCGCCAGAAGAACCGTGAACTTGAACATGCGCTGGACTCTCTCCAACAACGTTTAGCGTTAGCGTCAGCTGCTTCTCCTCGTTCGTGGATCCTGAAGGTGAAAGTCCAGTCTTAGTAGTGAACATACTACTTCACTAATAAAGGAGTGTGAAGCTAAAAGAACTTCCGTTCAGTGTATCTAGCTGTTTACTGAGCGTGAATGTTTCCTGCTAGAAAGCAGAGCTCCTTTAACAGACACTCTCCTTCTCCGTTAACACCAACACACAGTTTCACAACAACTCCAGCACTGTGTCCACTCTCTCCCCCACCCTCTCTGTTCACCATTTACACTAACGTGGTGTGTGATGTCACCGCTGATGTCAGAAATGTTGAGTTCTAGCTCAAACTGTAAAGACTGAACAGTAGCATGTTTAGTAGCTAGCTGTGCTCAAGCGCGACAGCCGGCTACTGCAACCATTTGACGTCACTACCCGCTGATCACGTCAGTAGATACAACAATGGAGACCAACGTGCAGCGGATTTTACAGAAAATCGAATAAATCTGATACTTTTAGTGATTTTTTACTACATGTCTTAATAATTTAGAGTTATTACATCATATTAAGGCTTACAAGTGTTAGCCTTACCAGCCAGGGTTCCCTTTAAAGCTTCAACACCTTGCACAATGTGCAAGTCCACCAGTTAGTCGTGGTTGGGATATCTCTGTCATAAGTGTTTGGATGCTTCTGATTGGTCCATTCGCCACCACTCTGCGAATAGACTCGGTAAGTTTCGAATAAAGCGAATAAAGGACTTTGTTTACATTCTAACCATTGAATCAGGCAGAATTTTGAAAAAATTGGTGAACAACCCCTTTAACAACAGAGAGACACACCCAGAAAGACAGAGAGAGGGAAACCCTAGAACTGAGTTAACAGCCTCTGTTTATTTATGAGTCTCACTCCAGATCGGCGTGTGTATTATTAAAGATTAGTATTAAGTATTAAGCGCTGTATTAAGTTGTATTAAAGGGGGGAGAGTAAATTCCCACGTCTTGTTCCAACATTGGTTCTAAGCAGGGACGAGACCTCTGCTTATTATTTCATGAGTTCCTTTTCGCAGGTATTGATCTTGGGAGCTGATTAAATGTTTATGAAATGTTTTCAATTATTCAGTAAAAGGAGAGCAGAGTCTTTATTTTAAAAGACCTTTTAACCCCCCTTTAAACCGCAGGCACATGATTCTGTTACCACACATTTTGCCCCCTTATCTGATCCTTTAATTTGGGTGGCAATGTGGGGGGATCAGAGGACAGAGAGCGGAATAACAAGCAGGAGTGGACAGTGTGTTCCTAATCAGTTGTAAACTCTGTGACTCAGCCAATCGAGAGGTTGTTGTCCCTGGAATTTTGAGATAGCCCTAGCTGCAGAACCACGACAAGTCCAAGGGGGTGGGGCTGGATCTGATCCAAGGGATCAGCCTGACTGCCCTTTTGTTCTTTTCATTGGTTTAAAGTCATCGCATTTCAATCGGTCGTTAAACTAATACATGTTGCTTACGTTTTCAGACCAGGACTTTCATTGGTCTACAATTGTCTTATCAAATAAATCCTGGAATCAAACCTTAAGACTTTTAACTTTTAAAGATCAAAATGTTCTTTGCTACGTAGCACATTTAAATAACACAATACACATTTTTTTCAGTTTACTGGGAAACGTAAAAGTGGACAGGAATAATTGAAAAAAAGGAACATATCAATGATCACCAACATAATAAAGTACTGTACATTTCCTAAATAAATATGTACCATTTCATTTTTTTTATTTTACCTTTAATAAAAAGGGCCTACAGACAATCAATCAATCAATCAATCAATCAATCAATCAATCAACCTTTATTTAATCTCGAAAATACATTGAGGGGTGACCCTCATTTTCAATGCAGCCGAGCATATACATTTTAAGGGATTGGTATATAAAGGGATATATTAAGGGATTTAAATAAACATTTAATATAGATGCATAAAATATAAAGTAAAATATTTTAGAAAAATTTAGTAAAAGAATATAAAAGAATATAAAATAAACATAAAACACATACAACAAGATAAAAAGTTCAAATACTAATAAAAAATATACTCATTAAAACAATATCGATAAAAAATAAATAAATAGATAATAATAATAATAAAATAAAATAAAACAAAATAAACATAAAATACATAAAAATAAATAAGATAAAAGTAAAATCCTAATAGAAAGATATACTCATTTAAAACAATCACGGGCTTTCTAATGGTGACCAGAAACTAAAAGTTTCAAATGGTTCAGTGATCCCAGCGAGCTGAGCTTCAGAGTTTCCTGTAGATTAATTCCAGCTCACTGGTGCACTGTAGCTAAAATCAGATTTTCCCAGTTCACTAAAACTCTCGGTACCTGACAGGTGATCCAGCCACTAGAGCGAGTCTGATAATTATGGTGGTGAGTACTGTAAGGGTCACCAGTTCTAAATCTCAGAGCAGAGTGATAGATTGAATCTAGCGGGTTGAGGGCACTGGCGGATGCTTTATTATAGATTACATCACCGTAGACCAGGACTGCTAGTATGGTTGCCTCCACTATTCTTTATCCAGCGTACAGGGGTAGATATGATTTATTCCTATTAAATCTATAAGAAATAAATAAATAAAGGATCAGGGGTATTGATGCCAGTGTCTACCTACCAGCTACCATATTCGTTTTGTCCATGGCAACACATCACACACACCTGTCACCCATCAGTGCTCCTTAGCACTTCCTATATAGCCTAGCCACGGGCTCAACCCACTGCGTGGCATTGTTTCTCTATCCAAGATGCTGTTCGGTTCAGTGTTACGACCTGATCTAGGGGAGGCCGTAACTGAAATCGAGAGTGGGTTCTCTCTCCTGACCTCTCGCCAGACCAAACACTGGACACTATTCGAACCAGAAAAGTGCAAGTTTATTGTCAACAAATGAGTGATGGATGGGACAGTGACTTCAGGGACGGGCAAACGCCAAAACAACTAAAGAGAGAAATCTAACTAAACCTGAAAACAATGTAAACACCAATACACCAAACTACCCCTTACTCCACTAACTACCCCTAACTCCCTACCACAAAACAGGAGAAAAGGGTAGATAAACAAAAGGCACCCGTACCCTACGTCCCACAGAGATCTTATGGAATCTAAAAACTGTAGCTAAATGGAAAGATGTGGTGGAAGTGCTGGGCTGGTCTGGGCATGAGTTGTTCCAGGTCAGGTCAAAGGAGAGAACCCTGAACGTCTCCTAAGACGGCCGCTTGACGATCTTATATACCACTAGGCTCCCCCTAGTGGTCAGTAGTGTACCTGCACACAAGGACACACAAGAACATGGCCGCCAATATACATAAAAAAGCTATTATGACCAAGGGGTTGTAACACCCCCACCCTTAAGAAAAAACATTTCAAATGTTTTAATAACAAAGTGTGCAGGAGCCACCACACAACGGCTCCCAAAATGTTCATCAAAACATCAGTAAGGGCACTCTACAACCCAATTCAAAGTTGCTAATAAAGTCATAGGCTAAAACAGAGTTTTATTCAGAGTGTAGTATATGCAGTCAAGCAAATCTAAATATCAGTTGTATATCTGGTATTTAACAAATAAGTGTGGCTCAGGAACACTAAACAAGACTAGTCTCCTTGAGGGGAAGCAAGGAGTACAACACAGACACAAACGACAAGACCAGAATTTAGGTCTTCAACCCTACAAAAAGTTAACCAAACAAACACAAAAGATCAAATGACCAAATCAGGTCTTTCAACAGAACGTAACAAAATGTCATTTGACTGAATCAGATCTCTTTCTTAAGAAAGCAGATCCTACAACAAATGTCAGACTAGCTGACCAAATCAGGTCTTCCATATGGAAGACCCTACACTCCCGCCACATCACCAATGTAATGTTTAAAGCCCTAACAAGTTACTAAGTTACTCCTGAACCACTAAAACAGTAATGAATGAGGTACTTTGCTGTGCAGAGGACTTTACCCGTCCATGGTCTCTGGGCCGTCGCTAAAGGGTCTCTCCACAGGTCCAACCAGACTTGGCATCTCCACAGCGGGGTCCTGTCTCACTCCCTGGAGCCCAAGAGGACCTGCGGTTCCTCTGACCTGTCTGGCACTCACCTCCACCCGGCTGAGCCTTCTCATAGGCGTCCCCGCAAAGCGAGGTTGGTGCACCACTGGACTACCAAGCTCGTTCCCCGCAGCAAGTCCGTTCCTCGGCCCAGGCTCAGTTAGTGTTATCACTGGAATACCATCCTAACTGAGGGTGTTCTCTGTTCAAGGCTGCCACCGGACTAGCGCTGGGACCATGGCGAGGAGCTATTAACCTCTGTTTGAACTGTCTCTCCTGGGCTGGTTCCTCTCTCCCTTCTCATGAGGACGCGAGGTGCTGCTTGGGTTCCCTCCTGCATCACATTGTTCCAGCGCGGTGTCCCAGTCCAGCAGCGAAACATCAGCGGCCCTGTGTACCATCCAGCTCGCCCAAAGGGACCACCTACAGGTTCACTGCTTACACAGCCTACTGCAGGCCCACTGCTCACTCCCCTCGGTCTCCTCCCGCTTTACTTTTTCACTGCTCTGAGAAAATAAACCTTGCAAATGTAAGGATTCAGACTCAAGAGGTGTTATACGATCCATCAGTCTTGTTAATGAGGTACATGACTTATGAAGCTCATTTAAAATGATTTAAAAAAACATTTGACATTTAAGAGATGCATGGTCTGAATATTTGTGCTAGTTCACCTTAGGTTTGCATATGACTTGACTTCAATTGTGACGCCTCGACTTGAAAGCCAGAACCTGCAGGATATGAAGTCTCCATTAATTCTTAACACGCTGCTCAGATTAGCACAACAACATTTAACCGTTACTTTCCTTCAGGGTGTTGAGGTGTAGGAGAAATCAGTACAAGCACAGGTTTTTCAGCATGACTTCTTTAATACATAGCACATAATAGCTACGGTAGGATCAGGTAACGGATGATTATGTACACCAGTTAGAACTGTGCAAACTGCATACCTGATTTACCTGCACACCTACAAGGTACGGTTTTCAAAAGTAGTAGGACCAGTTGGGCCTGCATGGGTCAGGGTGGGCTTCACAGTTGCAGGTATGGGTCTGGGTTAGGTGTCAAAAATAGTAATTAAGAGTGGGGCATGGACAGGTCAGGTCTGGCCTCAGGCTTGGGTCATGTTCAGCTTCAAATTTAGCTTACTACTTGGACTGGATTGTTCAAGCCAGGCTTAAAAGTTGCAGGTACACGTCTGGTTTCGGTACCAGTTGGGCCAGGATGGGTCAGGTTGAGCTTCACAGTTGTAGGTATGGGTCTGGTTCAAGTGTTAATTGTAGCAGTACCAGTTGGGCCTGGACGGGTCAGTTTGGGCTTCAGAGTTGCGGGTATGGGCTGGCTTCAGGTTTCAAATTTAGCACTACCTGGATGGGCCAGGTTGCACCATAAAGTCACAACACCGGGTCAGGTTTTCTTATTTAGCACTACCAGTTGGAGCTGGACGTGTTGGTTTGGGCTTCAGAATTTCAGGTATGGGCTGGGTTCAGGTTTCTGGACAAGTCAGTTTTGGGCTACACATACGCTCTGGAGTCCATCATGTTGAGCACGTTTTGGTTATCTGATATTTCCATTATTCATCTAGTGTCTCTCTCTCTCTCTCTCTCTCTCTCTCTTTCTCTCTCTCTCTCTCTCTGTTTATTTCATGCGGCCGTGTAGAATGCTGGTATAAATATATAATGGTTTTCATCATGTTCTGGTTTTAAACTTTAGTACAAACTCACATGGTTGGCTCTATGTTGGGCCTGGACGGGTCAGTTTGGGCTTCTGAGTTTCAGGTATGGGCTGGGTTAAGATCTCAAATTTAGCAGTACCAGTCAGACCTGGATGGGTCAGGCCCCATGGTTGGACCTTAAAGTTACAACACTGGTTCCCATTTAGCACTACCAGTCTGGGCTGAACGGGTTGGTTAGGACTTTAGAACTTCAGGTATGGGCTGGGTTCAGGCTTCTGGATGGGTTGGTTTTGGCCTTCAGAGTTTCAAGTATGGACTGGGTTCAGGTTTTAAATTAAGCAGTACCAGTCAGACCTGGATGGGTCAGGTTGCACCATAAAGTCACAACACTGGTTCAGGTTCAGGTTTCCAATTTAGCACTACCAGTCGGAGCTGGACGTGTTGGTTTGGGCTTCAGAATTTCAGGTATGGGCTGGGTTCAGATTTCTGGACGAGTCAGTTTTGGGCTCCACATATGCTCTGGAGTCCATCATGTTGAGCACGTTTTGGTTATCTGATACTTCCATTATTCATCTAGTGTCTCTCTTTCTCTCTCTCTCTCTCTCTCTCTCTCTGCCATGTAGAATGCTGGTATAAATATATAATGGTTTTCATCATGTTCTGGTTTTAAACTTTAGTACAGACTCACATGGTTGGCTCTATGTTGGGCCTGGACAGGTCAGTTTGGGCTTCTGAGTTTCAGGTATGGGCTGGGTTCAGGTCTCAAATTTAGCAGTACCAGTCAGACCTGGATGGGTCAGGCTCCATGGTTGGACCTTAAAGTTACAACACTGGTTCAGGTTCACGTTTCCAATTTAGCACTACCAGTCTGGGCTGAACGGGTTGGTTCGGGCTTCAGAACTTCAGGTATGGGCTGGGTTCAGGTTTCTGGATGGGTTGGTTTTGGCCTTCAGAGTTTCAAGTATGGACTGGGTTCAGGTTTTAAATTAAGCAGTACCAGTCAGACCTGGATAGGTCATGTTGGGCCTCAAAGCTGCAACACTGGTTCATGTTTTCAGTTTAGCACTACCAGTCGGGGCTCGACGGGTTGGTTTTGGACTTCAGAGCTTCAGGTATGGGCTGGGTTCAGGTTTCTGGTTGGGTTGGTTATGGGCTTTAGAGTTGCAAGTATAGATCGGGTTCAGGTTTTAAATTTAGCACTACAAGTCGAGGATGGACGGTCCAGGTTGGGTCAGGTTCAGGTCTCAAATTGAGCAGGTATGGATTGGGAAAACAACCCCCAATGAAAAAGCGAAAATGATCCCACAAGGAACCCATTTAGGAACCCACGAGGAACATACTCCACACATACGCTGTGGAGTCCATCATGTTGAGCACGTTTCAGTCATCCGATATTCACCTAGTCTCTCTCTCTCTGTTTATTGCATGCAGCCGTGTAGAATGCTGGTATAAATAAATAATGGTTTTCATCATGTTCTGGTTTTAAACTCTGGTACAGACTCAGATGGTTGGCTCTATGATTTATCATTCTTCCTCAGCTGCAGCATAGGGCACAGAGCTGCGCTGTACAAGCGTGCATGTGCGTGTGTGTGATTGCCAGAAGGAGTGTAATAATGTTTTGTGCCTTTTATATCTCGGGAGGGTGTTTGTATCGTTGTGTCATGCTATTAATATTCAGCTCATGAAGCTGAAGCACAAACATTAGTATTCACGCGCATATTTCTGTTCGATTTCTGTTCCTCTCTTCTCTGTATTAGTCTGTAAATCCCTCTGTATCTCCGCTCGTAAGCTTGTGTTCGTAATACTTACCTTTTCGCGCCTTGACGTTTTAGAAAACAGCGTTTAGTGTTTTCTCTGGGTTTCGGCCTCCTGTCTACACAAAAACAGCTTGTTGAAACCGCTCTCCAGGGTGGAGACTTTTGAAGTCTCAGTGTTCGGTGTTGTCACATTTGTTTCTATAGTAATACTAAGAACTAGTAATAGTAACACTGTGTTACTATATTACTGAACTACTGGCAAAGTCACATGATGGCCATACAGGGATGTATATCATTGCTGTCCAATGAAAAACATCTATCTCAATTTTTGTCAATTTTGAGTTTTCTACATGATTTGAACCTGTCAATGGTCGTGTACATTGTGTAAGAATTTTATGATGACTGGGCCAATAGAAGTGCTCCAGAACAGCTTGGAAAAAATTCTGGTTCCATTGACTTCCATTGAAAGTAAAGTAAGTTTTTGGTCTCTCCTGTAAAATTGCAATTTTTGGAGATACTTATTCTCCGATATGTATACTAACTGATGCAGATTTCATGCGATGATCTGAGATTGATGTGATCTGGGTGAACATAAGTGCCCCCGCATGAGTACCTTGTTGACATATCATTAGCAATGAATATGCTCCAGTGTACCCTCATATACATCAGATTTACATGAAGCACGCCAACATTTCAGTAGTTCAGACTACGCTTATGAGCCAGTGGTTGACCTCATAGGTTGTGTACTCCACCTCCTACTGGCCAGAGCTTAAATAGGGCTATAGTGTTAAAATGATATCAACTGGACGGCTCCCATTGGGTACTAGCAACATTTCATTATTATTTTTGAAGCGGTCCAACGCTCTGTACTTTTTGGAGGTGCTTGGCTGCTGATATTGCTACACTACTAGAACAAAATGTATATTTGACATCAGATTTATTCTGTTTGAAAAATTTTCTGGTCTTCATCTCTCAATGTGGCAAAGAAATCAGCTACCAACTGCTTTTACAGCTGTGATTAACCAAGCACTGGAATCCCACAACCTTGTTATGTAGGCAGCATTGGGCTCTAACGCTATTACATATCAACTCAATGGAGGTTTCTACAGCACGTATACATAAGGCCAAGGCTAAAGCTGTGGAAAGATGGAGCACAGCTTTTGCAAAGGTGAAACTATTAGCTTCTTCTTGCTGATGTTTCTTGATTTCCTTAGATGCCTCTTTTATCATCCTAGTTAAGTCTGCAGTCTACAATGTTTTTGGTGGATGGTGGGAAGGGGAGGGTTCATTGATATTGATTATCCCTTCCTCTTATTAAAATAAAAACTGTTGTTCAAACTGTTATCTCCAAAATTGCAACTTTACAAGAGAGACTTTACTTTCAATGTAATTCAATGGAACCAGAATTATTTCCAAGCTATTTTGGAGCATTTCTATTGGTCTGTTCATCATAAAATTTACACACACTGTAAATGCCTATTGATGTGTTTAAATGATGTATACAACTTAAAATTGTCATTATATATATATATATATATATATATATATATATATATATATATATATATATATATATATATATATATATATATATATGTAGTGTAGTGTATAAGTAGTGTATCTGTATAGCATATACACTGTCTGTCGTGGTGAAAGTATTTCCACTGTGGTATATTAACTGGGCTCCACACCGCAATGTGCGGTATTATCGCCACTTTTGTTGTTTTAACAAACGTACCCTGATTATAATGCTATATAAACATGTTTTATTGTAATTATTAGGAATATTATATTTACGAGACAGTTGCAGGACAAATTAAACAGTCCTTCAGTGTTCAATGTAGAGCCTGTAAGGCTAATGACCTTTTCGGGCACAGATTTTGCATATTGCCTCGTCTACATTGGCTGGCTCTCCCTTTTCAGAATCAGAATCAGAATCAGAATCTGACTTTATTTGCCATGTATGCTCACACATACAAGGAATATTGCACGATAACTGACATTACAGAAGTAGCACACCCAACCTACACACACACACACACACACACACACACACACACACACACACACACACACACACACACACACACAGTGACATACACGCACAGACACACCTGTAAACTTAACATGTGCAGAGTTGTATATTGAAAGTAAAGTGCTGAGTGCAGCAGTGCAGGACAGACAGACTGAATTAAATAGATATAAATATGAAGAACAGAAGAGTCACTGGTTGAGACGGTGGTACAGAGTGTTCTGAGACTCTATCAGATAAATAACAGTGCAGTACAGAGAAAGAAGAGTGAGAGAACATCTGGATATGGATGTATGTATGTAGTAGACTGTACAGAGAAAGAAGAGAGAGAGAACATCTGGATATGGATGTATGTATGTAGTAGACTGTACAGAGAAAGAAGAGTGAGAGAACATCTGGATATGGATGTATGTATGTAGTAGACTGTACAGAGAAAGAAGAGTGAGAGAACATCCGGATATGGATGTATGTATGTAGTAGACTGTACAGAGAAAGAAGAGAGAGAGAACATCTGGATATGGATGTATGTATGTAGTAGACTGTACAGAGAAAGAAGAGTGAGAGAACATCTGGATATGGATGTATGTATGTAGTAGACTGTACAGAGAAAGAAGAGTGAGAGAACATCTGGATATGGATGTATGTATGTAGAAGACTGTCCAGAGAAAGAAGAGTGAGAGAACATCTGGATATGGATGTATGTGTGTAGTAGACTGTACAGAAAAAGAAGAGTGAGAGAACATCTGGATATGAATGTATGTGTGTAGAAGACTGTACAGAGAAAGAAGAGTGAGAGAACATCTGGATATGGATGTATGTATGTAGTAGACTGTACAGAGAAAGAAGAGTGAGAGAACATCTGGATATGGATGTATGTATGTAGTACTGTATTCAGTATTCAGAATGAAGTGTGTGATGTTCAGCTGTTTATGAGTGTGATGGCGTGTGGGAAGAAGCTTCTCTAAAGTCTGGAGGTCTTGATTCTCAACTGGCTGAAACGCCGACCTGAGGGAAGATACTGGAACAGGTGATGTCCAGGGTGTGATGGATCACGGACGATGTTCTCTGCCCGCTTCCTGGTTCTAGCCGTGTGCAGGTCCGGTAGGGAGGGTAACTTCACACCGATGGTTCTCTCTGCAGACCTGATGATGTGCTGCAGTCTGTGGGTGTGGTGTTTGGTGGCTGAGCTGCCCCACACTGTGATGGATGCGGTGAGGACAGATTCTATGGTGGAGGTGTAGAACTGCACCATCAGCTCCTTGGGCAGCTTGAACTTCCTCAGCTGACGCATTTTCATTCAGTTGAAAGCCGAAATGCTCCCAAACTGGTAAAGTCGCATTTGGTTTTGGGACCAGAGAAGCAGCTATTGCTTCTATAAAAAAAACACTCAGCAGGCATTTTAAAATAATAATTAACATCCACTGCACATGCAGCGAAGTGGCTTACGTGTAAAACCAGAAGAACCTTGCAAAAAATGAAAACACGAACATTGCAGCGTTATGGTTGCTTGCAATTCCCTGCGGCTGGCAGGTCAATAGCACGGTATTAAAATATTGCGGTTATTGCGACAGCCCTACTTTTATTGTATTATTGTGGTTATGTTCTGCTTTTACTGTTGAGGCCCAGCCTCTCATGTGAGCGCCCTCTGGTGTCTAAGTAACCCAGAAGACAGTGCTGATAGGCAGGTCTGCTCACTACACAGTCTGTGGTTGGTTGGTTAGTATGTTGTATGTTAGTATGTGTTCTAAGCCTCACCGCTAAGTCCCTCAGATTCAGCAGACATTCACAAATCTGGAGGTCTTTCCATGGATTTGAGATCAGATTTGGTTTGACACATGAAACTCTTACAGCTTAAATCACAGCATCGCTTCTCTCCATTCTCTTTCTCTCTGTTCTATCTTTCGCTCTTGTTCTTTCCCCCTTTCTTCTCTCCGAGCATCACCCCACCTCTTCACTCCTTTCTCTTTGTCTTTGCCTATTTCTTTCTCTCCCACTCTCTCCTCTCTCCCTTGTTGCCTTATTCTTTCTCTCCTGCCTCTCTTTCCATTCTGTGCATCTCCCTCACTCTTTCTCCAGTCTCCTTCTTTTCTTTCCCTCTTTCTCTTAATCTTTTTTACTTTTTCCTTTTCTCTATTCCTCTCTTTTCCTGTTTTCTCCTTATTCCAGCTCTCTCTCATATCTCTCTATTCTCCCTCTACACGGTCTTTCCATCTCTCTTGCTCTATCCCCCTTTCTTCTTCTCCTCTATTTCTCTATCTCTCTCCCTCTATCTTTCTCTCTGTCTCCCTCTCTCTCCAACTCTCTCCCCCTTTCTCTTTCTCTTTCTCTTTCTCTGTGTCTCTGTTTCTCTCCCCCTCTGTCTTTCTTTCTCTCTCCCTTTCTCTCTCTCTCCCCCCCCCCCCCCCCCTCAGCTCTCTCTATCTTTTTCCCTCCGCAGTGAGACACTTAAACACTCTCCCATATGGACACTCAGACCATCTGCCCTGTCCAGCAATGCCAGAACTCTCTCCCTCTCTCCATTTCTCTTTCTCTCTCTCTCTCTCTGTCTGTCACGCTCTCTATCACACCATCATGTCCATCATGCTGTTCAGTCCAGTTTATTGTATATGTTACAGTTGACCTCTTCATGTGCTGCCCACAAGTGAAAAATTCAACTGAGCCTAATGACAAACAGTAGAAACTTCTAGAGTCACGACCCAGTGTTACAGCGTCCATATGGGTCGTACTGACGAGCTCAGTGACTTCGAACATGGCAGTGTCGGAGGACACCTCCCACCCAGACAGTTCAAGACATCTCTGGCCTGCTACAGCTGCCCTGGCACTGCAGTTGGTGGGAGTCACTGCCGTTACACCCACTGAGAGGCCGTGTTGGTGTTCAGTGTGAATGCAGTGAAAACACTAGGATGTGAAAGAGCTGTTTGCATGATTGACTATACAAATAGATTCAGCAAGAGTTCCCAGCAGTCTGTCTTGAAATCTTAAAATAAGCAAAGCACAGATTTGCCAGATTGCTGTTTGAAATTTCCCGTGTCACCTTAAATGGTGCAGCACTTACAATAACACATGAGGCGTCAGATTTGAACTGCTGCAGCATTTGAGGTGGAATAGAAAAATATGAACAGGTTTTGAGGTCAGTGGAGCTCAAAGTGGTCTCAAAAAGTAAGTAAACGTGAGTAAAAACTTCCTTTTGTCTGCGGCATTACTCGCTACACATCTCCAAACTGCCTCTGGAAGAAACACCAGCACAATAACTGATGCATCAGGAGCTTAATGAAGTGGGTTTTCATGGCTGAGCAGCTGCACACAAGCCTAATATCATGATGTGAAATACCAAGTGTCAGCTGGAGGGGTGTAAAACTCCACCACTGGACTCTGGAATGGTGTAAAGCTCCACCACTGGATTCTGGAGGTTGGTAAAGCTCCACCACTGGACTCTGGAGTGGTATAAAGCTCCACCACTAAACTCTGGAATTGTGTAAAACTCCACCACTGGACTCTGGAATGGTGTAAAGCTCCACCACTGGATTCTGGAGGTTGGTAAAGCTCCTCCACTGGACTCTGGAGTGGTGTAAAGCTCCACCACTAAACTTTGGAATGGTATAAAGCTCCGCCACTGGACTCTGGAGGGGAGTAAACTTCACCACTAAACTCTGGAATTGTGTAAAGCTCCACCACGGAACTCTGGAATGGTGTAAAGCTCCACCACTGAACTCCGGAATGGTGTAAAGCTCCACGACTGAACTCTGGAATGGTGTAAAGCTCCTTCACTAGACTCTGGAATGATGTAAAGCTCCACCACTGAACTCTGGAATGGTGTAAAGCTCCACCACTAAACTCTGGAATGGTATAAAGCTCCACCACTGGACTCTGGAGTGGTGTAAAGCCCCACCACTGGGCTCTGGAGTGGTGTAAAACTCCACCACTGGATTCTGGAATGGTGTAAAGCTCCACCACTGGACTCTGGAGTGGTGTAAAACTCCATCACTGGATTCTGGAATGGTGTAAAGCTCAACCACTGGACTCTGGAGGGGTGTAAAGCCCCACCACTGGGCTCTGGAGTGGTGTAAAGCTCCATCACTGGATTCTGGAATGGTGTAAAACTCAACCACTGGACTCTGGAGGGTGGTAAGGCTCCACCACTGGACTCTGGAGTGGTGTAAAGCCCCACCACTGGACTCTGGAGTGGTGTAAAGCTCCACCACTGAACTCTGGAAAGGTGTAAAGTTCCACCACTGGACTCTGGCTGGTAAAAAAAGCTTCTGACTTTATTTCTTACAAAGTACAAAACATGTGGGCAATGATAAATGATCGCCCTGATATCTAATATCTGTGCGCTAATCAGCTCTCGCCTCCTTCATGTCTGGTAATAAGAACAACATTTCCACATCATGAACAGCAGCCCTCAGATAGTCGCCTCCCTGTCAGCCAATCAAAAGCTAGCATGCTTAAATGTCATCTTTGAGATGGAACATCTGGGAGACACATCTGGGTTATCTAATACACCTTCAAAGATAATGTAAACAAATTTGCTCAAATATTGGTGGGGACACTTATTCACTCCCAAAACACTGATAGGGACCCTACTGTCCATATGTAAACCTACGCCCATTCATTAGTGGACGCCAGGAGAGCACTATCAACACACTGGCAACAGTAAAGTTAGGGTCCGGGGTTGTTTTTTAGGGCTTTTTAGCTCCAGTGAAGGGTGATGTTAGACATACAAAACAATTTCCACAGTTATATGCTCACAGCTTTGTGGCTGCAGTGTGGAGAAAGACCTGTCCAGCATGATTGTGTCCCTGTCTCAGCTCCATAAACACATGATTTAATGAGGCTGGTGTGGAGGAACCCCAGTGGCCTCCACAGAGTCCTGACCTCAACCCCACTGAGCACCTTTGGGATGAATTGGAACGTTGATTGTGAGCCAGACCTTCTGGTCCAACATCAGAGTCTGACTTGATGAATGCTATTCACGCTATTTTCCATGACACACTGGGGCGGCCATCTTCATGTACTTTGTGTTAGAACTTGTGTGCCCACGGATATGTTGATACTAATTACAAGCAAAAACGACAACAAACCTATAAAATGACTAGCATGTTCAGTTAGAGGGAGTCTGTAACTGGAAGAAGATGAAAACTTGGCTTGAACAACAGAGTTATGAACACAGCACATAAAGATCAGAGTGTTGGGGGGCTGCCTTCCAAAGAAGAGGACCTGCGTCTCTGGCTGAAGGTGCTAAATTTAAAACATCCACCCAAACCTCCGTATGTCTGCTCTTACCATTCTGTGGAGGAGAACCAGCACCAGAGCTTCCTTATCCAGAGAAAGGTTTCACTTATGAAGCTCCGAGGAAGCAGACGTGTCGGGTGCTGGTGAGTCTATCAGTTAAGTAACTGTTTTCTGATCAGTGTCCACCACGCTAGGCTATCTGGACTGTAACTAACACCCACGCAGAGTGGCTCGGGCAGCTGGCTGGACTTGGGTTTAACCGGCTTTCAGAAATATAAACTCACCGTCTGTGTGTAGGAGTACACGCCCACCTTCCCACTGTGCAGGTACTGATACGCTTCAGTACTTTTATAGTTTTTCATTACTGAACTGTCTACACCTTCCGAGAGTACAGAGTAATTAAACATGTCTCCATAAGTAACCTCAGACCACCTTCTCATATCACCCACCCACTATGTTATTAACCTCAGACCACCTTCTCATATCATCCACCCACTGTGTTACTAACCTCGGAGGAGACAGTGTTGTCCCATTAGAACTTCTTACTGTCTCTCTGGTCTCCTCCCATGTAACTGTATTCATTTTGGTTATCTGAGCGGAAGTTCAAACACAAAGGCGGAAGAAACACACGCTTGAAAGATAGTTGCAAAGGCGTCAACTCCATATTAATGGCCATGGTTTTGTAACTGATTGTTTAACAAGCTCCTATAGGCATGATGGTTGGTGTCCACATACTTTTAGCCATGTAGTGTTTGACTGTGCTACAGTTTCTCATTAAGAAAATTATGAGCCTGGTCGTTTCTAAAGTCTAATTATATGCGCTGAAGAAGTGTGCAGTCTTTCAATGTCAAGGCCGTAGTTAGGAGGTGGCGTCCCGATATTTCTGAAATGCATGACTCTACTTGGTAATGAAAGAAAGGCACGATATTTCACTGCGCCATTCACACCAGTTCCTTGGCACTACCACCGCATTTTAGCCCTCCATATTGATGAGAGACGGGGTGCTGTGCCATTTTCTCTCAAAGAGAAACTCAGCGCCCAGTAATTTGGTCCAGACGTCCCACCGCGATGATGTCAGAGCATGAGTCAGTTAGCGAGGCAGAAGGGAATACCCGCAGGAGGCAATATGCTACAACAACACACTGAGTGTGAGTGTTAACAGTTGAATACGTCCCACATCTCAGTGTTTGTGTAAACCCAGAGAATGCAGACTTACTCATTCATGTAACTACAGTATACAGCCATTGGTCACTTCATTAGCAGCACCTCCTTATATCTGCTCTCACTGTCCACTGTATCAGCTCCATTGACCATACAGGAGCTACACTTACAGACTGTAGTACATCCGATTCTCTGTATACATTATTACTCTGTTCTTTAATGATCAGGACCCCCACAGAGCTATTAGGGAGGTGGATCATTCTCAGCACTGCAGTGACCTGATGGTGGTGGTGTGTTTAAACACTGTGTCCACTCACTGTCCACTCTATTAGACACTCCTACTACTTGCTGGTCCACCTTGTAGATGTAAAGTCAGAGACAGTAGCTCATCCGCTGCTACACAGTTTGTGTTCCTCTAGTCCTTCATCAGTGGACACAGGACCACAGGACACTGTTGTCTGGATAGTTTTGGTTGGTGGATGATTTTCAGTCCAGCTGTGACATTGAGGTGTTTAAACACTCCAGCAGCAGCACTGCTGTGTCTGATCCACTCAAACCAGCGCAACACTCCCTACAAGATGACCAACACAGAGAATTAGATGAACTATAGTCTGTAAGTGTAGCTCCTATATGGTCATTGGAGCTGATATAATGGACAGTGAGTGCAGATAGAATGAAGTGGACCAAATAATGTGGCCGGTGTATATAATATTTGTTATAAAAAAAAATTGTTATATACTTGCATAAATTCTATGGAATTTATGCAAGTTTACTTTTAAATATAATTTTATAACATAATATATGTATACACTACCACTCAAAAGTTTGGGATCACAGTGAAATGTTCTTGTTTTTAATGGAGTATCTTCTTCCTTAACACAACAATGGACTGACGGGTCTCTAAAGAAAGTTGTTTCTTTCTGGTCATTTTGAGTCGGTCAGCAAGCCATCAACTGCTGATCTTCAGATACTAAACTAACCTAGAATGTTGTTCTCCCTTTTATACTCACTTATTAGTAGAATGTTTTTCAGCTGTGCATCACAATTGAGGAAGAGTGTCCTAACAACCAATTAGTCCAATAACACCCTTAACTTGGATTGGCGGCCGTACCAGGAGATTTAGACAGAGGACTGAGAATTGCTGATAATAGGACTATATGCAAAATAAGCCTCTATACAAAAATAGACTTTAATACAAACATTTTTATTCTTTAAAAATCATCTGACACACTTACATTAATTGTGAAATGAACAATATTGTTTGTGAATTGCATGAAAATTGCATGAAATGAAATTCTAAAGTGATCCTAAACTTTTGAGCGGTAGTATATATATATATATATAGATATATATATATATATATAGATATATATATATATATATATATATATATATATATATATATATATATATATATATATATATATATATATATACACAGATATATATACACTATCTAACAAGCCAATCACGTGCCTGCAGTGCCGTGCTCTCAGTCATTTAGGTTGCAGCATGATTGTTCTTACCAGATGGGCTGAGTTTTCTCTAACTGCTGATCTCCTGGGAGTTTCACACACAGCCGTCTCTAGAGTCAGTGGAGAATGGCCAGACCAGTTCGACCTGACAGGAAGTCGAAGGCTGGAAAAGCGCAGCCTGGTCTGATGAATCTTAATGTCTGCTGAGTCACACAGATGCGAGGATCAGAATCAGGTTCCAACAGCGAGAATCCTCAGACCTGACCTGCCTTATGGAATCAGCCCAGGCTGGAAAAGGTGTGAGGAATGTTTTCTTGCCATACTTCAACACCGATCTATCATTGCTTGGGTATTCGATTTGCCAGCTTATTCACAATGGACAGCTTCTTCCAGCACGATAATGCACCACATAACAACAGTCTTCTCAAACTGCACTCATATACACTACAGCACCGAAGCTTTACACTCTCAAAACCTAGTGATCTCCTACATAGACAGTATTTTACGTCATAGTATGCGCTCCCGACATGTAGACTGTCCCAATTCTTATACCTTAAACATGCTGTCTACTGAGAAACCTTATTTAGACCTGATTTTAAGAAAGCATTGAACGCTTCCTCAGCCACTAAGACAATCCCATGATACAACACAGGCTAATCTACAAGCAGTGAAGTGGTTTTAAAATGTGAGTTATTTTGATTCTCTCTGGAGTTTTAATGTGTTTCTGGTCATATAATCACACAGAACAGTATTTTATTATCAACTCTGTAACGAGTCCTTCACCATTTAGCAGTTTTATACTCGAGACATTAGCATTTATGCTAGCAGATTTTTAAGCCTCGGGCTATTGTTGTGGATGCCGGCTGGTAGCTTAGCAACCAGCTAAACCACTGGTCGCGTGCTGCAGTGGGGGGAACAAGCGGTGACGCAGTCTCTCTCTAACTAGAGCGTCTCAGTAATCTGTTTTATGAGGAGAGATGAGGAGAGAACACTGCTACTTACACAGCTGCTACCTAGACAGCCTACTTACACACTCACTAGGTTTTAAGACACACCCAATAAGTGTATGTTCAACAGTAAGAACAGCAGATCTGATTAGAACAGATGTAAATAATCATACATACAATACAAAGTAAAATGAATATCTTATTGTGAGAGAAGTAGATCATATCTTGAGCTCCAGTTTGAAGAACAAAGTGTAGTTCCAGATTTCTCCTGGACGCCCCAGACATTGTATGAATGTGTTCAGTTCCTTCAGCAGCAATTTTGATTTAGCTTAATGAAGTACTGAGCAGTTAAATCAGGTATTAGATGAGAACTGTAAATAATACTGGGTTGTTTCCACAAGGAGAAGCTTGGAAAGGGTTAAATAAACACACTGACGTATGGAAAAGCACTAGTTACTCTATTAATACTGTTTGAACATATAAAAAAAGTGTTTGCTGAGCAAATACAAGCTTCCCATCTAGAAATAAATAGATTTTAAATATAATAATGCCCCCAAGTGCCTCAAGCTGTACATGCCAGTGGGTTCTGAATCCAGTAGAGCATCTATAAGGTGTGATTAAATGTGAGATTCATAGAACTAAAAGGTGCACCACAAGAATCTGCAGGAACTGCATGACATCAACATGGAGCTGAACCCCAGAAGAATGTTTCCAACTTCTTGAGGAATCCTATGCCCTGAAGAATTCAGGCTCCTAATAAAGTGCTCGCTGAGCAGATGTGTTAGTGTTATTATAACCTCTTGGCTGAGCGATCCCGAGGTGAAGATTTCCATCAGAGCTGTAATTTGATGTTTTTTACTATTTTCTTGGTCTGCTCTGTTTTCCCTCCTGGGTGTGACCTCCGAATGGACAAACATCGGCGAGGCATTTCCGCATTTCCATAAGCGAGGAATAACAAGCAAGGTTATTCGGAAGGAGCCGGGGTTCAGCTGCAGCTTTGATCACTCGCAATCTGTAAAGAACAAACACAATCACGTCCTCGAGTGCAAGGAGAAAGCGAAGGAGAGAGAGAGAGAGAGAGAGAGAGAGGGAGGGGAGAGACAGTCAAGGATGTTGTTCCTTCATCACAATATCCAAGTGCTTGCTTTTTGTCTGTGCAAAGATTTCGAAATGCCAAAACATCCGTGTCAGCTTCAGGTCTTCCCAAATTATTCCGCTCATCCATATACAATTCCTGAAACCATGCGGCCTGTGGCTGTAGCCATATATCATTCACATACATACACACCTGCGAGTATGGAATACTTTGAATGGCACTGTTTGATTGGAAACAATTAAGATTTTTTTTTAAATGGTAATCGGCTGGACTACATTAAAGGAGCGATATGTAATATTTGTAGATTCAAAAATTTCAAATTTAACTCAAATTATCAACAGAAAGTGAAGAAATAACCGTTTTGAAGGTATGCCAAAGACGTCTGTCTATCATGCTGCAGAGATATCCACTGAAGTTAGCGTGCTAACCAGACCCCTGGTCTGTCCTGTCTCATAGTACCACTGAATCACTGTAACACTGAGTGGAATCAGTCCAACATGAGAGGATTAAGAAGTAGCTCTGCTGCCCCGATGGCGTATTCTTATGTTTTATTAGTTGTGTTGGAGGTGCTGCCCCCTGTTAGCTCATTTAAGGACATACAGCCAATGAGAGGAGGACTAAATGCAAGGATGGCTGAAGCTATTGGCAAGAAACCACATTCAGCAGCAAACAAAAGAAGTGATAGAAATAGAAGCAGAACAAGAGTTAACATAGGTGCTGCTTTCCACCACTGGAGACGCTCTTGGAGATTGAGGGTGAGTCTCAAACCTTAGTGAGTGTGTAAGTAGACTGTCTAGGTAGCAGCTGTGTAAGTAGCAGTGTTCTCTCCTCATCTCTCCTCATAAAACAGATTACTGAGACGCTCTAGTTAGAGAGAGACTGCGTCACGGCTTGTTCCCGCCCACTGCATCATGCGACCGGTGGTTTAGCTGGTTGCTAAGCTACCAGCCGGCATTCAAAACAATAGTACGGTGGCGTAGTGGTTAGTACGGTGGTGTAGTGGTTAGCACTGTCGCCTCACTGTAAGATGATCTTAAGTTTCCTCTTTTACAATGCACAACAGAAAACACATTCATAAAATTTTCAGGGGTCCAATATGCCTACCAATGACTCTGTCTGTAGGTAATGTACACCTCCTCATGCATCTCACCTCACCAGCCGTCCCTCCTCATTTCCTCTGTCTGCTTAGGAGAGCAGAAACCTTCCTTCACTTCGGTTCCTGCACCAATTTTGGCTATTGTTTAAACCCTGCTCCTGTTCCCCTAAGCAGAAGATAAGGAGGAACGTCTGATGAGGTGAGATACATGAGGAGGTGTCTGCTTAGGGAAGCAGGAACTCCGTTCTAAACTAGTTCAGGTCACACAGCGGCTCGGGAGCAGAGGAGGAGACAGTCCACTTTTCTCTTTAAAAGCTTCAGACTGATATAATCCTGCTCTTATCTTCTGTGCATTAAGGCAGAGGCTTCGTATCTGGTCCTCTGGGGCCTCCCAAGCCTGTGAATTCACTTTATCTTCCAGCTTCTGAGACACCTGAGACAGGACAACGATGCTGTGTGGTTCCTGAGCCGGGGTGTGCTAGGAGCTACAGTAGAAGGCAGAATGGTAACAATCTAAAGGGTGTAGATGCCCAGTCTGTCTTTGAATAACACTCAGCTGAACATCTATTAAATGTAAATGAGCCTAAAGTTGCATCTATTGAATGTTTTAAAGCTGCATCTATTAAACCCCAAACCTCAACATCTTCACCCAATGGTGTTACATATGAACTGAGTATCATCACATAGTTTGTTCAAATTTAAGTATCTGTGGATCTTGAATAGGGGACCATCACAATAAAGCCTTACTGAAATAAAAGTAGATATTGAGGTCTTGCTATGCAGGTAAGGCACTAACTTGCTTCTTGGCCTCCTCATCTGACGAGTCACTTCTGTTTCTCTAATAATCTGTGGTCTCCATTATAATGATGATTAGAGGACAGTACAGTTATATATCTATTTTGTTTGCTACTGGTAACTTTAGCTCTCTGGGTTCCTTCTTCACTACCATTTGCCCAATTTACCCAATGAAATTAGCCAGTAGGCTGACCACTGGAAAACCTTATAGCTGAACCTCAAGATAAGCTAAGCTTGATTGATCCTTTTGCTGCCAAACAGTGGTTGGACTGGGCACAATGTCTTCTTCAATGTCTTCACAGTCTTTCAACATCGCCAGCAGAAGTGGGATCTCTTGCTTAAAGACTGTGTTTCAGATGTTCTCCGATTCATTTAATTCTCTGTCCTTGTAATAACCCACTTTACCAAGGTGGCCAAATAACTGAGGAGCCAGACCCTAACCACACCCCTAGACTAGCTCCAGGTCTGGACACACAGAGATGGCTGTTATCGACATTCACTATATTGCCAAAAACATTTGCTTACCTCCTTCAAACTTGTATGACCTTGAGTGGTATCTCATTCTTAAACCATAGGGTTTAATATGATGCCGGCCCAACCTTTGCAGCTATAACAGCTTCAACCCTTCTGGGAAGGCTCTCCACACGGTTTAGGAGTGTGTTTATGGGAATGTTTGACCGTTCCTCCAGAAGACCATTGTTGAGGTCAGACACTGATGTTGAACGAGAAGTTCTGGCTCACAGTCTCCACTCTAATTCATCCCAAATGTGTTCTATCAGATTGAGGTCAGGACTCCACGGTGTGCCCGTCTTCCACACCAAACTCGCTAATCCATGTCTTTGGTGATGTAAGGCTTGGATGCAGCTGCCCGGCCATGGAAACCCATTTCCATGAAGCTCTCTACGCTCTGTTCTTGAGCTGATCTGAAGGCCACATGAAGTTTGGAGATAGCCATTGACTCTGCAGAAAGTTGGTGACCTCTGCCCACCATGCTGACCCCATTCACGTAGACTGTATGTCCATACAAATCGGATGCCTATTATAACCTGGTAGTACAATTCAAGTACCGTAACTCCACTCCTGCTTTTTAGAAGGTAATAGCAGCCCCCTCTGGTGGCCGAAACAAGTACAGCTCTGCTGCAGGTCTTTCTCAAGACTTTCCAGTGTGTCTTTAATTCACAATTAAAAACAGGGACAGCTCTAGTCAGGGACAGATCAACAAAAATGTGGACTGTCCCCATAAAACGAGGACATCTGGTCATCCCATGCTTTGCTACTGTGCAGCTAATTGTCCAATAATTGGTCAATTCATTAGGAATGAGATTAAATGATGTAAAATATTAAAACTCTGAACAAATGAAGATCCTTTGTTTTGATATAGCCGTTCTTATTTATAGCTACTGAATGAATACTGAGTGATTAGTAACTGCTGCATGTTTAGCTCCCAGTTCTCGTTCTTCTCCTGGAATGTAATCACTGTCCTTGATTAAAAAGATGTTCCTCCCATTGATTTTCTGACTGCGCTTTTTGGCAGTGGAGAGGAAAACATGTCTCCTCTTCTATTTAGTAAAAGCTGCGATGCCTGGACGGCCGTTCCTCATTTTCTACCACTGAGGTTTCAGGATCGTGAATCATTCCCTCATTTGTTTACCTAGAAAATCTGAATTTACTTTATTCGCTTAGGTAATTCGCCAAGTCGCTGATGGGGCTTTAAGATCGATCGCTTTTGTTTAGCCAATTTCTTTCATTAGCCCATATTCAGGACGGGGTTCTGGAGGCCGGGAGGTGAGGCGGCTGACACTAATCTTGTTCAGCAATTTAAGTGGGCTTTATTGGCTTTGTTGGCCTGAATGTTTCCAGTAGCTTGTCCCCAGATCATTTAAATGAGGGTCTAATTCGTGTCTTTCTAGTCTTTCTAGTCTTTCCTGAGTTTATTCCCGCCGCAGTCACTGACCAAAACCTGCCTTTCTCATTTGGCAGACGCACCGTGTGTCTTGTTTCCGCTGAGTCTATTCCCAGGTTATTAAGCACCTGTGGCTATTTCTTCCACATGACAGCAGTTGCCCTCCAGGTGATGGGGGCCTATGGAGCAGCAGCTCTTCTCGAGCCATGTACCGGGATTTGAAGCGATACAGAAAACAACAATGACAAAGCAACATGAGCAATGGTTTTACATGCAATTGTGCAACGTATAACTGTAATATAACAATATATTCATTCAAATCCAACAGGTTTAACTGTCTGTCCTACCATAGCACTACTGAATGGCATCTCTTCAATAACGATACCCAAATATACAAGGGTTGGACAATGAACTGAAACACCTGGTTTTAGACCACAATCATTTATTAGTATGGTGTAGGGCCAGTACAGCGTCAATTCGTCTTGGGAATGACATATACAAGTCCTGCACAGTGGTCAGAGGGATTTTAATATTTAGATCTGGTGACTGTGCAGGCCATGGGAGATGTTCAACTTCACTTTCATGTCCATCAAACCAATCTTTCACCAGTCTTGCTGTGTGTATTGGTGCATTGTCCTCCTGATACACGGCACCGCCTTCAGGATACAATGTTTGAACCACTGGATGCACATGGTCCTCCAGAATGGTTCGGTAGTCCTTGGCAATGACGCGCCAATCTAGCACAAGTATTGGGCCAAGGGAATGTCATGATATGGCAGTCCAACCTATCACTGATCCACCCCCATGCTTCACTCTGGGTATGCAGCAGTCTGGGTGGTACGCTTCTTTGGGGCTTCTCCACACCGTAACTCTCCCGGATGTGGGGAAAACAGAAAGGTGGGCTCATCAGAGAACAATACATGTTTCACATTGTCCACAGCCCAAGATTTGCACTCCTTGTACCATTGAAACCGGTGTTTGGTATTGGCACGAGTGACCAAAGGTTTGGCTATAGCAGCCCAGCCGTGTATATTGACCCTGTGGAGCTCCTGACGGACAGTTCTGGTGGAAACAGGAGAGTTGAGGTGCACGTTTAATTCATTTAATTATGTGTGTCCACTGGTGAGTAAGTAAATGTTGTTAAGTTCTATTTTAAGTAGAAACAAAATCTTAAACCTCGTCATATACTTTAAAGTTCAACAATAATATAAGCAGTAAATTATAAGTATTATGTTAAGTTAACTTAAGGAAACTTACAAGCTAGTAAACTAACAGTAAACCCTTAAGTTTACTTTTAGTGTAGTTGCAGTACAACAGATGTGAACTAGTTGTATACTTGGTTTACTACTCTTACACTTAGAGTGTACTTAAAAGTATACTTTTAGAAACTAAAAAGTGGGCCAATTTAGTCTCAAGAAGTATTAAAATAGTACATATACAAGTGTACTACTAGTACAATGACATTAGTTTAGTAACTACATAAAGTATACTTAATAAAATGAACTTTAAGTATACTTATTTTCTGTAAGGGTATACAAGCACTCCTTACAGACAGCCATATCTTTGGAAAAGGCTCAGTTGCTAAAGTTGGCATAAACAGACTCTTGTGGATTCTCTTTTAATCATCAGACTCATACCATCAGGGAAGGGGGCCAATGCACAGCCTACATTATAAAATGTTTTGCATGCAGTAACACATTTCCACCAGAGGAGTCTCCAAACCCTCAGAACTTACATAGTACAGCTAATTTTTAATATACAAAAATATAAAAGAAAGAAGATGCTGCATTGTTGCTAACAATTCAGTGTTGGATGTAAACGTCATGCATGCTATATTTCAAATGTTATTAATTACCGTGGTGAGGTTTGTTGGACAACGTAATGTGAAGATCACTACATGAGCATGCTAGACTACACCTGCCGCATTCAGTTACACGGTAAAGTTTGGTTTATAGCTCACAGTATAAACCACATCCACATATCTGCACCATCTTAATGAAGCCCAGGTTGCAGTCGGAGCTGGTTGCAAAGTTTTTTGGGGATGTATGTAAAAAAGAAAAAGATTTGGGTGACTATTGACTTCTAGTGCTTGTTAGCAAGGCTGGCCTCATACTTTTAGTAAACTGTATGTCTTCAGTGTTGTCTTGTTTTCTATTTTTCCACTATCCTATATTTCCATATATCTCTGTGTCTGTGTGTTGCCGAGGTCCGCAGCTGTGGGGTTTAGGCCCGTATTCTCAGTTTCAGTGTTTGACTGTCCTGCGGGCTGTACAACGGCACTCAGCAAACCTGACACATACACACCCACACTCACACACACAGCACCAACACTGTCTCGCACACTCTCGCTGCACCCTGGCTCATCTTTAATGCATAGAATAGCAGCTATTCTGACAGGGCATAATTCTGTATGCCTGGAGCAGTATAACCAAGTTACGCCCTTCTCGCACACAACCTGAACACACCCAGGAGGGTGTAAAAGAGACACAGCAACACAGACACCTCCAACACCCCTATATGCCCCATGCTTGGTGTAGTCATCCTCAACACTGAACTGTTCAGATAAAGCCCCCTGTTCTGGCCAGCATTGAGATATGTAATGCATCTAAAGATTATTTTTATTATTTTGAACCTTCACCATACATATCTAAAACCTTCTTCAGGTCCGGAGAGGAACCCATAGAGCTCTATAAGCCTTCATATTGGTAAAAATATTTATAACAGTGAATTATTTAAAGCAGTAAATGATTCTGGGGAGTGACTGTTAATATTTGAACTCAACAGCCAAACCCTTCCCTTCAGTTCTCCTTCAGAAGCTCCACTTACAATTATTACATACCCACTGTTACTTGCAAAGGTGTCAAAAGTATTCACATTCATTACTCAGGTAGAAGTACAGATACTAGGGTTTAAAAATACTTCTGTAGAAGTTGAAATATCAGCTGAAACTTTTTACTCCAGTAAAAGTGTAAAAGTACTGCTTTCAGAACCACTTAGAAAGTACTGATAATGGAGTGTAAATGTAAGGAGTAGAAAGTACAGATATGGAGTGTAAATGTAAGGAGTAGAAAGTACTGATAATGGAGTGTAAATGTAAGGAGTAGAAAGTATTGATAATGGAGTGTAAATGTAAGGAGTAGAAGTAAAAAGTATAAATAACCAACATTTCTACTTTAGTAAGGTAATAAAGTATTTGGCTGGTAAGTTTGTTCCTCAGGCAGTGGGACTGGTAGATGTCCTGTAAGGCTGGTAGTTTGTTCCTCAGGCAGTGGGACTGGTAGGTGTCCTGTAAGGCTGGTAGTTTGTTCCTCAGGCAGTGGGACTGATAGATGTCCTGTAAGGCTGGTAGTTTGTTCCTCAGGCAGCGGGACTGGTAGATGTCCTGTAAGGCTGGTAGTTTGTTCCTCAGGCAGCGGGACTGGTAGATGTCCTGTAAGGCTGGTAGTTTGTTCCTCAGGCAGCGGGACTGGTAGATGTCCTGTAAGGCTGGTAGTTTGTTCCTCAGGCAGCGGGACTGGTAGATGTCCTGTAAGGCTGGTAGTTTGTTCCTCAGGCAGCAGGACTGGTAGATGTCCTGTAAGGCTGGTAGTTTGTTTCTCAGGCAGTGGTACTGGTAGATGTCCTGTAAGGCTGGTAGTTTGTTCCTCAGGCAGTGGAACTGGTAGATGTCCTGTAAGGCTGGTAGTTTGTTCCTCAGGCAGTGGGACTGGTAGGTGTCCTGTAAGGCTGGTAGTTTGTTCCTCAGGCAGTGGGACTGATAGATGTCCTGTAAGGCTGGTAGTTTGTTCCTCAGGCAGCGGGACTGGTAGATGTCCTGTAAGGCTGGTAGTTTGTTCCTCAGGCAGCGGGACTGGTAGATGTCCTGTAAGGCTGGTAGTTTGTTCCTCAGGCAGCGGGACTGGTAGATGTCCTGTAAGGCTGGTAGTTTGTTCCTCAGGCAGCGGGACTGGTAGATGTCCTGTAAGGCTGGTAGTTTGTTCCTCAGGCAGCAGGACTGGTAGATGTCCTGTAAGGCTGGTAGTTTGTTTCTCAGGCAGTGGAACTGGTAGATGTCCTGTAAGGCTGGTAGTTTGTTCCTCAGGCAGCGGGACTGGTAGATGTCCTGTAAGGCTGGTAGTTTGTTCCTCAGGCAGTGGGACTGGTAGATGTCCTGTAAGGCTGGTAGTTTGTTCCTCAGGCAGTGGGACTGGTAGATGTCCTGTAAGGCTGGTAGTTTGTTCCTCAGGCAGTGGGACTGGTAGATGTCCTGTAAGGCTGGTAGTTTGTTCCTCAGGCAGTGGGACTGGTAGATGTCCTGTAAGGCTGGTAGTTTGTTCCTCAGGCAGCGGGACTGGTAGATGTCCGGTAAGGCTGGTAGTTTGTTGCCTACGATGTATTCTGCTGTCCTCACCACTCCTTTTAGGGCCTTGCGGTCGCAGGTGGTGCAGCTGCCGTACCAGACTGTGATGCAGCCCGTTAGGATGTTCTCTGTAATTCATCTATAGAAGCTGGTGAGGAGATCAGGAGGCAGTTCAAACTTCCTGAGCCTGCGCAGGAAGAAGAAACGCTGATGGGCAGATCTCACAATCGTGTGGAGGGTCCAGGTGAGGTCATCAGATGGGTGAATGCTGAGGAACCTAACACTGCTGACTCTCTCCACTTCAGCCCCGTTGATGTAAAGGGGAGGCTCCACTCTGACAGAGCGCTGACCTCGTCTCTATAGGCTGTTTCACCTCCATCTGTGATGAGGCCTAGGATGGTAGTGTCATCAGCGAATTTGAAGATGAGGTTGGAGGAGTGTTTGGCTACACATTCATGAGTGTACAGGGAGTACAGGAGGGGGCTGAGTACACATCCCTGGGGGGCCACCCTCACCACCTGCTGTCTGCTCGTCAGGAAGTCCAGTATCCAGTTGCAGAGATGAGAGTTCAAACCCAAGTCTTTGAGCTTCGGGATGAGTTTGGCTGGGATGATTGTGTTGAATGCTGAGCTGTAATCTATGAACAGCATTTTCACATATGTCTTCCTCTTGTCCAAGTGTGCGAGAGCAGTGTGCAATGGCGTCGTCTGTAGATCTGTTGGAGCGGTATGCAAATATTAAAAACATTTACATTTCACAGCACATTTTCAATACACAACACAATATTCCAATGCTAGATATAAAAACAGAAACGGGGACACCTTTGCTAATATGAATCTGTCAGGGTGTGACAAAAAGCAAAGCAAGAAGGCACAGTGAAGAGTCAATCTGAATATTTATTGACCCCTACAGGGACACAAAAAAGTTCTGGACAGGCAAAAACACATACTAGAAAACATGGCAACATGGCCCCTTTTAACATTATGGTTCAAACTATAGACAAATAACACAGGGTACATTCCCCACCAACAGTGACTGAAGAGTTACCTTTAGCTTAATAACACTGTTTCACATTTCACACCACATTTTCAATACAAAAGACCATATTCCAATGCTAGATATAAAAACAGAAACATTGTATATTACACTTATAGCCCACTGAATAACTCTGGTTTACCCCCTAGAAATGTTCCAGGTAGTATAGTCCACATTTCCCAGAATTCCAGGCATATCTATAAAGACATGCTCCATAAGCCTGCACTTCCACTTAACCACCACCCACTGACCAATGTTGCAGACATGGCTCCTGGGGAACAGACAAAGAGGGTAAAGATGTTAAAACTGTCCCATCCTATGGCCTGACTCTTCTTTCTTAGTGTGCACTCCTAGCATAGAAAAATATACATATTAAAGATGTTAAATTATCAACCATTAGCACAAGATAGGATAAGAACCATGTTAGAAAGAATCAGAGAGCTATCACTACAATGTATATAACCGTGAACATAGTGTATTTTAATATTTTTTGTTATATAATCTCCAGCACACTCTAATCCCCAACACACACAACCCATGTTTGTTTCATGTGGGGACATTAGTGGGCCAACAGAACCACATACATACATACATACTTACTTACTTACTTACTTACTACTGGTAAAATGTTTGGGATCACAGTGAAATGTTCCTGTTTTCAATGGAGTATCTTCTTCCTTAACACAACAATGGACTGACGGGTCTCTAAAGAAAGTTATTTCTTTCTGGTCATTTTGAGTCGGTCAGCAAGCCATCAACTGCTGATCTTCAGATACTAAACTAACCTAGAATGTTGTTCTCCCTTTTATACTCACTTATTAGTAGAATGTTTTTCAGCTGTGCATCACAATTGAGCAAGAGTGTCCTAACAACCAATTAACCCAATAACATCCTTAACTTGGATTGGCGGCCGTACCAGGAGATTTAGACAGAGGACTGAATTGCTTTCTCCACCTTAAACAATCTACATTAAAAGCTTTCCTCTGATCATCATCCATGTTCAACTGTAACGCTGGTACTATTGCTGCCGTCAACTTCGTACCACTGTGAGGTGCGAAATGACTGTTTTTTTTTTCTCCAAGCATCATTAATATATACTTATAATTGTTTGCTTTTCAGGATGGACACTGGCCCATTACTTATGAGTTTGACGCTCCTGGTCTATACTACTTATAGATCAACAAAAGCTGAATAAAACCGGACCTGATTTTAGACTGTAGAACTAACTAAAAGTAACATTACAGTATTAACATGGTTCCTTTTCTCTTGGCAGGTAAAGCTTGTGAGAGCTACTGCAGGACCTCCACTGCCCCACTATAAACTAGAGATGTGGTCTCTGTCACTCCCTATATACAACGGAGCATTGGATATGGATCCATGTGGTCTGTTTGTCTGGGAAGGGTAAGGGTTTTCTTTTTTTACACTTTTATATGGTAATATATAATTTTAACGCTTAATCTGTTGAATCATCACCCCCGAAACATTGTGAACATGGTGTTTTAATGAAAAATATGATGATTTTATGTGTGCACAACTGTTTAAAAACTGTTTGCTAGTCACGTACTACCTAACGTTTTGAAGTTCTGCTCAAAATGAGCTAAAATTGTCACTACCAAAACATTAGGTACAGTTTGGGTGCTGTTATGATTGGATTTGGTAGTGATATAGTGGTGTAATACACATAATGAAGGTATGTGGTCACTCAAAGTAAAAGCATTTTAGTTTAATTTAAAGTTAATTTAAAATTTAAAAATTAATTTAAAATTAAATTCCGAATGTGTTTTCAACTCTGACATTGAACCAGTTCAGTGGAATGATCAGTGTATGGATGTAAACTGTGTTGACTACCTCACTGTGCCAGATTACCTCACTGAAATGCGTTTGATTTATGAACAAGGCCCCTCAGATCCTCCAGATCTTCTCTTTTAGTTGTTCCTCGAAGAAAAACAAAAACCTTTGGTGATGCTACTTTTAGCCACTATGCTCCAAAATGCTGGAACAACCTTCCGACTGACGTGAGAAGCTCAAAACATTTTTAAGCGTAAACTAAAAACATATTTGTTCAGTCTGGCTTTTATGTAGTGTTTTTTTATAAACTTTTCGTAGCCTTAATATCCACACTTTTATACTTTGATTATTTCCTCCCCTCATCTTTTAAGCTTTTATAATTTAGTTAGCTCTTGTTTTATTAATTAACTTTTATCATCTCAATTATTTACCTTTATTTTATATTAAATTACTAATTTTATTATTATTATTATTTGTATTCTTTCTTTTTATTTTATATTTTCTTCAATCACCTGTGAAGTACCTTAATTTTCAATCTTATTTGTCTGAAAGGTGCTATATAAATAAAGTTTGATTGATTGAACGTAATGTGTAAATGCATTACAACAAACCTGAGCACTGGTCCAGCTGCATCTCTTTTGGAACACAAATTAATAATAATCGAGTGTGATATTATAAATATGTGCCTCTATTCTGTGGTGCTCTTAAAATTTTTAGTGTTTTTTTGTGTAGGTGGTAGTTCTGCCAAGTTATAAAGCAGAAAGTATACGCCAAAGAAAGAAACTCTGGATTTTCAGCCTTCTATGTCACAACGTGACATCATCTTGTAGAACAATCCTTATGGCCTGCCTACAGGCAGGCTCGGCACGTCCTCAATGTTGCAAATTGAAAGTGAGAGCCATCCCATCAAATGCTACAGATGTTTATGGGTCAGCAAATCCCATCTTTTTATGGCAGGAACCCCCCTTCCACCAAGAAAACCGGCCCCAAACCCAGAAGATAACGACTTGGCCAGGTGGGTCATAGATGAAACATGGAGGCAGGCTTATAAAAAAACTGTACAGTTGCCGAGAACATTCTCAGACCAGTTAGAGCATGTCTCTAAAAGCTTACATACTCCCTCTGGTCTCCCTCTCCATTTAGACGGCAAGAAAAGAAGTTACAAAACTAGTAAAAACTAGCTTGTGAGGGTGGATCTACCAGCTTGATCTACCAGACTTTCAGGATCCGACTCTGACTCAAACTTATAACTGATAATGGTGTAGGAACAGCCACAGTGAAGTGGTGGGGGGTAGAACTTGCACTCTGGTGGTTGACCAATCTCAACAAAGTGGGTGAGCTGACCTATCCGAGCACACTGGGCTCATGTGGCGGGGCGGGGCTTAAAGAAACAGACAGAGACTGAATACAGAGACTGTGTTTTAGGTAAAAAGGCATGTATATTAATTCTAGTAGATCCCAAAAATCCATGTATGAGCATAAAATCAAGCATAAAAGGTTAAACATTACAAACGCTCAGCTTCTTTAGTGTTTATACGCCACCAGTGTGATAGCAGTTCATCCACAGCCAATCATATTCATGTATTCAGTGTATTTTTATGAATATCTGTGAATTGCGGTGGAATATGTGAATATGTTTTGGCGAATAAGCTTGATTCTTGACCCTGAGTGCTATTTTTCTGAAGCGCAGCGGGCCGGGGAGCAGCCGGTGAAATATTCCGAACATTTCTGGACGCAGATGAGGTTCATGACTTCTCTCTTCGGCTTCTCTCCATCGCTGTGCCCCCCCTCTCTCCTCTCTTCCCGGAGGCGGAACGAGGGATGAATTTTTCATGAATGCGAGAGGAAAGCAGAGCGGGAGGACGGGAGAGAGGAAGGGTGTAGAAATGAGAACTACACAGTTTGGTCCCTGGAGCGATCTGAAGCCTTTTCGGAATGAAGAGAGGCTTCACGTTAGATTTGTTTATGGAAGAGAAATTATGTTCCGCATACAGAGGGATATGGAGGCGCACCGCTGGGTTTATTTCCAGACAAGAACGCATGAAAACACGCTCAGGCCTCGCACACAGGCGCTCTCAGTCTGGTGTAATCCAGTAAGCCTGGCGTACGACGAGCTCCATACTTATTACAGCCTCGGTTCCCACTCAGCCCCGAGTGTGTGCTGGTGCTAGGGTGCCGACTGGGGAGCGTTCAGCAGTTTTGGCAGTTTCACTGGTCCGTATGTAGTAACAGTTAAGATTTAGTTCTACATGGTGGTAGTAGGGTTTCTATCCTCTGGCTTTTGGGGAATTTTGAAAAGGTGCAAAGAAAATCCATCCATCCATCCATTCATTATCTTCTGCTTTATCCCACTAGTCTGGGTCCAGAGGTGTCAAGTAATGAAGTACAAATACTTCGTTACCTTACTTAAGTAGAAATTTTAGTTATTTATACTTTACTGGAGTAATTATTCTTCAGCTGACTTTCTACTTCTACTCCTTACATTTACACTCCATTATCTGTACTTTCTACTCCTTACATTTCCACTCCGTTATCTGTACTTTCTACTCCTTACATTTACACTCCATTATCAGTACTTTCTACTCCTTACATTTACACTCCGTTATCTGTACTTTCTACTCCTTACATTTACACTCCATTATCTGAACTTTCTACTCCTTACATTTACACTCCATTATCTGTACTTTCTACTCCTTACATTTACACTCCATTATCAGTACTTTCTACTCCTTACATTTACACTCCGTTATCCAAACTTTCTACTCCTTACGTTTACACTCCGTTATCTGAACTTTCTACTCCTTACATTTACACTCCATTATCTGTACTTTCTACTCCTTACATTTACACTCCGTTATCTGTACTTTCTACTCCTTACATTTACACTCAATTATCTGTACTTTCTACTCCTTACATTTACACTCAATTATCAGTACCTTCTAAATTGCGTCATTACAATACTTCTAGACAACTAGTCATCATAT
Source organism: Megaleporinus macrocephalus (assembly GCA_021613375.1). Lineage (NCBI taxonomy): Eukaryota > Metazoa > Chordata > Actinopteri > Characiformes > Anostomidae > Megaleporinus > Megaleporinus macrocephalus. The sequence goes on from CM038717.1 coordinate 36,978,531, forward strand.
CTTCATAACTCATCATAGCTCATTAGTACACAGATATGCTTCTTTAATATATTTACATTGTACTAAACTACATTCATTTACACTACTACTAGTACTACTATCAATACTACCACTACTACTGCCGCCTCTACTAATACTACTACTGACCACCACTACTAATACTACCACTACTAATACTACCAGTACTACTACTACTCCCACCACTGCTAGTACCACTACTCATACTACCACTGCTATTTCTAAGGAAGAATCTATTATTGGAAAACTATAAATTATTGACACTGAAACAAGTGAAAGCAGATTGGAGACTTTTAGATAACAGCTTAGAATCTAACTGCAATAAACATTTATTAACCTTTTTGTAGGCTTATGTCAGTCAGTATGACAAGCTCATAGCAGCATTTGCAGGGCTTAGTTAAAAATGTGAACACATCATTAAGCATCACACACTGTCTGTGTCGTAGTTTCCTCCTTAATTTCTGATAAATCCTCCATTAGGAGTTCATAATTCAGCGACTGAAGTCATAAAATATAGATTTGTGGCCGTTCTGAATGCAGTCTCATCAGAATCACACACATTCATCATCATAATGGCTTTTTTTTTAATTAATTTTTAAAAATTTGTTTTTGCACCATCTTCAGTCTCAAGCGGTTCCCAGTGGTCTACACACACACTCTCTCACTGTTATGTTGAAAGAGGCTCCGAAAGTTTGCTGGAGCATTTAACCAAACCTGAACGTGACTAGTGGGTGGGATAACATTTGATTGAGAACTAGACATGGCTGAAGTGGACTCCTTTTTTAGACCAGGAGTTACGTGATGCAAACTAGCCCAGCTGTATGTTCTATGGCATAATAATAATAATAATAATAATAATAATAATAATAATAATAATAATAATTACTATTATTATAAACTTTTCCTAAAGCAGCTGATTTTGATAATTTCTTCATTTTGCTGATTTGTACTCCCCTTATTTTTTTTACCAAGATTTATGTCCCATGTCCTACATTTATTGAGATATTTATATCATACTGACTCCAATTCAGTGTTTGGTTTGAACAGGAATAGTGCGCTTACACTTAACCCGTGATGTTAGGGTTTAGTGTAAATTTAGGGGTTAGGGTTTAGTGTAAATGTAGGGGTTAGGGTTTAGTGTAAATGTAGGGGTTAGGGGTTTAGTGTAAATGTAGGGGTTAGGGGTTTAGTGTAAATGTAGGGGTTAGGGGTTTAGTGTAAATGTAGGGGTTAGGGGTTTAGTGTAAATGTAGGGGTTAGGGTTTAGTGTAAATGTAGAGTTTAGTGTTTAGTGTAAATGTAGGATTTAGGGTTTAGTGTAAATGCAGAGTTTAGGGTTTAGTGTAAATGCAGGGGTTAGGGTTTAATGTAAATGTAGAGTTTAGTGTAAATGTAGGGGTTAGTGTTTAGTGTAAATGTAGGAGTTAGGGTTTAGTGTAAATGTAGGGGTTAGGGGTTTAGTGTAAATGTAGGGGTTAGGGTTTAGTGTAAATGTAGGGGTTAGGGGTTTAGTGTATATGTAGGAGTTAGGGTTTAGTGTAAATGTAGGGGTTAGGGGTTTAGTGTAAATGTAGGGGTTAGGGTTTAGTGTAAATGTAGGAGTTAGGGTTTAGTGTAAATGTAGGGGTTAGGGGTTTAGTGTAAATGTAGGGGTTAGGGTTTAGTGTAAATGTAGAGGTTAGGGTTTAGTGTAAAAGTAGGGGTTAGGGGTTTAGTGTAAATGTAGGGGTTAGGGTTTAGTGTAAATGTAGAGTTTAGTGTTTAGTGTAAATGTAGGAGTTAGGGTTTAGTGTAAATGTAGGGGTTAGGGTTTAGTGTAAATGTAGAGTTTAGTGTAAATGTAGGAGTTAGGGTTTAGTGTAAATGCAGGGGTTAGGGTTTAGTGTAAATGTAGGGGTTAGGGTTTAGTGTAAATATAGAGGTTAGGGTTTAGTGTAAATGTAGGGGTTAGGGTTTAGTGTAAATGCAGGATTAGGGGTTTAGTGTAAATGTAAGGGTTAGGGGTTTAGTGTAAATGTAGGGGTTAGGGTTTAGTGTAAATGTAGGGTTAGGGTTTAGTGTAAATGTAGGGTTAGGGTTTAGTGTAAATGTAGGGGTTAGGGTTTAGTGTAAATGTAGGGTTTAGTGTAAATGCAGAGTTTAGGGTTTACTGTAAATGTAGGGGTTAGGGTTTACTGTAAATGTAGGGGTTAGGGTTTAGGGTAAATGTAGGGGTTAGGGTTTAGGGTAAATGTAGGGGTTAGGGTTTAGGGTAAATGTAGGGGTTAGGGTTTAGTGTAAATGCAGAGTTTAGGGTTTAGTGTAAATGTAGGGGTTAGGGTTTAGTGTAAATGTAGGGGTTAGGGTTTAGTGTAAATGTAGGGGTTAGGGGTTTAATGTCAATGTGTAGGGGTTAGGGGTTTAGTGTCAATGTAGGGGTTAGGGTTTAGTGTCAATGTAGGGGTTAGGGGTTTAGTGTAAATGTAGGGGTTAGGGGTTTAGTGTAAATGTAGGGGTTAGGGGTTTTGTGTAAATGTAGGGGTTTTGTGTAAATGTAGGGGTTTAGTGTAAACGTAGGGGTTAGGGTTTTAGTGTAAACGTAGGGGTTAGGGTTTAGTGTAAACGTAGGGGTTAGGGGTTTAGTGTAAACGTAGGGGTTAGGGGTTTAGTGTAAACGTAGGGGTTAGGGGTTTAGTGTAAACGTAGGGGTTAGGGGTTTAGTGTAAATGTAGGGATTTTGTGTAAATGTAGGGGTTTAGTGTAAACGTAGGGGTTAGGGTTTTAGTGTAAACGTAGGGGTTAGGGTTTAGTGTAAACGTAGGGGTTAGGGGTTTAGTGTAAACGTAGGGGTTAGGGGTTTAGTGTAAACGTAGGGGTTAGGGGTTTAGTGTAAACGTAGGGGTTAGGGGTTTAGTGTAAATTTAGGGGTTTAGTGTAACCGTAGGGGTTAGGGGTTTAGTGTAAACGTAGGGGTTAGGGTTTAGTGTAAATTTAGGGGTTTAGTGTAAATGTAGGGGTTAGGGGTTTAGTGTAAACGTAGGGGTTAGGGGTTTAGTGTAAATGTAGGGGTTAGGGGTTTTGTGTAAATGTAGGGGTTTAGTGTAAACATAGGGGTTAGGGTTTAGTGTAAATGTAGGGGTTAGGGTTTTAGTGTAAACGTAGGGGTTAGGGGTTTAGTGTAAATGTAGGGGTTAGGGTTTTAGTGTAAACGTAGGGGTTAGGGGTTTAGTGTAAACGTAGGGGTTAGGGGTTTAGTGTAAATGTAGGGGTTAGGGTTTAGTGTAAATATAGGTGTTTATTGTAAACTGACTGCTGTCTCTATTCATGTTTTTGGTTTTAGTAGATCAGAACATGCCCCTTGAAACTATCTTTATTCATGTTGTCCTGTGAGAGAGCTGCTTGATCTAATTGATTAGAACGGTCCGTATGTGAGTGTGTCCACGCTAAGTGTTCTCTGCTTTTAGCACTTCGGAAATAGAGGCAGGGTCTCTGAATGTGTGGCCCTGGAAAGGCTCCCCGTCCCGTTTACCTATGAATATTTTATGGCAGCTAAAGGTTACTTATGGACAATACCATGTATAATTAATCCGGAGTGAAAAGCCTGATCCAACCCCACGACTTTTAGTTTTGTTTGCCTCTCAATAATGCATGGCACTCTTTTAAGGTCTGGATGTATTTACTTCTGAATAATTCATTTCCTGTTCTGGTAGAGTGTGCTGGGTAATTGGTCTTTCTTCCCTCCCGTGAACAAGCTCAGCATTAGAGTAAATGACAGCTTTGATTCTGTTGTAGCGGCACTGAAGCGGCCGCAGCCTGTCTACATCGGAAATTAGGAAAACGTTTATAGTTACTTAAGATGTTTGTCCTGCATCACGCTGTAAAACGAGTGACTGTTATTTTCCTCATTCTCAGTCTTTTAGTTTGGTTCCTGGATTAAACCAGAAGGACAGCTTGCCAGCTCACAGTTTAAACACCTCAGTGTCACTGCTGGACTGAGAATAGTCCACTAACCAGCAACATCCAGCCTACAGCGTCCTGTGGGCAGCGTCCTGTGGCTATTGATGAAGGACTGGAGGAACACAAACTGTGCAGCAGCAGATAAGCTGTCATCTCTGACTTTACACCTACATGAGGGACCAACAAGGTAGGAGTGTCTACTAGAGTGGACAGTGAGTGGACACAGTGTTTAAGAACTCCAGCAGTACAGCTAATTCAAAATGTAGGTGTTTCTAATAAAGTGGCCAGTTAGTAAAAGCACAAGGTATGTGTTTCTAATAAAGTGGCCAGTTAGTAAAAGCACAAGGTAGGTGTTTCTAATAAAGTGGCCTATTATTGGTAATACAAGCTTGGTGTTTCTAATAAAGTGGCCAGTTAGTGGAAGTACAAGGTAGGGGTTTCTATTAAAGTGGCCAGTTAGTAAAAGTACAATGTTAGTGTTTTTAATAAAGTGGCCAGTTAGTGGAAGTACAAGGTAGGGGTTTCTATTAAAGTGGCCAGTTAGTAAAAGCACAATGTTAGTGTTTGGTGGAAGTAAAAGTGGTTTTGAATAACGTGGCCAGTTGGTGGAAACTGGACACTCCTCAAAAGGACTGCAGAACACACATACCTCTCTCTATCTCTCACTCAATCTCTCTCTCCCTCTCACTCCCACTCTTGTTCTCTCTCTCTCTGGGACTGCTACTGGAAAACCACAGTTTATTTCAGTTCAAAACACTCTTTTACTTCTTCACCTCAGTTGCACTTTTTTTACTCTGTCTCTTCTCTGCACCTCTCATTCTCTCTGCCCCCCTCCTCCCCCCTCCCTGCATCTGTGCAGATTTGAGTCCCTCAAGGTACAAATGATCAAAACCCTCAGAGGTCCAGCATGGTCCCCAAGGTCCAGTAGTTTAGCATCAATGTCTTTTTAAGAGCACAATTTATTCACTTTACCAGGAAAAAGGGGGCACACTTGCACCTTTTCTTACCTCGACTGTATAAAATTGGTACATGAGATAAAAGGGCCTGAGTCGGGACAGGCGGTGTGGAGCCAATTTAATTTTAAAACAACACCTTGTCCTAGAAAACGATACAGTTATGCTGCTTGACTTTAAATACTGAACACGTAGGCTTGAGGGTGCCACCACCGTGACCATGATCGTACTCTGAAAGGCAACTTCTAGTTCTCTTTCAGCTCTCTCTCTCTCTCTCTCTCTCTCTCTCTCTATATATATATATATATATATGTATATGTATGTGTGTGTGTGTGTGTGTGTGTGTGTGTATATATGTATATGTGTGTATATATATATATATATATATATATCACAAACTAACATCATGGTTAAGAAAGAACATAGTTACTCTTTACAGTATGTGTAATATGCGATCATCGTTTGCAACCAAGACGATCAGCTACCACTTTGTCTGAAATTGATAGTCTTGAATTTTGTAACAGCTTGGAGAACTAAGCGATGGTCTACATACAGATGGCATCTCAAGTTGTGGTCATAGGGTTACAAGCACCACAAACGTATTACAGTCCGTACAGACGTGTTATGTCTAGTTCACACTACATGATTTAAGCCTGGTTTTTGTAGACTAACGCTCGCTCAGTCGTGTAGTGTGAACTGCTGAAAGACGCTCGCCAACTATCTGCAGATGCCTGGCAAATATCTAGCATGTTTAATATCTAGGCCAGTCGGCAAGTCAACAGCGGCGTCTAGCTACAGCCAATGGGATCGCATAGAGAAAGAACCTAGTCATTGTTCACACCATCTCACTGCAGCTGTGGGCAACATGTACGTTTTCATTGATAAAATATTTTCCTCCAACTCTCTCTGCAGAACAGACAGTCCCTGTTGGCCCCATACCCTCATCTATCTTCTCATCTATGTAACAACTTGTTTTACTGGTTTGTTGATGTCCGTTTTGGAAATAGCGTATGGTCTACATGGTATCGCTAGTTCTCACATACGTTTAGTTCGAACGAGAGTTAGTTTTCATGGGTCTCCTCCTGACATAAAATGTATATTTGGACAGCAGCCAGAAGAGTCTGAGATTCCCCAGAGTGTAAATCGTGTAATCCGTCCATCAGTCGTGTAATGTGAATGGCACAAAGACCTGACCACTCAAAATGATTCACAAATATTTTACAGTGACCTCCTATAGCGATTGATGAGGGAGGGTCTCTGGGCAAGTGGGTTTTAAAAAATAAGTCTTTGACTTGTCTCTGGACCCTGGTTGGTTTCTGAATTTGCATGTCTGAATATGGCTGGTGTGAAATTATTAACCATGTGATTAGATGTTTTTAACATGTATGCAGTTCAGAGAACCTATGAAACAATTATGGAGGCCCTAAACTGGAACTGTGGCCCCATTTAATCCCCATAACATAATAAGAACATGAGCCTCCTGAGTGCTGTAGTTAATGTTGGACACTGCTAGATGGATTCTCAAAGTCTTCAAGAGAATAACTTTAACTACGTGTAGAGAAGAGTAAACAATTACAGAAATAAACAACATAAGCGGTCTACAGATGCTACAAGTCAGCAGAACTGTTGTGGAGGGATGTTCTCCTAAAAGGAAATTCATTTAGTTGGTGATAGATTAGATTTGTTGATGGTGATGGAGAATGCTGGCTCACACATCATTCCAAGATCTTCCATACTTGATTATTAGGCTTGGGATGTGGTCACTGTGAAGGCCATGGTGTATGATTTACACTCACCCAACCCCTCATGCCCTGTGGATGAGGGTGACAGTGACCACTCTTCTCAGTATAGCAATGCTGTATCGCAGCCTGAAGGTGTAGTGCAGGTCGATGGGACACGGGAGGCGGATACACACGGGCTGTAGTCCTTTTATTTGACACAATGAAAAATAGTACTAACAAACAACGAATGACAAATAAACTGATACAAAGAAACGGGAGAACAAGACGGCAGCAAAGACGATGAGAACTACAAAACGAACGACAAACCCAAGAGGAACTGGGAGGAATAAATACACAGACTAAACAAGGGGAAAACAGCTGACGAGGTGAGACAGGTGGGGCTAGGGCGGAGACAAGGAGGGCGTGACTAAAACTAGAGATGGAAGGATCGATCGGCTTTGTATCGGTATCGGTCGATTAATCAAATTATGTGATCGGACGATATTTCTCTAATTTAGCCGATCCCGACAGCCAATCGATGACGTTAAACATATGAGCCTAAATTCTGTTTTTCTAGCTAGTGTTTCATCCAGGAAGAGGAGCCCTCCGGCCAGCTCCCTGCAATTCCTATCTGAACCACTAGGTGGAAAAACACACCCTTTCCATGTGCTGATAGAAAACATGTTGTCTGTCTGTATATGTGACTCTCATCCAGGGCAGTTTGTAACATCTGTAAAATCAACATCTCTCGTTGGGGAACCAAGACAAAGACATTTAACACTACTAATCTAATCTACTAATCTGATACTAATCTGACACCACACACTGAATACAGTGAGTATCAGCAAACAGCACAGCTAGCACACACAGCTAACACAAAACTAATAACCCAGAACACCATACAGACCAGATCTGACCGGTACGAACAGAACAGCAGCAACAGCCAGAGAGCTAAAGAACCACAGCCAGAGTGATTGAGTTTATAGTTCTAGATAAGCAGCTCTTCTCGGCTGTAGAAGACGTTCATTCTGCTGCTTAATATTCCACCTGGATCCACGCTCTGCTGTTCCTAGTAGAGATACTTTTCAGATGTGGCTCTTCCGGAGCTGTATCAAGCGATTTACTCCCACATAGACCAAATTCTAATTTAGTTAAAAACATTATACTGTTTCATATGAGGTCGTTAAAAATGGCAGTAAACCAGTTTAGACCATGTTTCATGACTTGCTTGCGCTAATAATTGCATGTAGCCCTGCCGTGGCATATAGCTACGCCCTCGATCGGCTATCGGCCAATCACGATGAAATGTGATGGGCTGATCGGAATCGGCATCAAAAACGCTGATCGGTCCATCTCTAACTAAAACATTAGCACATGGAACTCTGACAGCACGTAAACAAAGACACAGTCAGTATAGCTTCATATGGATTTCCAGTTGGGCCCATAGAATGCCAGCAAAAGAATAAAAGAGCCAGAGAACCGCTGTAGATCACTGTAGGGGTCAATGGTTTGGACCTGTATGGCTTATTGGTGGACGGCATTTGTGGAAAACATGGTGAGGGATGACTCATTTGATCAGATTTGACCAGATTTTTCAAATTTCTTCAGACCACTGCTCATGGTTTTTAATTGGTGGTCACTGGTTTTATCGATGAGGCCTTTATTCACTGACATCTCTCTATATGTAGTCATGGATGTACTGTTTTTGCTGATAGTCTCATGATGTTCTCGGTCACCTGAAGAACAGCTGCACACTAATCCTCGAGCATCATACTTGTATCTTAGTCACCATTACTATTAAAGGCCTAGTTGAGAAGCTCCTGCCAGCCACTCACAGAATAATAGTCATTGCGATCTTTTTCTCATGCAGTCTTGATCCTAAATCAAGGTTAGATGGTCCTGCTTATAATTTATATATGCCACAGAGCATAATAGGGTGTTAAATGCTTTACCATATCAAGCAGGACATCAGTCTGGAAGTATCGTTCACTTATTAATTCAAGTTTATTTCCATGGAAGTGAACATCTTGCCAGTGATACAATCAGAACATGTAGCAAATGCATATCTACTACTAGTGCAGTCATGATTCATGTTTGTTCTAGTGAAAACTATAAATGTGTAGAATCAGCTACTCTATTGATTAACGACTAATAATAAAACATGACTGAAGTGTGCCCCATTCATGTTCGTCTTCCTCCAGAGCTTGTGAGGCGATCCAAATGAAAACCAATAAATTCTTTCATCCGTTCGATCATGTTTCTCACATTCCAGTGCAACAACAGCTCTATATGTCAGAAATATCTGCAGTTGCAGTCGAGCAGAACGCAACACTTAAAAACGCTGAAGATTTCTGACATTCATGTCTTTGGGTCTTAATGAACCAGGTGATGATTGAGCTGTCTTCAGATGAGGAGGACTGGAGGACGACATCTAATCCTGTATGATGTACTTAACGACTTTTATGCTCAAAACAAGCTGCATGGCGCATTTCTCCCTACATTTACCTCCAAAACGCTGACAGTATCAGATGATGCGCCGTGTCTTGCCGATAGCAATATTCTAATCAGTGTAACCTTTTACACACGCTGTGTGCGTCAAAAGCTTTGAGGCTTTGAGTCTATTTGAATGCTTACATACATAAAGAGAGATAGATAGATAGATAGACTCATAGATGGATATTTAGATAGATGGAATCATAGATATTTAGATAGATGGAATCATAGATAGATATTTAGATAGATGGAATCATAGATGGATATTTAGATAGATGGAATCATAGATGGATATTTAGATAGATGGAATCATAGATGGATATTTAGATAGATGGAATCATAGATGGATATTTAGATAGATGGAATCATAGATGGATATTTAGATAGATGGAATCATAGATGGATATTTAGATAGATGGAATCATAGATGGATATTTAGATAGATGGAATCATAGATAGATATTTAGATAGATGGAATCATAGATAGATATTTAAATAGATGGAATCATAGATAGATATTTAAATAGATAGAATCATATATGGATATTTAGATAGACTCATAGATAGATATATAAATAGATAGACTCAGAGATAGATATTTAAATAGATAGACTCAGAGATAGATATTTAAATAGATAGAATCAGAGATAGATATTTAAATAGATAGAATCAGAGATGGATATTTAAATAGATAGAATCAGAGATGGATATTTAAATAGATAGAATCATAGATGGAATCATATATAGATATTTAGATAGATGGAATCATATATGGATATTTAGATAGATATTTAAATAGATAGAATCATAGATATTTAAATAGATAGAATCATATATGGATATTTAGATAGATAGACTCATAGATATTTAAATAGAATCATAGATGGAATCATAGATAGATATTTAGATAGATAGAATCATATATGGATATTTAAATAAATAGAATCATATATGGATATTTAGATAGACTCATAGATAGATATTTAGATAGATGAAATCATAGATATTTAGATGGATGGGATCATAGATAGATAGACTCCTATAGATATTTATATATATAGAATCATATTTAGATAGATAGACTCATAGATAGATATTTAGATAGATAGACTCATAGATAGATAAGTAGATAGATAGACTCATAGATAGATAAACCTGAACACAATAAAAGCTAAGAGAAACTAAAAAAGTTACGTCACTACTGTAACATGTATACATCGTAGTTGACAGGCAGAACTAATTGTTGGAACACTGACTTGCTAGCAGCAGTGCATTGCTTCTGCTGTGAAGTGGGCTGAAGGGATGAAGAGAGGCTGGAAAACAGTCATGTGAAAAATGAGTTATGACTGTTTTTGGTACATAAAATGACACAACTGTTGTAAGCTGAACTCAAAGGGAAAATGAAAGGAAAGAAAAGAGAGGACATGGGCTCTTTAAACCCCCTCTCTGTCTGTCTGGGGAAGTAAGGAGCATGAATTAGGCAGCAGGAGTGGTATTGCCTGCCCGCACTCGGCCCTCACCAACCATAAAACAAAGAACAAAGCCAAAGCGAGAGCAGCAAAGAGATGATTTACACGTGTGTGTGTGTGGATGCGGGTGTGTGTGAATGTGTGAGTGTGTGTGTGTGTGTGTGTGTGTGTGTGGGTGAGTGGATGCGAGTGTGTGTGTGTGTCTGTTGTCTATTCTCAATAAAACTGCCCACTCAAGTTACAAGGTGTAACCTTGGAGATTAAATTAGGGGCAAAAAATAGCAGCAGTTTTACAATGTGCTCTGAAATACTGTCAGAGAGAGAGGGAGAGAGAGAGAGAGAGAGATGGACGGGAAAGAGAGGTTGAATGAAGGAGATAGAGCTGTAAAGATGTGAATAAAGTGACTTAAATGGTGGATGAAAGAAAAAAATATGAAAAGAGAGATAAATTGACAGACAGACAAAAAGGTAGGTAAATAGATAGATATATAGATAAACAGACATGTATATAGATAGATAGTCAAAAAGGTAGTCATAGATAGATAGACAGGCACATAGATAGATAGATAGATAGATAGATAGATAGATAGTCAAAAAGGTAGTGATGGATAGATAGACAGACATTTAGGTGGATAGATGAACAGACATGTACATAGATAGATAGATAGATAGATAGATAGATAGATAGATAGACAGACATTTAGAAGGATAGATAAATAGACATGTATGTATAGATAGATCAATATATATAGATAGATATATAGACATTTAGATGGATAGATAAATGTATATAGATAGATAGACATATATAGATGGTCAAAAAGGTAGTCATAGATAGATAGATAGTCAAAAAGAAAGTGATGGATAGATAGACAGACATTTAGGTGGATAGATGAACAGACATGTACATAGATGGATAGATAGATAGATAGATAGATAGATAGATAGATAGATAGATAGATAGATAGATAGTCAAAAAGGTAGTGATGGATAGATAGACAGACATTTAGGTGGATAGATGAACAGACATGTACATAGATAGATAGATAGATAGATAGACAGACATTTAGAAGGATAGATAAATAGACATGTATGTATAGATAGATCAATATATATAGATAGATATATAGACATTTAGATGGATAGATAAATGTATATAGATAGATAGACATATATAGATGGTCAAAAAGGTAGTCATAGATAGATAGATAGTCAAAAAGGTAGTGATGGATAGATAGACAGACATTTAGGTGGATAGATGAACAGACATGTACATAGATGGACAGATAGATAGATAGATAGATAGATAGATAGATAGATAGATAGATAGATAGATAGACAGACAGACAGACATTTAGAAGGATAGATAAATAGACATGTATGTATAGATAGATCGATATATATATAGATAGATATATAGACATTTAGATGGATAGATAAATGTATATAGATAGATAGACATATAGATGGTCAAAAAGGTAGTCATAGATAGATAGATAGATAGTCAAAAAGGTAATGATGGATAGATAGATAGACATACATTTAGGTGGATAGATGAACAGACATGTACATAGATGGACATATAGATAGATAGATAGACAGACATTTAGATGGATAGATAAATAGACATGTATGTATAGATAGATCGATATATATAGATAGATAGATAGATAGATAGATAGACATTTAGATGGTTAGATAAATGTATATAGATAGATAGACATATATAGATGGTCAAAAAGGTAGTCATAGATATATGTATGTATATATATATATATATATATATATATATATATATATATATATATATATATATATATATATATATATATATGTATGTATGTATGTGTGAGAGAGAGAGAGATAGACAGACAGATAGATAGTCAAAAAAGTAGTGATAGATAGATGAAAACAGACATGTACGTAGACAGACATGTAGATAGATGGATAGATATATAGATAGATAGACAGACATTATATATATATATATATATATTAGTCAAAAAGGTAGTGATAGATAGATGGATAGATAAATAGACATGTAGATAGATAGATAGACATGTATATAGATAGATAGATAGACATGTATGTAGATAGACATGTATGTAGATAGATAGATAGACATGTATGTAGATAGATAGATAGACATGTATGTATGTAGATAGATAGATAGACATGTATGTATGTAGATAGATAGATAGACATGTATGTATGTAGATAGATAGATAGACATGTATGTATGTAGATAGATAGATAGACATGTATGTATGTAGATAGATAGATAGACATGTATGTATGTAGATAGATAGATAGACATGTATGTATGTAGATAGATAGATAGACAGACATGTATGTATGTAGATAGATAGATAGACATGTATGTATATAGATAGATAGATAGACATGTATGTATGTAGATAGATAGATAGACATGTATGTATGTAGATAGATAGATAGACATATATGTATGTAGATAGATAGATAGACATGTATGTATGTAGATAGATAGATAGATAGACATGTATGTATGTATGTAGATAGATAGATAGACATGTATGTATGTATGTATGTAGATAGATAGATAGACATGTATGTATGTAGATAGATAGATAGACATGTATGTATGTAGATAGATAGATAGACATGTATGTATGTAGATAGATAGATAGACAGACATGTATGTATGTAGATAGATAGATAGACATGTATGTATATAGATAGATAGATAGACATGTATGTAGATAGATAGATAGACATGTATGTATGTAGATAGATAGATAGACATATATGTATGTAGATAGATAGATAGATAGACATGTATGTATGTAGATAGATAGATAGATAGACATGTATGTATGTAGATAGATAGATAGATAGACATGTATGTATGTATGTAGATAGATAGATAGACATGTATGTATGTATGTAGATAGATAGATAGACATGTATGTATGTAGATAGATAGATAGATAGACATGTATGTATGTAGATAGATAGATAGATAGACATGTATGTAGATAGATAGATAGATAGACATGTATGTATGTAGATAGATAGATAGACATGTATGTATGTAGATAGATAGATAGACATGTATGTATGTAGATAGATAGATAGACATGTATGTATGTAGATAGATAGATAGACATGTATGTATGTAGATAGATAGATAGACATGTATGTATGTAGATAGATAGATAGACATGTATGTATGTAGATAGATAGATAGACATGTATGTATGTAGATAGATAGACAGACATGTATGTATGTAGATAGATAGACAGACATGTATGTATGTAGATAGATAGACAGACATGTATGTATGTAGATAGATAGATAGATAGACATGTATGTATGTATGTAGATAGATAGATAGACATGTATGTATGTATGTAGATAGATAGATAGACATGTATGTATGTAGATAGATAGATAGATAGATAGACATGTATGTATGTAGATAGATAGATAGATAGATAGACATGTATGTAGATAGATAGATAGATAGACATGTATGTATGTAGATAGATAGATAGACATGTATGTATGTAGATAGATAGATAGACATATATGTATGTAGATAGATAGATAGATAGACATGTATGTATGTAGATAGATAGATAGATAGACATGTATGTATGTAGATAGATAGATAGATAGACATGTATGTATGTATGTAGATAGATAGATAGACATGTATGTATGTATGTAGATAGATAGATAGACATGTATGTATGTAGATAGATAGATAGATAGACATGTATGTATGTAGATAGATAGATAGATAGACATGTATGTATGTAGATAGATAGATAGATAGACATGTATGTAGATAGATAGATAGATAGACATGTATGTATGTAGATAGATAGATAGACATGTATGTATGTAGATAGATAGATAGACATGTATGTATGTAGATAGATAGATAGACATGTATGTATGTAGATAGATAGATAGACATGTATGTATGTAGATAGATAGATAGACATGTATGTATGTAGATAGATAGATAGACATGTATGTATGTAGATAGATAGACAGACATGTATGTATGTAGATAGATAGACAGACATGTATGTATGTAGATAGTCAAAAAGGTAGTCATAGATAGATAGACAAAAAGATAATGATAAATTGGTAGATATAGATAGATAGTCAAAAAGGTAGTCATAGATAGATAGATGGATAGATAAATAGACATGTATGTAGATAGACATGTATGTAGATAGATAGATAGATAGATAGATAGATAGATAGACATGTAGATAGATAGACATGTATGTAGATAGATACATAGACATGTATGTATGTGTGTATATATATATATATATATATATATATATATATATATATATATATATATATATATATATATATTGATAGATAGATAGATAGATAGTCAAAAAGGTAGTGATAGATAGACAGACATTTAGGTGGATAGATGAACAGACATGTAGATAGATAGATGGATAGATAAATAGACATGTATGTAGATAGACGGATGGACGGACGGACGGACAGACGGATAGATAAACAGACAGACAGACGGATAGATAAACAGACAGACAGACGGATAGATAAACAGACAGACAGACGGATAGATAAACAGACAGACGGATAGATAAACAAACAGACAGACAGACGGATAGATAAACAAACAGACAGACAGACGGATAGATAAACAAACAGACAGACGGATAGATAAACAAACAGACAGACTGACGGATAGATAAACAGACGGATAGATAAACAGAGACAGACGGATAGATAAACAGACAGACAGACGGATAGATAAACAGACAGACAGACGGATAGATAAACAGACAGACAGACGGATAGATAAACAGACAGACAGACGGATAGATAAACAGACAGACAGACGGATAGATAAACAGACATTTAGATGGATAGACAAACAGACATTTAGATGGATAGATAAACAGACATTTAGATGGATAGATAAACAGACATTTAGATGGATAGATAAACAGACATTTAGATGGATAGATAAACAGACATTTAGATGGATAGATAAACAGACATTTAGATGGATAGACATGTAGATGGATGGATAGATAGATAGATAGACAAAAAGGTAATGATAAATTGATAGATAGATAGATAGATAGATAGATAGATAGATAGACAAAAAGGTAATGATAAATTGATAGATAAACAGACATTTAGATGGATAGACATGTAGATGGATGGATAGATAGATAGATAGACAAAAAGGTAATGATAAATTGATAGATAGATAGATAGATAGATAGATAGACAAAAAGGTAATGATAAATTGATAGATAAACAGACATGTAGGTAGATAGATAGTCAAAAAGGTATAGATGGATAAACAGAAATGTACGTAGACAGATGTACGTAGATAGATAGATGGATAGACAAACAGACATTTAGATGGCTAGACATGTAGATAGACAGACATTTAGATGGATAGATGGATAGACAAATGTAATGATAAATTGATAGATAAACAGACATGTAGGTAGATAGATAGTTAAAGAGGTATAGATGGATAGATAAACACACATGTACGTAGACAGATGTACGTAGATAGATAGATAGACAGACATATAGATGGATAGATAAACATACATGTACGTAGATAGATAGATAGGCATAGATAGATATAGATATAAATATAGATAGATAGATAGATATTTAAAAAGGTAGAGATAGATAGATAGACAAAAATATATATAGATAGTGAAAAAG
This sequence comes from Megaleporinus macrocephalus, assembly GCA_021613375.1. NCBI lineage: Eukaryota > Metazoa > Chordata > Actinopteri > Characiformes > Anostomidae > Megaleporinus > Megaleporinus macrocephalus. Next base: position 36,994,858 of record CM038717.1, read on the forward strand.
GTAGAGATAGATGGATAGACAGACATATAGATAGATAGACATTTAGATGGATAGATAAACAGACATGTACATAGATAGATAATAAGAGAGAACACGTCCTGCAACAAAAAATGTTTGTCTCACACTTTTGGAATGGTGGTATCTAGTCCCTCTGGTACCTCTCTCTCTTTCTCTCTCTCCCTCCTTCTTCCCCTCTCTCTCTCTCCCTCTCTCTCTCTCAGTGGTAGAGGTGTCAGGTTTGGGTGGGTTTTAATCCCCTGTAGATGACAATCAGAGGGAGGTGAGATATTATTAGGTGGACCACATGCTGCTCGACCTCCCTCTCTCTGTTACACACAAACACATACACACAAACACACACAGACACACACACACGTGCGCTGGTGCACGGTGGTAGTGTTTGGTTTATTTACTGCTCCTCACGCTGTGCCACATGAGTCATTCTGCAGTCCGTGTCTTTCCCATATCAGGAACTCTGGGCAATTTTTCTCTGTCGGGATTTCATGGAAAACTGAAGGAGAAAAAAAGTCCAGCCTAGTAATGATGAGGTCACTTAGCAATAGCATCTGTTTTCTACACTGATAAATAAATAAATAAATAAATGTTGACAAGTGAAATTCTTAAATCTACTCTATAACAATCACACAAACAGTGAGTGTGAAAATCAGTTCAGTAGTCAGTAGTTTGATTAATACTGATAGATAGATAGATAGATAGATCCCTAATGGACATGCTTATTTACATTTATAGCATTTATCAGATGCTGTTATCCAGCGACACTTAGTTTACCTGTACACAGGTAGGTGAAGGGAGTGTTACAGTTTACCTGTACACAGGTAGGTGAAGGTAGTGTTACAGTTTACCTGTACACAGGTAGGTGAAGGTAGTGTTACAGTTTACCTGTTCACAGGTAAGTGAAGGTAGTGTTAGTTTACCTGTTCACAGGTAAGTGAAGGTAGGGTTACAGTTTACCTGTACACAGGTAGGTGAAGGTAGGGTTACAGTTTACCTGTTCACAGGTAGGTGAAGGTAGGGTTACAGTTTACCTGTACACAGGTAGGTGAAGGTAGTGTTACAGTTTACCTGTACACAGGTAGGTGAAGGTAGTGTTACAGTTTATCTGTACACAGGTAGGTGAAGGTAGTGTTACAGGTTATCTGTACACAGGTAGGTGAAGGTAGGGTTACAGGTTATCTGTACACAGGTAGGTGAAGGTAGGGTTACAGTTTACCTGTACACAGGTAGGTGAAGGTAGGGTTACAGTTTACCTGTACACAGGTAGGTGAAGGTAGGGTTACAGTTTATCTGTACACAGGTAGGTGAAGGTAGGGTTACAGTTTACCTGTTCACAGGTAGGTGAAGGTAGGGTTACAGTTTACCTGTACACAGGTAGGTGAAGGTAGGGTTACAGTTTACCTGTACACAGGTAGGTGAAGGTAGTGTTACAGTTTATCTGTACACAGGTAGGTGAAGGTAGTGTTACAGGTTATCTGTACACAGGTAGGTGAAGGTAGGGTTACAGGTTATCTGTACACAGGTAGGTGAAGGTAGGGTTACAGTTTATCTGTACACAGGTAGGTGAAGGTAGGGTTACAGTTTACCTGTTCACAGGTAGGTGAAGGTAGGGTTACAGTTTACCTGTACACAGGTAGGTGAAGGTAGGGTTACAGGTTATCTGTACACAGGTAGGTGAAGGTAGGGTTACAGGTTATCTGTACACAGGTAGGTGAAGGTAGGGTTACAGTTTACCTGTTCACAGGTAGGTGAAGGTAGTGTTACAGTTTACCTGTACACAGGTAGGTGAAGGTAGTGGTACAGGTTATCTGTACACAGGTAGGTGAAGGTAGGGTTACAGGTTATCTGTACACAGGTAGGTGAAGGTAGGGTTACAGGTTATCTGTACACAGGTAGGTGAAGGTAGGGTTACAGGTTATCTGTACACAGGTAGGTGAAGGTAGTGTTACAGTTTATCTGTACAAAGGTAGTTGAAGGTAGTGTTACAGTTTACCTGTACACAGGTAGGTGAAGGTAGGGTTACAGTTTACCTGTACACAGGTAGGTGAAGGTAGTGTGTACACAGGTAGGTGAAACTCCAAATACTTCTGTGAGGTCACCTCCTCTACATGTCAGTGTGACGGAGCTGACAGTAAAACTTTGTGTTGGCTAAAAGTGTTGCGGTGTCAGAAACAGCAGTAACACGCAGCGGCTCCTCTCTCGGCCTGCGCCGCGGACTGAAAATACATTTGTGCTGTATCTGCTCTTTAAAGAAGCGTCTTAGAGTTATGAATAAGCTATCAAAACTTCAAAGCCCTGCAGAGAGGAGACTCGCACCGGCATTGATCAGCATTCTGACGGATTCTTCCGGGGAGTTCCGCATAGTCATAAATCATTAATGGATAATCACGCGGCCGCTAAACAATGAGCGTGGCTGCCATCGATTTCTGCGTACAAACAAAACGAACGGACGTTTCATCTCTCAGGGCGGAGACGTGCACGCTTATTGAAATTCGTCTGCAGGCCTGAAATGATTTTACTTCTTAAAATAAAGTTCAGGGCTCGGAGGGCTGGAGAGGGGGATTTACTCCGTCAGGCACTGATGGGACCAACATAAGAAAAGCACGAGGGATTTCTCTGTTGATGGAAAATACAGGCTTCATGAGCGCCTGTCTAAGGCCTACACCACGGAAAGCTAGCCCCACTTTCTATGTGTGTTTGTGTCTGTATTGTCTCTTGCTGTCCCGAGTCTAATAATATTACTATTTCAAAGTATTTTGGTATTGTAGAGCTGCAAACAATAATCAATAATTAATATAGTTCAGAAAGTGCTCAAGTACTGACGCTATTAAAAACTATGCAGCATTTCTGTTAGTTTGAAGAGAAACAATTATTTATAGAGTTGGTAATCTACAGCAAGCAGCTATTCACTGATAACAGGACTCTGGCTAGCTAGCCACCAAATGCAAGCACTCAGCTAGCTTTGTCACTGTAGTAAACCTCTAGCCAGTAAGCTAGTGACCAGTAAGAAGCACCAAAATAGCTCATAAGCGTTAAGAAGCAGCTATCTAACCAGTCACCAGCAGCAACCTTTGATGTAGCTAGTGAGTTGTAACAAGTAGCCAGTTAAGAGATTACCAGTAGCAAGCATTGAGGTAACTAGAGAGAGGTAGCAAGTAGCTAGCCAATTAGTTACCAGTGGCAAGCATTGAGGTATAGTGAAGGATGGCAATTAGCTAGCCAATTAGTTACCAGTGGCAAGCATTGAGGTATAGTGAAGAGTGGCAAGTAGCTAGCCAATTAGTTACCAGTGGCAAGCATTGATGTATACTGAAGGGAAGCAAGTAGCTGGCAAACCATACACCAGTAGCAAGCATTGAGGTAGCCAGTAAGCGCTAGTCAACTTTTGTTTTTTGGGTGCTTGGTGACTAGCAAAACAGTCACCAGACCGGCATGCAATTCAGGCTACCTGGCTAGTGATCAAATGTAAGCACTCAGCTGGTGAATGCAGCTAGACATATAGTCACCATTCCCACTTTTCCTTGTGGAAACAACCCAGTATTATTTACAGTTTTCATCTAATACCTGCTTTGACTGCTCAGTACTTCATTAAGCTAAATCAAGATTGCTGCTGAAGGAACTGAATACATTCATACAATGTCTTCTGCGTTCAGGAGAAATCTGGAACTTTTTCAAACTGGCTCACAAGATATCCACTTCTTTCAAAATAAGATATTCATGTTACTTTGTGCTTATTTACAGATGTTCTAATGATATAATACACAGATTACTAAAATTAAACAATGAGCTTAGGTAGACTTTTGTAGCTAGTGAGGGAGGGAGGCAGTGAGGTAGAGGCACAACTCATCAGTAGCAGCCACTGAACTCCCCATAAATACCACAACAGACTAGCATAGCTGGTCACCAGCATTTTGTTGTGTTTTGGGTGCTTGTATATTGACCAAACGTAAGCACTCAGCTAAAGTCAAAGCAGATAGAAGGCTAAATCACCAGTAGCAAGCACTGAAATAGCTGGTGAATGGTAGCAGGCAGCTAGCTAACCAGTCATCACTAGTAGTGTCAGCTAGCGCTAATCAACTCAGTAGCAGGGTCTCTGCTGTAAATACCACCAGCAAAACTATTTTTCCAGACATTAGACTTTTTTTTCTCAGCAAACACTTTATTTTTGAAATATTTAAGACGTAATAATACAGTAAGTGGTGGTTCTACATATGTGTTTTGAATGATTGTAAATTGGTGTCAATCCAACACCATTCCAGCATACACCATCATTAGCATGCTGTGACAATAAGAAGCCTTTCAGAGCAACACATCATCACTTTCTGAACACTAAGTATGGGCCACGTAAGTGTGCTGTGTTTGCTACTGCTGTTGTGTGGCGGGTAGATATGATTGCTTAAGTCATGCTAAAGGCGTCAGAAACACAATGTGCTTTGATGTCTTCGGGGGCTACAGTGTGCGAGACAACATGGAAACAGTCAAGGCTGCTCATTTCCCACTGAGCACCTCCCAGTCCGGGGGGAAGGTGTGTACAAGGGCATTTTCTGACACTGTCTTGATTGCAAATGAATTCACGGAGGTTGTTTTTATGCTGGCGTAGCTGTTTCACAATATTTCACAACACAGACAGCACATTTGTTATATATGTTATTAGTTAGAGATTAAAAACTCTGCTGGGAAAATCTGTAAACAAGCACTATTTTTCAGACATCATTCTGAAAGATCGAAAGGAACAAAATAAGTGACTATGTTAAAATAATAATAATAATAATAATAATAATATTAATGGATTAATATGGCCATAACCTATATATATATCTCATGACATATATACTGAAAGATCGAAGGGAACAGAATAAGTGACTATATTAACCCAATAATAAAACTAATAGTATTAATAATAGGTTATTAATGGATTAATATTGTCATCACCACTGCATATACATACATATGTGTTTTAGGCATGTAGAGACATTATATTTTAAAACATTTGTTTTTCCAGACAGGAAGCTTTTTCTTTCCAAGCTTCTCCTTGTGGAAACAACCCAGTATTATTTACAGTTCTCATCTAATACCTGCTTTGACTGCTCAGTACTTCATTAAGCTAAATTAAGATTGCTCCTGAAGGAACTGAATACATTCATACAATGTCTGAGGAGTCCGCAGCTTTGCTGCATCCTCTACCCTTAAGAGATGTGATGGCTCTCAGCAGACACAGATAACAAAACCGCAGTACCGTCCAGATCATATCTGAATGAGGTTTGAAGGATCTGATTGTAATCCAGTCACAATGTGACCTTGGTGGAGGGACACTGGTGCAGATTATGAGGTCCTTAAATGAGTACTCGGACATTGTACTGACTGTTTGAGTACACATGACTCCTGTAACTGCATTACTCCACACTGTGTCTGGGATGTGAAGCTTTGCCTTTGGTGTCATTGCGTGAAATGATACTAAACTATACTCAGGAAAGGAGGATTCCGGTTATCCTGAATGGATGCTGCTTCTTTAGCTACACAGAGAAGTTTTATAGTTTATAGTGAGTCATATTGTGTTCTAAACCACATCGTCATTGGCCTCTGGCCTCCAGTTCTAAACTAAAGAAGAAGAATCTTCACGGCAGTCGTGTCCTGGCTGAATTGCTGTGTTCAGGTTATGTGGAAAGTCATGTAAATTGAAAATTTTCTTTTAACTATTTCTTACAATAGGCTGACCTGATTCATTGTTTTGAGGAAAATACCATAATTTGGATTATGTTGGAAGAGTCCTGATCCAGATAGATGGATAGATTTGCTTTTACTACATTTAAAAGTAAAGGCTGCAGTGTTTGATTTGGTGTGGAAGTCAGTTTTCTACAGTAAAATAATGTTTTTAGCTATCGTTTAGTTTAATTTGGATACGATTCACGACAATAAGCATTCGCTTTTATACTGAATGCCTTACAAAACCACTGGACTGTCCATTCTAGCTAGAACAGATAGATTAGAGTCCAAGCCACCCTTCAGCTCAAGACACAACCAGAAACAATGAACATTAAAAAAGAGTTAAGCATTGCAACAGTTCAATTCTATGTGAATTTTCATTAAGCAGATGCTTAATAATAGATATTACTATTCATTAAATATCTATTAAACACATTTTCATGGTTTAAAGGGTTAAACATTGCAAAAGTGAAATTCAATGCATTTCAATAAGTACTTAGATTAGATACAATCACATTTTCAACATTAAGCACTAAATTTAATCCTGAACACCACCTTATAAGAACAGATACATCAGTCCAAGCCGACCTTCAGCCAAAGACACAGCCAGAAACAATGAACATTAAAGAGTTAAACTTTGCAACAATGCAATTCAATGCATTTCAATAAGTACTTAGATTAGTGCTTCACACTAAGAGATGGTCTTCAGCCTGTGTTTTGAAGGTCGTGAGGGACTCAATAGAAATTCGTTCCACCATCTGGGCTCACAGGACAAAGTGTCTTGATGCTTATCTTCCATTGAGTCTTGATGGATGGCGGGTCAAGTCGAGCTATATTTAAAGCCCAAAGGGTTCAAGATATGGATCGAGTTTTTGCGTTCACGTTGGTTGAACCGGTCCATTATTGACTTTGTAGGCAAACGTTAGTTTTTCGGATGCAGGGAGCCAGTGATACGAACGCAGCAGTCCAGTGATATGAGTGAACAGAGGAAGATAGAAGACATGATTTCCAGATCAGTTGCGAAGGGGCTGAATGCCCACATTGGAAGACAGGAGCGAGTCGTGGTACTCAAGCCTTGAGATGATGAGACACTGAAAAGGCACCTGGGTGGTCCTGCTATAGAGAAAAGGTCAACTCCTCTGCATGCTGTAAAGGAGAAACCTGTGTGAGCCTCCTTTACCAGCTGAAATCAAATCTCAGTCAGAAGACACTGAGTTTTGTTTCACTGCAGATAGTTAAAGTGGCCCAGATTTAATGGGGGAAACAAATATTATCCCGTGGAGTTTTTGTAGCCTCTGCCTGTATAGCTTGCATTTAATGGCTGTTTTGTACAAACTCTGCAGTTTCTGTCTTTAAAAAAAACCCAGGGAGAAGAAATTCAGCCAGACGGGTTTATTTCAGAGTCTTCCAGATTCAGAAGTCCAGAGTTGTTCTGTTGATTTACTTCACATCCGGTGCTATTATTCCCTTTCTCACTCTTTCTTTCCCCATTTCTCTTCCCTCTCACTTTACCTTGTTATACGAACTAAGTCCAACCAGGATTTAGAAACGTTTGACTGTGATATAATATATTAATACACTTAAAACATTGGCCAAAGTTAGCTCTCAAGTTAGAGTGCAATATTAAAATTTTGAGATGATCTTGGACAATGGCAGTGTTCTAGTCTGGACAATGTCTGGCATTCTCTGGACCCACTCTTCCATGAGAAAGCCACTCTCAACCAGATGGGTTTAAATCCATCTCTGCAGATCATGTACACCATACATGCTGATTGTCCTCCTTGGGACGAATGGAATCTTCCAGCAAGACAATGCTGGCCAAGATTTACTACCCAGGACTCGAACCCAATTGAGCATCTGTCGTGCTCATCTATGGATCCTTCCTCACGTGCCCTCTAGCAGCTGTGCGATGTGCTACTGTCAGCATGTCTCCACATACATGTGACAACCTACCAGGACCTTATTGAGCCTCCCAGCCCAGTCTAGCTGCTGTCCGTGCTGCACACTGTGGTCACACTGGATATTAGCCGGTGCTTATAATAATGTGTCTCGCCTGTGTAATTAAGAATTTTAATCTAAATATCAAACGCTCAGCTCTTTTAAGCTCTGACTGAACCTGTTCATTAGAATGATGATCCATAAGGTATTGATGGAGCCCCAGTTTAGCTCTTGCATTGTTTCCCTCCAAGAAAGTAACTTCTGATGTGAAAGGTTTCCAGTATAAAAGATGCTTCTGTGTTTAGGATTGAGTGCTATTGCCAATTGTTAGTGACCTTGCTTCAAGTCAGTCCGAGAACATGCTGTGTTTTTAGTTCCATCAGGATGCCTCCAACAGCTGGGCTGCTACACTCAACAGCTGTGATATCTTCATATTCATAACTTCTTTGTGAAAATGGTATATTTGGTATATATGCTGGTTGGTACAGTGGGCTGGGTTATATTGCTGCCCTCCATGCTGTAGGCTGGGATGTGATTCTCCACCTGGTTAACCACCTTGCACTATGCCAATAAGAGTTCTTGGGCAAGACTGTATATGTCCAAATATATATAAACCAGTGGGGAACACTCATGGCCCTCTACGTCCTCTCAGAGGGCCTAAAATATTCTTAACACACACACACACACACATATATATATAAAATTGTATTGTATCTACTTACAGTATCTACAACATCTAAACAATTACAAAAAGTGTTTAAATGTTGTAAATATTCAATCTGTGTTGGAGCGTGAGGGGTTAAGTGGAAGCCTGTGAGTCTGGGTCTCCCCCTATAAGGACTGTGATGCCTCGCAAAATGTTGGTGATTGGTGGTCCTGCTATTCATGTACAGAGGGGGCCAGGCAGCAAAATTGACCAATCTTATGTTCCTTCTAAGTGGGCGGGCTTAACTGTATGATCATTTCTGTCCGCTGTGGTGGCGCTAGCTGGAGAAACAGCTAGCTAGCTCTAGGCTACCACTGCTAGCTAGTTTGCTGAGTCACGATGGAAGCCGAAGCTAGCACTACCACTCCAGAGGAGGACACTGTTGCAGGGGCTATCATCCAATAGCGTTCAACCCATGTCCTGCCGAGGCTTAAGGGTCACGGTTCACTACTGATATAAACCCAAAAGCAGAACAGTCCTCCAACCAAAACCATCCAGCCGGCAGTGCTGCTGTGGTCAGAAAGGTCTATAACAGCGGTGTCTGATCTTATCCACAAAGGGCCAGTGTGGCTGCAGGTTTTCATTCCAACACAGCAGGAATACAGCTGGTCAGCAGTTGGAAGACTGAGATGAAATGATTAAACCAGTAGAATCAGGTGTGCTCTAGCCTGTTTGGAGCGAAAACCAGCAGCCACACTGGACCTTTGTGGACAAGATTGGACACCTCTGGTCTATAACAAAGACAAACACACTGAAATGTCTGAGGAGAAGACAGCAGTCAGAAGAGCTGGATGGGGACGAGGGTGAAATCTATTTGAACTGAATAGCATTAGTACATGCCATATTAAAGTTTGAGTGTTGTTGTGCGGTAGAAATGGATTTTCTTTTGTTGAGGGCATGAAAAGGTGTTACGAAAGCTTTGAATTTGATTTGAGGTATTGTGTAGAAACCCTGCTTGTACAATTACATGATGATAATTCCTTAATCACATCAACTCTCTGCTGTGTGGTCGTGTTTATTCCCAGGCAGACGTTTTTTCCAGACTGCGTCAGCACTTCTCGTTATCCAGTGTCGGTCCGACACTTTTCCCTGAAGCTCTGGCACAAAAAATGAATGGCTGAAAAGATAAATGACTGTTCGGAAAGTGGTGGAATTAAAATGTGGTCAATGAAGGTTAGTATAGGAAGTTCTGGGGCATTTAATACTAATACACAACAGCTTATTTATAGATCATCTGAATAGTCTTCATTTACCTTACTGATATTGCAGCATGGCTTGATATCTCAGCACTGCAGTGACACTGACATGGTGGTGGTGGTGGTGTGTGTTGTGCTGGTATAAGTGGATCAGACACAGCAGTGCTGCTGGAGTGTTTAAACACCTGCTGGATTGAGAATAGTCCACCAACCATCAACATCCAGCCAACAGTGTCCTGTAGGCAGCATCCTGTGACCACTAATGAAGGACTATAGGATGACCAACACAAACAGTATAGCAACAGATGAGCTACCGTCTCTGACTTTACATCTGCAAGGTGGACCAGCAAGTAGTAGGAGTCTCTAATAGAGTGGACAGTGAGTGGACACTCCAGCAGCACTGTGACTGTGACTTACTGTGAGAGAAGTAGATCATATCTTGAGCTCCAGTTTGAAGAACAAAGTGTAGTTCCAGATTTCTCCTTGACGCCCCAGACATTGTATGAATGTGTTCAGTTCCTTCAGCAGGAATCTTGATTTAGCTTAATGAAGTACTGAGCAGTCAAAGCAGGTATTAGATGAGAACTGTAAATAAAGCTACAAGCTTCTAGGCCTTCTAAAGGTATAAATTGGGCCTGTGACGGCGGTCCCTTTAGTCCAGCCAAACGTACTAACCACTACACCGCCGTACTAACCACTACACCGCCGTACTAACCACTACACCACCATGCTAACCACTACACCACCGTACTAACCACTACACCTCCATACTGACCACTACACCACCATACTAACCACTACACCTCCATACTGACCACTACACCACCGTACTAACCACTACACCGCCGTACTAACCACTACACTAACCACTACACCACCGTGCTAACCACTACACCACCGTACTAACCACTACACTAACCACTACACCACCGTGCTAACCACTACACTAACCACTACACCTCCGTGCTAACCACTACACCACCGTGCTAACCACTACACCACCGTATTAACCACTACACTAACCACTACACCTCCGTGCTAACCACTACACCACCGTACTAACCACTACATGGTTAGTATGTCTCCACTAGGATGGGTCTCCCCTTGTGAGTCTGGTTCCTCCCAAGGTTTCTTTCTCCAGTTAAGGGAGTTTTTCCTTGCCACTGTTGCCTCTGGCTTGCTCACAGTACTAACCACTACACCACCGTACTAACCACTACACCACCGTGCTAACCACTACACTAACCACTACACCTCCGTGCTAACCACTACACCTCCGAGCTAACCACTACAACACTGTGCTAACCACTACATTAACCACTACACCTCCGTGCTAACCACTACACCACCGTACTAACCACCACACCTTCTTGCTAACCACTACAGTAACCACTACACCTCCGTGCTAACCACTACACTAACCACTACACCTCCGTGCTAACCACAGTACTAACCACGACACCACAGTACTAACCACTACACCACCGTACTAACCACTACACCACCGTACTAACAACTACACTAACCCCTACACCACCGTACTAACCACTACACCACCGTGCTAACAACTACACCACCGTACTAACAACTACACTAACCACTACACCTCCCTGCTAACCACTACACCACCGTATTAACCACTACACCTCCGTGCTAACCACTACACTAACCACTACACCTCCGTGCTAACCACTACACTAACCACTACACCTCCGTGCTAACCACTCTTTTTGTGTTAAATCTACAGAAAATTACTCAAACTTTTGTGTAAGCAGTTACTAATAAGGTGGAGCGTAATCAGATTTAATGACTTTAACAGCAAAAAAACTGTGGTTAAAGTGGTTGCATTAGTCAAATGAATACTTTTCAGCTTTGTTTAGTTTATTGATGTTATTTGTAGGAACTTATCTCGTCAGTGTCTAAAAACTTTTCAAAAGTGCCAGATTTAATTGTCTTTAATTTTGCTAGTACTTTTATTAATTCCACTCCACTTAAGCCTGATAAGACTTGTGGTAGGTTTTTAAAAACTCTTGAATACATCAGTAACCCCTCAGGAAACTTTAATGGTCAAGCTAGACGTGTGACCTGAATGTATTATCTTCCTCTGTGTGCAACTTCAAAGTAAACCCTCATGCATACTTTCACTGTGTGGAACTCACTGGCACAGCAAAACAAGGTGATTTACCGTTTGCTTGTGTATTAATTGAGTTGTGTATGCGTTACAGGGGGCATGTTTTTATTAATACCATTATTATTTATGTAATTTTTGTGTTTAACATGTTGGCTACATTAGCACAAGCACATTGTGTAATGCTTCTAAGCACAGATCATAATCGTTAGCTTATTGTAGTGACTTACTACTGGCTGTGGACTACACACGGAGCCTCATAGTGCCGCAGTGGGGTAACAGAGGCTTTTTTTGGAGAAGTGTGCTGATTGGTAACCTGCCGTGCCATGCGCTGGCTTAAACAGTGCTGAGTGTTCAATAAAAGAGCATTCGCTTAAACCACTTTGAGTCCAGTGTTGTCTTCCATGCTGACGCTACAATGGTGTCAGAAGTGGGATTGCTCCCTTGTAAACTGGAGAGCCATGGCATTATTATAAGGTGACATCCCAGACAACATGTCTATGTGGGCCCTATATGGGATTTCACTGGGCTGTAAAGGTTTTCCGTGGGCTTTTTGATTGGTGATACTTGGGCCCCAGATGGGTTATAACTTTGGGCCCCAGTTGGGTCAGTTTGTGGGTACCCGTTAGGCTACAGGTGTCGCCCCCAGTGGGCTACCATTGTGGGGCCCAGTTAGGCATTTATTGTGGGCCCCAGTTTAAAGCTACAGTTGTGGGCACCACTTGGGTCACTGTCGTGTAGCCCAGTTAGGCTGCATTTGTGGCCCAGATTGGCTCTATTAGTGGTCTACATGGCCAAACACACACAGGACCCACATGGAGCCAATGGATAAATCTTTGTGGGCCCCAACTGGGTTGCCAAAAGTGTTTCCGGCTGGTGGCCTATCCTGACGAAGACAGGAGGCAAGGACCATGTTAGCTGCTACATACCACCCCACGGATAACAACAAAGCCAGTGTGTTCAGTGGAACACCACAGGAACTCATTTGATGTTAACGAAACCTTTGGAGATCTTATTTAATTAGGTTTTCATGTTTGGTGCATTATTATAATAAACTATTTAAACTGAGTATTTCAGGTATGTGATTTTAGACTCTTATTTGAAAGAAGGTACAAACTAGCTGCTAGTTTTGACATTTACTGAGCCGAGATTCTCTAAATGCCAGGTCTCGAGTTCCTCGTCCTGTTTTGTCCTTTTCTTTCTGACAGGAATGTGTGTTTTTCTGAAACACTGTTGATTTCACACTCAGAGAGACGCAGAGTGGCTGGCTGGCTGTAACAGTTCATACACACATGCTGCAATAACCCGCCAGACAAACTGTCTGCTAATGCTGTCAGTGCCTATTTAAACCTATACAGATATGAGAGAGAGAGAGAGAGAGAGAGAGAGAGCTCTGTGATACATTATCTGTGTGATACTGACACTAAGAGCAGCAATCCAATCTGTAAACCAGCAATCAGACAGTTTATACAGGCACTGATGTCTTCAGTATTAATGTTATTCAAGACTCCAAGCTGATTGGTTAGCGTTTCTGCTACTGAGTGCTGATTGGTTAGCATTACTGCTACTGAGTGCTGATTGGTTAGCATTACTGCTACTGAGTGCTGATTGGTTAGCATTTCTGCTACTGAGTGCTGATTGGTTAGCATTACTGCTATTGAGTGCTGATTGGTTAGCATTACTGCTATTAAGTGCTGATTGGTTAGCATTACTGCTACTGAGTGCTGATTGGTTAGCATTACTGCTACTGAGTGCTGATTGGTTAGCATTACTGCTACTGAGTGCTAATTGGTTAGCATTACTGCTACTGAGTGCTGATTGGTTAGCATTACTGCTACTGAGTGCTGATTGGTTTGCATTACTGCTACTGAGAGCTGATTGGTTAGCATTTCTGCTACTGAGTGCTGATTGGTTAGCATTTCTGCTACTGAGTGCTGATTGGTTAGCATTTCTGCTACTGAGTGCTGATTGGTTAGTATTACTCCTACTGAGTGCTGATTGGTTAGCATTACTTCTACTAAGTGCTGATTTGTTGGCATTACTGCTACTGAGTGCTGATTGGCTAGCACTATTGCTACTGAGTGCTTGTTGCTAAGCATGACTGCTACTTAGACGATGATAGGCAACTGCTACTGACTGTGGATTTGCTAATACTACTTCTACTAAGTGCTGATTGGTTAACACTACTGCTGATGAGAGCTAGTTGGTTAGTAATATTGCTATTTATAGATGATGATTAGCTACTGTTACTGAGTGCTGATTGGTTAGCATTACTGCTTCTGAGTACTGATTGGTTGGCATTACTGCTAATGAGTGCTGATTGGTTAACATAATTGCTACTGTGTGCTGATTGGGTAGCATTATTCCTACAAAGTGCTGATTTGTTGGCACTACTGTGCTGATTGGCTGGTAAGCAGATCCACTCATTGATGCTATATGACATGTAAGTTTTTAACAGCACTGAAATGTTTTAGCAGGACTGAATATTTTATGCTGCTGTTTGTTGAGTAAACAAGTGTTTTGTACAAAATCTTTATAGGAAGCAGTTTACAGTGGACTTGCTCTTCATCGCCCTCTAATGTCTGAGCAACCTGAAGTTCTTATTGAGTGGCAGTACTTCTCACTACATATTGTATTCCACTAATTAGCACGGGGCTAACTACGTGTTTACACCTTCACGCACTTGTCATACAGGCCATGTGGAGCTGTTCAGACACTAATAGACTCAATTACATGGTTTCTGACACTGTTTGACTAAAGCAGAGACAAAATTCAGGCTTGAGGACAGCTGCTTTGAGTGATGCAACATTTTCGCCCTTTGGATTTCAGTCACGACTCGGCGGCAGCTCTTCCAATTCACCATTAGAATTGCACCATTATATTATATTAATATCTCTGTCTTTCTCGGCCTGAAAAGGCTGATGTATTTCGGTTGCTGAAGCTCACGAGAGGCACGCGTGTCTGATGCAGTCGGTCCTCAGGTGGCTCAGCTCTATCTTTATCTTCTCCTCTCCTCCGATCGATCTCACCGCGTCTGTGGCGGGGAGGTCAGGGTAAAGCCGCGTCCTGATTGCTTGATCGATAGCGCAGTGGATTTGGATGAAATGGATGACAGGAATAGTTCTATTCTGCTCAATCCGATACTGAGCGTCTTCTCATTTAGGACTTGATGCATCGTCTTAAAGGAAAAGTGTGAAAAGTCAGGAAATGGTTAATGATCAGTAAAAGCCAGACAATGCCAGCAGGATGATAACATGGCTACAGATGAGCTAAGGCCAGCATAGCATAATGGTAGCTAAGGCCAGATGAAAGTTAGCATTAAGTAGCATTAAGTAAAACTCTCACAAAGTCATACACTACTGTATTTTCAGTACAGTAATGTCTTATAACGACTACTGAGTGCTGACTGGTTAACACCACTGCTACTGCTACTACTGACTGATAATATTGACTGCTGATTGGTTGGCATTACTGCTACAAGTTGCTGATTGGTTAGCACTACTGCTACTAACTGATACTACTGCTACTGACTGTTGGTTGGTTGGCATTACTGCAATTGTATGCTGATTGGTTAACGCTACTACTACTGACTGACTGATACTACTGCTATAGACTGCTGATTAGCTGGCATTACTGCTTCTAAGTGCTGATTGGTTAGCACTACTGCTACTGACTGACGGATACTACTGCTATTGACTGCTGTTTGGTTGGCATTACTGCTACAAGTTGCTGATTGGTTAGCACTACTGCTACTAACTGATACTACTACTGCTATTGACTGCTGTTTGGTTGGCATTACTGCTACAAGTTGCTGATTGGTTAGCACTACTGCTACTAACTGCTACTACTACTGCTATTGACTGCTGATTGGTTGGCATTACTGCTACTGAGTGCTGATTGGTTATCAGTACTGCTACTAACTGATACTACTGCTACTGACTGTTGGTTGGTTGGCATTACTGCAATTGTATGCTGATTGGTTAACGCTACTACTACTGACTGACTGATACTACTGCTATTGACTGCTGATTAGCTGGCATTACTGCTTCTAAGTGCTGATTGGTTAGCACTACTGCTACTGACTGACGGATACTACTGCTATTGACTGCTGTTTGGTTGGCATTACTGCTACAAGTTGCTGATTGGTTAGCACTACTGCTACTAACTGATACTACTACTGCTATTGACTGCTGTTTGGTTGGCATTACTGCTACAAGTTGCTGATTGGTTAGCACTACTGCTACTAACTGCTACTACTACTGCTATTGACTGCTGATTGGTTGGCATTACTGCTACTGAGTGCTGATTGGTTATCAGTACTGCTACTAACTGATACTACTGCTACTGACTGTTGGTTGGTTGGCATTACTGCAACTGTGTGCTTATTGGTTAGCACTCCTGCTACTGACTGATACTGCTATTGACTGCTGATTGGCTGGCATTACTGCTACTGAGTGCTGATTGGATATCAGTACTGATACTACTGCTACTGACTGTTGGTTGGTTGGCATTATTGCGACTATGTGCTGATTGGTTAACGGTACTACTATTGACTGTCTGATACTACTGCTATTGACTGCTGATTGGTTGGCATTACTGCTACTGGCTGCTGATTGGTTGACTGTACTGCTACTATGTGCTGACTGGTTAGCACAACCTCTACTGACTGCTGATTGGTTGGCATTACTGCTACAAAGTGCTATATATATTCCAGACAGGAAGCTCTTATTTTTTAAATATTTAAATAGTAGTAATACAGTAAGTAGTGCTTCTACATATGTCCGTGTCATGTCAATGAGTGCATGTATCATATATACAGTTAATGGTTTAACTCCTCTGTGATTGCAGCCTATTGTTCTTGTGATCAGATTCCTATTGATTATCGTATTGAATTATCTCTAAATCAATAAGCAGCATTTACTGCTTCTTTTCGTCTGCTCAATAAACCATTTTCTGTTTTACTTTCTGTTCCATTGCGGAGGAGAAATCAATGGTTTGAAATGAAGTCCTTTGTTTGATTTATATGATGCATTCTTGTCGTTTCAAGTGACTGTTTTATGAAACCTGTTCCACACGAGCCAATTGCAACAGTTGCGACAATGTTTCAAATAAATTGCAGGCCGCTTTGTTGTATAAAACTCAGGTTCAATTAAACCAGCATGTAGGTTTCAACCAACTAAAGTTCTGAAGTTAGCTCACGGTGACCTGAAGTTAGCACAATTTAATTCCAACAGGGACCAAACAATCTCTTTGTTTCCCAGTTTCTAAGAAAACGACCCAACAACTTTTGAGAGCAGCCCAAAGTGCAGGAAATCTGCTGAAATGTTTAATGAGATATTAATGGGACGTCCTGAGAGTGATCTAACCTAATGTGTCATCAAGTAGAGCAAGTTTAAATTTAGCTTGGCATTAACGTAATGAGATTTGAGTCTTGAACTCATTTGGTGACGCTGGAACATGAATTTATTCATCTGGTTTATACGTTACGGCAGGATGTGTCCAGATACGGGATGAATATAAATGAGTCATTTTTGGTTGCGGGAGATTCGTGTCATGATGGAGGTCTTCTGAAGAAATTATATTTGGTAATTCGATTAGCTCTGACCTGATGTTGATCAGTATTCTTTCCTGTACTGGGAGATGTTTTATTTCTGTTTTCACCCAAATGGTTTTCAGTGTTTCAGGCGAGTTAATCAGGCATGCTAATGAATTGGCCCACTGAAGCACCGGCCCTAATTTTGCTTGCGCGTTTCCTTGTTTGTGCAGATCAAGATGCCTGATTGTTTATTTACCTGAGCAGAAGTAATTTAGCTTTTAGTGAGATTGCATTTCGTCGAGGACATCGTCTAGAAACCTAAGGAGGCTTTCTGGTGGGGTAGTGGAGCTACAGCTGGAAAGTCTTACTAAACTAGTGGTTTATTTAAAGGCCTTTAAGTTTCCAGAGATGTACCATGAGGTGCATCTCCTACATATACATATATAGGCGGCACGGTGGTGTAGTGGTTAGTACGGTGGTGTGGTGGTGTAGTGGTTAGTACGGTGGTGTGGTGGTGTAGTGGTTAGTACAGTGGTGTAGTTGGTCAGTATGGTGGTGTAGTGGTTAGTTCGGTGGTGTAGTGGTCAGTGCGGTGGTGTAGTGGTTAGTAAGGTGGTGTAGTGGTTAACATGGTGGTGTAGTGGTTAGTATGGTGGTGTAGTGGTTAGTACGGTGGTGTGGTGGTGTAGTGGTTAGTACGGTGGTGTAGTGGTTAGTACAGTGGTGTAGTTGGTCAGTATGGTGGTGTAGTGGTTAACATGGTGGTGTAGTGGTTAGTATGGTGGTGTAGTGGTTAGCATGGTGGTGTAGTGGTTAGTATGGTGGTGTAGTGGTTAGTATGGTGGTGTAGTGGTTAGTTCGGTGGTGTAGTGGTTAGTATGGTGGTGTAGTGGTCAGTACGGTGGTGTAGTGGTTAGCATGGTGGTGTAGTGGTTAGGACGGTGGTGTAGTGGTTAGTATGGTGGTGTAGTGGTTAGGACGGTGGTGTAGTGGTTAGGACGGTGGTGTAGTGGTTAGTATGGTGGTGTAGTGGTTAGTACATACATTCATACAATGTCTGGGGCGTCCAGGAGAAATCTGGAACCTAACTTTGTTCTTCAAACTGGAGCTCAAGATATGATCTACTTCTTTCACAATAAGATATTCATGTTACTTTGTATTGGATGTATGCTTATTTGCATCTGTTCTGGAGTTCTTACTGGTGAAAATACACTTACTGATAAGAACTGTATGTACTCAGTGTCTCCTCCTGATTTCCTCCACTTTGGCATAGCTGTCAGACGAAGTGGTTTCAGATCTTCATACAAAATGTGTTTGGAAATGTTTTTGAATTGCTTCATTTAATCAAGGGCAAAAAAGTTGCACAACACCCAGCCAACCTTCAGCAGCAAGGACAGCAAGTCAACAGTCCTTACAACTGGACATCAATCTTTCACATCACTGCGGAGGAATTTTGGTCTGCTTGTCTTTGCAGAGCTGCTTTAATTCAGCCACATAGTAGCTATTCAAGGCTTAGCCTATGAGTTTATTCCTTTTCAGTCATTCGGAAGTGGACTCGCTTTTGCACTTCTTGCTGCGCAACCCAGCTGAGCTTCATATCAAGGACTGATGATTGAATGTTCTCCCAAAGCAGGAGGGCAGGCTTCAAGGTTCTGTCAATTAAGGCACCCAGGCAGCACAATATTTCCACATCATTGCACTACCACTGCCATGTTTCACTGCTGATGTGATTTTCTTATTGTGGAATGCTCTGTTAGCTTTACACCAGATGTAGCATTTTCTAAAAAGGGTTAGGGTTAGGCTTAGGCTTAAACTTAGGGTTGGGGTTAGGGCTAAAAGGCTTGGCGGTCACTGAAGTGGTGGGAAACATGAAATAAGCCTTTATACTTGCTAATCTTGGTAAGCAGTGGTTTTCACATTGCAGCTCTCATGTGGATGCTGGTTTTGGCCAGTCTCTTTCTAATGCTGATCCTGTCTGAAGTGAGTGAGGGATTACCTGTTGGTCTGGGTTCTTTCCTGACTTCCTGGATTAGTCAGTGCTGTGCTCGGCAGGCTGGTATCTTCTGGGAGGATCCATTACTTATCCAAGGTTTCTCCATTTGGAGTCCCAGAGCCTCAGATATGGCTTAGCAAGTCTTTCCAGACTATCTTTTATTGCCTTCCTCATTTCCTGCAGAGTTGGTAGACACAGCAGTGCTGCTGCTGCAGTGTATAAACACCTCAGTGTCACTGCTGGACTGAGAATAGTCCACCAACCAAAACTGTCCAGTGGGTAGCGTCCTGTGACCACTGATGAAGGACTAGAGAACACAAACTGTGCAGCAACGGATGATCTACAGCTCTGACTGATCTATCATCACTCACTTTACATCTACATGATGGACCAGCAAGTAGTAGGATTGTCTAATAGAGTGGACAGTGAGTGGACACAGTGTTTAAACACTCCAGCAGCACTGCTGTGTCTGATCCACTCACACCAGCACAACACACACTAACACACCATCAATCAATCAACCTTTATTTTCACTCGGGAGTTCATTGAGGGGGAACCTCATTTACAATGTCGCTGAGCATTACGGTTTGTAAACAAAAAAGGATTAAAAATTAATTAAAATACAGTTTTTTAATTTTAAAGAAAATGAAGATAAATTGTAAAAGAAAAACAAATAAAAACTGAATAAGAAACAAGACCAAGAATAAGACAAAAGTGATAATGTCAATAAAAATAAATATAGTAGTAAAACTTAAAATAGTAAAAGAAATAATAATAATAATAATAAACAAATATAAATAAAAGATACATATAAAGCAAATAAATATACATAAATACAAATAAATATAATTAAAAGAGTAATAAAAATCAAGTCAAGGAAATTAAAATAGAAAAATACAAAACTACTGAATATCAATATGATAAAACTGTTTATTAAAATTAAATAAAGCATTAGCAGGTCGTGTGGAGAATGACCCACCACCCATCTGCTCTATGGTGGTCCTGTGGGGGTCCTGACGTTGAAGAACAGGGTAATAAAGTATACAGAGAATCAGATGAACTAAAGTCAAAGTGTAGCTCCTGTATGGACAGTGAGTGTAGATACAAGCAGGTGGTTTTAATGTTATGGCTGATCTGTGTATATGTCTATACAGTCTTTGCTCTCTGTAATGAATGCGGGTTGAAACAGAGAAGCGTTTTGTAGAGATCTAATTACCTTCATTGGAATGTGATTATCCAGTATGCATGTTTGCAGCCTGTCATAGTTATTTATCTCTGTTTACTTCCTGTTTCACTAAGCTAATAACTTCTAATCACTATCTTATCAATTATGCATTCAGTGCCAGTGGGCTGATTGATCACTTTTTCCATGTAACAACATAATGGCTAATTCCACATGCTGATTTTCTTTTGTGTTCAGAACACCAAAAGCGATGCTAATGATCTGATTGATTGGGGTTTTCTTGAGGAAAACGTCTTTGCATAAATGTCTTTCTGGTAACACACATACGCTACACTCATATGAACTCGAGTGACATCCCATTCCTAATCCATCCATTAAGGTTTGGATGCAGCTGATCAGCCTTTGAAACTCATTCCAAGAAGCTCTCTACGCTCTGTTCTTGAGCTGATCTGAAGGCCATATGAAGTATCGAGGTCTGTAGCGATTGACATATATACCTTGTGTGTATGTACTGTTCACTGAGTATGAGATTGTTCATTGCTAAAGATAAAATATTTTACTCTTCTTTGTGTTCATGTATAATAGAAATACAAATTTTACACTGTTACGCACTGTTAACTGTTAATTGTGTAATATTAAATAAGCACTTAAATATCTAGCAGTTACTAAAATTTGAATAAACGGAAACTTACAATCTAAAATAATTTTAGATTGTTTTCTTGTTAATTACCTCTTCTTTCGCTATATATGTATTCTACATGGAATTATGAGCTCTGGATATATTTTACATCCATCCATCCATTATCTTCCGCTTTATCCCGCTAGTCAGGGTCACGGGGGGCTGGAGCCAATCCCAGCGTCATCGGGTGGAGGTGAAGTCCATTGCGTGGCCAACACACACTCACACTCGAGTGAGCGATCAACCTAACATGCATGTGTTTGTACTGTGGGAGGAAACCCACTCAAGCACGGGGAGAACATACACACTCCACACAGAACCACCCGGACCGGGAATCCAGCCCAGATCATCTTACTGTGAGGAGACAGTACTGACCACTACACCACCATACTAACCACTACACCACCGTACTAACCACTACACCATCGTACTAACCCCCACACCACCGTACTAACCGCTACACCACCGTACTGACCTCTACACCACCGTACTAACCACTACACCACCGTACTAACCACTACACCACCATACTAACCACTACACTACCGTACTAACCACTACACCACCGTACTAAACACTACACCATCATACTAACCACTACACCACCTTACTAACCACTACACCACCATACTAACCACTACACCACCATACTAACCACTACACCACCGTACTAACCACTACACCACCTTACTAACCACTACACCACCGTACTAAACACTACACCACCGTACTAAACACTACACCACCGTACTGACCTCTACACCACCGTACTAACCACTACACCACCATACTAACCACTACACCACCGTACTGACCTCTACACCACCGTACTGACCACTACACCATCATACTAACCACTACACCACCATACTAACCACTACACCACCGTACTGACCTCTACACCACCGTACTGACCTCTACACCACCGGACTGACCACTACACCACCGTACTGACCACTACACCACCGTACTAACCACTACACCACTGTGCTGACCACTAGCTGTTTATGTAGCAGTGTTCTCTCCTCATCTCTCCTCATAAAACAGATTACTGAGACACTCTAGTTAGAGAGAGACTGCGACCAATGTTTTATCTTCGTTAAGCTACTGGCTACCTGGCTAAGCTACCAGCTGGCTGTCCAAAACAATAGCCTGAGGCTTAAAGATCCACTAGCATAAATGCTAATATTTCGAGTATAAACCAGCAAAATGGTCAAAGACTAGATGCAGAGTTGCAAATAAATTTCTGTTTTGTGTGATTTAAGACAAGAAACAATTCATAACATCAGAGAGAATTGGAATAACTTACGTTTGATAATGACTTGTAGCTTTGCTTTTGTCGGCCATGTTGGAAAACATTTTTCCAGTGCTGCATCGTGGGACTGCCTTAGCGGCTGAGGAACCATGCATTGCTTCCTTATGATTGAGCCAAAATACGGTGCCTCAGTAAACAGCATGTTTAAGGTTTAAGAATTGGGACAGCCTACATGTCGGGAGGTTTTGAGACAGACCCATAGTCTAGTCTTGTGCTCGAGTTGCTCATTTTAGCCTGTTTTGCTGAGGAGAAGCTAAAAAAGCTGTTGACTGATATTGCGCCCACCATACTGTCTGAGGTTTAAGAATCCAGAGTGTCCGCAACCAAAATTGATGCTATTATAGCCACGTTATTAGCAGTACTGCTCCAGCAATACCAATAACGTTGTACGTCCTTTGATATTGGCTGTTATTATTGAGCAGCGTTCAGGTTTATTTCTCAATGCAGCATGGTTCTTCATGGAGGCCAGATGTGGAGATCCCTTGGCGGGGGTTGGGTTGGCGGGGGGAGGTCGGATGTTTTATAAAATACTGACTTTAAACAGAGATTCTCTCAGCTTTTATTCTGAACTTGGCTTAATAACTTGTAAATACTGTAGACCAGAGGAGGACCCCTGTGAGTCTTGGTTGCTTCCAAGGTTTCTTCCTCCAGTCTTGATGGAGTTTTTCCTTGCCACCGTTACCTGTGGCTTGCTCACTGGGTGATACTTCATCTTCCCATGTTCTAAAACTTCTGTAAAGCTGCATTGACATCATTGTAAAAAGAGCTTTGAAAAAATAAACTTGACTTCAACCTTTATCTAACAAACAAAAGTCCAAGGAAAGTATTTCCAATGCTTTCACTGACCAACCTAATTGCATTTTGTGAACTTTAAAAAAATCCAATTTAATGTTTGTGACACACTTTAAAACAAGGTTAGGACAGAGGCCTGTTTACCACTGCATCCCATCAGCTTCCTAGTAATTACACTGTTTAATGGTTTGGAAACTGAGGATACTGAGAGCTTCAAATTTGCAAGTGGAATTTCTGCCCATTCCTGCTCAGTACAAGACTTCAGCTGCTCAGCAGTCCAGGCTCGTCATTGTCTGATTCTCCTCTTCATGATGCACCATACATTTTCAGTAGGAGTCCTGGACTGCAGGCAAAGCAGTCAAGCACATACACACACACACACACACACACACTGTGTCTACAAAGTCACTCTGTTAAAGCACATGCAGGGTGAGGTGTCTTACTAAAACAACCATGGAAACAAAACATGATCGTACAGGCAGCATGTGTCTTCCTTCAATTCCAATATATGCCAGTGGTACCATCACACATTTGCAAGTCTCCCATGTCGTGGTCACTGAAGCCCCCAAACACCATGACCGATGTTGGCTTTTGCAGCTTGGACGGTCCCTTTCGTCAGAGAACTCAACATAGACACATCTGACCAAAGCACACATTTGCTCTGGTCATGGCTGGATTACTGACCGGGCCAGTGGGGGGCTTGGCCCAAAACTTTTGCGATGCCTATCAACATTTATGATACAATATATTTTTATTTCCAAGGGCCATTTTAAGGATCCTCTGACTTTTAGGGACTTTGACCCCTCTTGGGGGCCCTAGCCATGCTTTTGGGTCCCCTAGCCATGCTTTTTGGCCCCTTATGAGAATGGACGAGGTGTTGAAGCACCGCTCTAACTTCGACTTCTGGCTATTAGGGGTCCCAGGAAAAAGGAGGGCATAATTTTAGATGGCCCTGGTTATGGGAGCCTTTACCAGGGGGCCCTAGAGAAGAGCAGGGCAGACCATTAGAGGGCCCTTGATCACGAGTGGCGCGGGTTGGATGGGGGTTAGAGTTGCCCAGGGGCCCAGACTGTCCTTAATCTGTCCTTGGCTCTGGTTATCGGAGTATGTGAGATGGATAGAATTGAAGTTTCCCTGAATCTATTAACAGTATTCTGCAAATTCTTTGCATTCTCGAGTTAAGAAAGTACGTTTTTTTGAACTGATTGATCATTTTCTCATCAAGTTTGATGCAAAGGCGTGAGTTTGATGCATTTTGCTTGCAAAATGAAAAAGTTTGATGGTTTTTGCAAATAGTCAGCCAAACTCAATTTCTTGGTACTTTAGTCAGTGAAATAAAGATGCAAGAGAATTAACAAATCACAGCTTGTTTTTATTGCATGTCATAAAATGTCCGTGTTCTTAGAAATTTGGGTTGCAATTTCTAAATAGTCTAAATAATCTGGGAGCAGACTTTAATGAGCCAATGTCTCTGAATTGAGGGACTGAAAAATGGTAGATTTTTATGAATGTTGCATTATTTATATATGGCTAACCAGCAGCTGGTGTACATTCATCAGCCAGCCTAAAAACAAAGTCATGAATCAATTAGGATGATCTTCTCTGTGGAGGCTAGCAAGCTCTCAGGTTATGATTTCAGGAGCTGGACTTAAGGCCTTACCCTGCATTTACCCTGGCAGTGACGCAATGCAACAAAACAACAGAAGGTCATTCATTTTCAATGAAAGTTGGCCATTTCCGGCAACAGGGGGCAACTCTTTGGGGTTGCGAAGTGGATGGATCTGGGTGGGTAGGTCTGATTTGTGATAGAAAACTGGGTGGGAAGGTCTGATTTGTGATAGAAAACTGGGCGGGAAGGTCTGATTTGTGATAGACAACTGGTTGAGAAGGTCTGATTTTTGATAGAAAACTGGACGGGAAGGTCTGAATTGTGTTAAAGACTGGACAGGAAGGTCTGAATTGTGGTAAAAACTGGGTGGGAAGGTCTGATTTGTGATAGACAACTGGGTGGGAAGGTCTGATTTGTGATAGACAACTGGGTGGGAAGGTCTGATTTGTAATAGACAACTGGGTGAGAAGGTCTGATTTGTGATAGAAAACTGGGTGGGAAGGTCTGACTTGTGGTAAAAAAAACTGGGTGGGAAGGTCTGATTTGTGATAGAAAACTGGACAGGAAGGTCTGAATTGTGGTAAAACTGGGTGGGAAGGTCTGATTTGTGATAGACAACTGGGTGGGAAGGTCTGATTTGTAGTAAAAACTGGGTGAGAAGGTCTGATTTGTGATAGAAAACTGGGTGCGAAGGTCTGACTTGTGGTAAAAAAAACTGAGCGGGAAGGTCTGATTTGTGGTGATAACTGGGTGAGAAGGTCTGATTTGTGGTAAAAATTGGGCAGGGAGGTCTGATTTGTGATAGAAAACTGTGGGAAGGTCTGACTTGTAATAAACTGGGTGGGAAGGTCTGATTTGTGGTAACTGGGTGGGAAGGTCTGATTTGTGGTAAAAACTGGGCAGGGAGGTCTGATTTGTGATAGAAAACTGGGCGGGAAGGTCTCAATTGTGGTAAAAACTGGGTGGAAAGGTCTGATTTGTGGTAAATCCTAGGGGGGGGGAGGTCTGATTTGTGGGAAATCCTGGGCGGGAAGATCTGAATTGTGTTAAAAACTGGGTGGGAAGGTCTGATTTGTGATAGAAAACCGGGCATGAAGGTCTGATTTGTGGTAAAAACTGGGTGGGAAGGTCTGATTTGTGGTAAAAACTGGGTGGGAAGGTCTGATTTGTGGTAAATCCTGGGGGGGAGGTCTGATTTGTGGGAAATCCTGGGCGGGAAGATCTGAATTGTGTTAAAAACTGGGCGGGAAGATCTGAATTGTGTTAAAAACTGGGTGGGAAGGTCTGATTTGTGATAGAAAACCGGGCATGAAGGTCTGATTTGTGGTAAAAACTGGGTGGGAAGGTCTGATTTGTGATAAACTGGGTGGGAAGGTGAGGAACTGATCGCTCCAGGTGAGGAGCGATCAGTGATTTGGGTTACACATCAGATTAACTACCACATGAATTGAAACTTGTCGGATGAATCAACCAATTAGACTTTGTCACTCTAGTCGATCTAGAAGTTCTAGATACATCACCAACCAAGATACAGTCTAACCAGGTTTGTGGTTAGTTGTTAGATCGTTAACCAAAAATGATACATTGTATCGTAAACGTTAGACGTCTTGCAGCACAACCATGAAGATGTAGTACATATTGAAAACATACTTAGTCTCAGACTTATCTAAATATGCGACCGTGGCCCAATTTAGCTTCTGCTTGTTAACGTAGGATTTATGGCGCCACCTATTGGACATACCTGGTACTCACGTAGGTGTCCAGACAGGGTCTTTGCACAGGTTACTGATTTATTTTTCTCTCTGTTATTGATTATGTCTGGTAGGCCATTGCACAGCTAATGGCTGAAGATGAACTTTATAGAAAAGGCAATTTTCAGTGATTGATTGTTCTGTTTTAATTGCTACGTGGCTGAAATGTCTAACCACCTCCAATTTACTATCAGCATGGGGTGGCATTTCAATTCCCCAAAAGACTTTCTCTCAAATACATTTTTTATGGTGTGTTGAGGAACAAACAATCCAACCTCGCAGTCATTCCCAGCAGGTCCTATTCTCCTGTTATGGATTAGACCATCTGGCACTTCCTTCATTTCCTCGAGAAGGTTGACTTTCATGCCAGCAGTCGGAACTTTTTTCCCTAATGTGAACGAGTGGAATTCTGAATCCGGGTGCTGTCTTACTGTTTGATGGAGTTGTCCTTTAAAAGAACACTCATTGAGTGGTTTTAAATGCCATCTCTGTCTGCTGAATCTGTGGCCTACAGTCGATTAGCATTGAGCAGAAATTCCCTGTGGAATAAAGAAAAAAAGAGAGAATCATTTCAGTCACTCCCGCTTTCTGCTGTGGACGCCATACTTTTGCATATGTAACCCGCATGTAATGTTTTGCTTGAACGGAATGATGTTCAATATGTGCCGCTGGCATACACCGGTCTCCAGCAGAACCTGCCAATGATGAATGCCAACCGCACGTGGAATGTATTGCTTTTTTCCATATTTTATTTACATTATTAATTTAATGATGAATGTCATGTGTAAAGCACAGCATATACTGAAATCATATTTAACATGCCACTGATGCTCACCAATTTTAAATGGCATATAAACTATGTGGCCAAAAGTGTGTGGACACATGACGTCACACCTAGATGAACATGTTGGACATTGCCCACCTCCCGGTCTGAGGGAATTTCTGCCCATCCATTCATCTATCCATCCATTCATTATCTTCCACTTTATCCTGCTGGACTGGGTCATTGGGGGGACGGGTCGGGAGCCAATCCCAGCATCATCGGGCAAAGGCGGGGTACACCATGGACAGGTCGCCAGTCCATCATATGACCAACACACACTCACACCTACGGGCAGTTTAGAGTGAGGATCAACCTAACATGCATGTGTTTGGACTGAGAGGAAACCGGAGTACCAGGAGAAAACCCACTCAAGCACCGAAAGAGCATGCACACTCAGAACGGCCCAAACTTTGACTCAGACTGGACTAATACCAAGTCTTTACACAGACTTAGTCTCAACTTTAACTATGTCTTGGTTTAACTTCTATTATTCGACTTCGTCTTAGACTTGAGACTACAAATGCTTTATCTTGACTCAACTTTTACAAAGTCTCTATCTTGACTAGGCTTAAATAAAGTCTCTGCCTTGACTGAGACACGGCCACTATAAAGCCGTGGTCTTGACTTGGTCTTGAATTCTACAGTGTCTCGGACTTAACAAAATATCTATCTTGAATTGAATATAATTAATACAAAGTGTTAGTCTGGGCTAATACAAACTCTGTGTTGACTCGGACTGGACTAATACAAAGTGTCAGTCTTAATTCAGACTAAACTAATACAAACTCTTAGTCTTGACTCGGACTGGGCTAATACAAAGTCTCAGTCTTGACTCAGACTAAACTAATACAAACTCTGTCTTTATTCGGCCTGGAATTATACGAGTCTTAGTCTTAACTCTGCCTAAACTAATACAAGCTCTCAGTCTTGACTCGGACTGGGCTAATACAAAGTGTCCGTCTTAATTCAGACTAAACTAATACAAACTCTTAGTCTTGACTCGGGCTGTACTTATACAAGTCTCAGTGTTGACTCGGACTGGACTAATACAAAGTTTCATTCTCGACTCTGACTGGGCTAATACAAACTCTCAGTCTTGACTCAGACTAAACTAATACAAACTCTTAGTCTTGACTCGGACTAAACTAATACAAACTCTTAGTCTTGACTCTCAGTGTCGACTCGGACTGGGCTAATACAAGGTCTTGGTCCTGACTCCTGTGTCTGATTCTCCAGTTAGGTCTTGGATTGGACTCTAGTGGCCTTGGCGGCGGTAGAACTGAGTATTTGAAGGTAATCTTATTTGTTTTTAGGTGAAATATCGAATTCTCTTACACTGAGCCGAGCAGCTGAGGACACACAGACCCCATTGTTACAGAGCGTAGTGTAAATCTTCTCTGAGTAAACTCTGACAGGAGCGTAACAGATTGCAGCTTCCTTAGAGATGTTTGTGTGTGTAGACTCTGAATTCCAAGAGTAAACATCAATCTGAGCACATTTCTCAACACTGTCAAATATTTGAGAACCTTCATATTACAATCCCACACGTATCTCTCTCTCTCTCTCTCTCTCTCTCTCTCACTCTCTTGTCTCGAAATCACACCGTGTCTCTGATGGCTGATGTAGAGAGATATTGAATCGTGTTATTTTTATTAAAAGAGCTCTGACAGACACCTAACGTGCCTGTTTAAACCAGACTATAATCATTATAAGTCTCTCTCTCCCTCTCTCTCTCCCCGCTCTGTATATGCACAGCTGTTCATGTTGATTGATGCTGCAACAGACATCCAGGCTGTGCATGTTTACTATGCTTGTTTTAATTTTACAGTGAGGTTTTAAATTAACGAGCCCTGTTAGCTGTCTGCTAACCAGGTCAACCTATTCTAATGCCAGTGTTTGTTATATATTCAAACATCTTCAAAGCTGAGAGTAACAGAGAGATGGAAAGAGGGAAAAGAAGACAAGGCATGAAAC
>CM038717.1:37029198-37146698 GCA_021613375.1 Megaleporinus macrocephalus
CGCTTTAGAACTGACTGTTTACCATGAACTGTGAACAGACGGCCAACTGTTTTAAAACTTTTGACTGGTAGTGTTCTTAAACCTTTGACCGGTAGTATATCTCAGCGTTGTCCGAAGACAAACAAGTATCTCTAAAATGATAGCTTTGCTTTCTACTCGTCTATAAAGCTCTAAATAATCCAGCAGCTCACAGAATCACAGAACAACAGTGTATGTTTCAACTCGAGATCTTAGATCTGCAAAAGTGCTCTATAACAATAATATGTATTATTATTATTATTATTATTATTATTATTATTATTATTATTATTATTACTACAATAGAGGACCAAAACCTTCTTTACTCTCAATGGGAAGGTATTATTTTCAAAGCAGTTCTAAACCATTTTCATGTCCAATCAGGAATTCTGAAGACAGTGTAAAGAACGACTGTAGAGTTCATATTATACAGGAAACTAAACTAAAATCTGGATCTGCTAGATTTATATGCTGTACTTCTGTTTTCAGTTTTCACTCTCAATCTGAAACGCTCTGTTAGAGCTCCTACGTCTTTAAGCCCCGCCTCCCTATGAACCCAGGTTGCTCTGACTGGTAAGCTTGCCCACTCTGTTCTGATTGGTCAGGACCCACCAGAGTGTTCCTCCCCTCACTTCACTGTGGTTGTTTTTACAAATGGTGTCAGTTCTGCCGTATCAGTTTGAGTTAGAGTCCGATCCTGAAAGTCTAGTAGAACAAGTTGGTAGACCCACCATCACAAGCTAGACCAGAGCAGGGCATTTCATAGTGGTCAGTTTTGAAAGCATCGGGTTCCTTGGGTTTTTAGGGACTTTCTCTAAGTGAGTCTCTTTATGCATGCTCATAGACAGGTTCTCCTTGTGAGTCTTGGTTCTTATCAGTTGGTTCCTCTTTTTGTTCTTAGGTTCTTCTGGAGTGCTGGAGTCTATCCCAATGTTCATTGAACAGGGAGCAGAAAACACCCTGGACAGGCCACCAGTCCATCCCAGGGCATAAATAATATAGAGTTAAAGATGTAGCAGACACAAACGCATCAAGACTCTGGTTTTTGATACTGCATCAATTCTTGAAAACACAGTATCTGTTTTTCTTACAGATTTTATTCATTCATGGATTTTCCAAGGTTGGGGTGGTGGTGGGAGTGGGGGTGCTGGGGTTCTTACCAAACTACAACTTTGTTTACCGTGTTGACTAAAGCCAGTGGGATTCCCGCTGGATGCTCCTAAACGCTTTTTAAGTTCCCAGAAAGTTGTTCTGTGAAACGGTTGCGCTGCCGGAGAAAATGAGTGCATCTAAATGCACATAGTAATCTGATAACTGCAGAAACAACGGATTATGGCTGGAATTCATTTAACGTGTTTACGATCTCTTCAGTAATCTGATCTCGAGAAAACTTGGGTCTACACGCGTCACTCAGTAATCAGGTTTCTTTCTAATTGCACTTCTGCTGTTGCTGAACCAACAAACTCTCCAAAAAGACGCAGGGCATGACTGAAGGTTCGGGCCTCACTGTTTTTTTTAAAGAAGCTCTGGGACGTCATGCGGCTCCAGGTTGCTTGTTTTCTGGTAATTTGTTTCTGTTTCAGGGTTGTAGTTTGTAAGTAAATGCAGCATCAGGGTGATTCCATCATCACAGCAGTCAGTTATATAGAATAGTATCAGTAAGACCACTGACCATAACACTACAGCTTTTTAAAAATATAGTCCACCGACCAATCAGTTCCAATGTCACATTGAATATATCATAAATCTGAATATTGCAGGTTCTAGACACTTGAGGACATTATATTTAAAAAGCTATTTGTTCCAGGAAGTTTTTATTCACTCAGTAAACACCTTATTATTAAATATTAAACAGTATTAATAGTGAGTAGTGCTTTTGCATACGTCAGAGTGTTTGTTTAACCCTTTCCAAGCTTCTCCTTGTGGAAACAACCCAGTATTAGTTACAGTTCTCATCTAATACCTGCTTTAACTGCTCAGTACTTCATTAAGCTAAATCAAGATTGCTGCTGAAGGAACTGAACACATTCATACAATGTCTGGGGCGTACAGGAGAAATCTGGAACTACACTTTGTTCTTCAAACTGGAGCTCAAGATATGATCTACTTCTCTCACAATAAGATATTCATGTTACTTTGTATGTAGGATTATTTACATCTGTTCTAATCAGATCTGGTGGTGAAAATACACTTATTGATTAGATAGACTTTTAAACTATCAGCTTAAGTGCCTAAAACTTCTGTACAGTAGTGTAATGTAGTGAAATATTGAAAAAAGAGAAAGATATGTTATATTAATAGGTATATTAATGGCCTTTAATGACCGTCCTCCTGTCCTGCTGAATACTGTTGGAAAACCATCAGGGCTTCCTTCCTAACCTTCATTCGTGGCATCCGTTACACCCTCGACTGCATCACTGCATCATCCAGATGAACCAGCATTGAGATATGATGGGACTGTTTCACTGTTTCAGCTCACTCCCACTTTCCACAAAGACTCCTCTACCTGTGCAGTTTCTAAAGCTTCTACCATCCAGACTTCAAGCTTCTACCATCCAGAGCTTCTCTCAGCTTTTATTCTGAACTTATCTTAATAAACTGTAGATACTGTTTGATCAGAGGAGGATGGTTCTCTCCTTGTGAGGCTTGGTTTCTCCCAAGGTTTCTTCCTCCAGTCTTGAGGGAGTGTTTCCTCACCACCGTCGCCTCTGGCTTGCTCTCAGGGGGATACATGCTGTGACTTCGTATTTTCAGACTTCTGTAAAGCTGCTTTGTGACAACATTGTTGTAAAAAGCGCTACACACATAAACCTGACTTTAAAACCAATGAAAGAACATTAAACTGCAGTCTGTACTGCAGGAAGTAAGACATTCATATTTTCTTGTCTGGGTTTGAATTCATGCTGTTATATTCTGTACAGGCTGGAGTTTGTCAATACTCATTGTAGATAAGCCAGTATGCAGCACATTCTAATGATCTACACGTGAGAAATAGAAGCATCGTCATATAATATTCTGAATATTTGGTGTTGTTGTTTAGTGTGTGTGCACTTGTATATTTATTTGTTTACTGTAAACTACACTGGCGAAAATGATATCTTTGCAAGTGAACTGTAGTCTGCATAGTTAATGTCTCACAATCAAGTTGTTGTGTCAGAAGTCGTGCAGAGAATTAAAAGGTGATGATTTAATTAAGAGGCAAAACACAAAAGGCAGAGGCAAAAACAAAGCGAAGGACATACCAATAGCAGAGACGAAGAAACAGGTGAAGGTCGGTAAAAGGGACTAGGCGAAAGATGTGGTCAGAAAAAGTGTATATAATAGATTATGTATATTCTTACAGCAGTCTCATGAGAAATATAAGAATTAATAACTGCTTTACTCGCTAAGACATCATATATTACAGTGGGTTTAGTATTACTGGGTTCAGGGTTCATTCTAAAGGTTCACCTTCTTTATCTTCATCTTTATCTTCGTCTTTATATTTCCTGCAGTTCAGTGACTTAATTAAAGTTGAACTAAAAGTTTGACATTGTCTTTGCTAATTAAGTTTATGTTATTACTGATAGAAACTCTCTGTAAAGTACTCTTAGCTGCCACTGCTATGAGAAGTGCTCTATAAATAAAGCTTATTATTATTACTATTGTTATCATTAATGATAGGACACGCCTGTGACTGGGTTCAGGTGTGACTACATCTCTTATATGAATCTGCTGGCAAGGCCTTGTTTAGCCTGGCAGTTCAAATCTGATCTGCCATATCCAGATTGTTTCCAGATGGATTTTCTTAGTCTGTACAGCAAAAAAAGATAATAATAAAAAATAAACAAGAAATTGGATCCAAATCATATTTGGATGTGGCTTGTAATGAGATTCCAAACAGATTTGTTTTACAGATGCGTCTCAGTCTGGACAAATTCGTTTTCAGAATATTTTTGTAGTTCAAGTAGTGATGGAGTGATGGAAGTGCTGGGACTTGCTAAGCAGTTACTGATGCCGGCTGCAGCAAGCCGTGCAGATAGGTTGATGGTGTCTGGACGCACGAATCCTATCTGATCACAAATAATGGTGCGGTGCGGTCAGTCGCCTCAAAAGCTCTGAAGCAAATCTGATTTGCCTGCAGTCTGAAAACAGCCTTTGTGTAGCACTGATCAAAGTAGTTCACATGCTGAGCACCATGTCGGGCGAATAATGAGGAACTTGTGAAGTCTCTGCTTTAGCAATGTTAAACTTGGTGCCTTTCTTTGGCTTTTGCCAGGTGTAGCTGTTTTCTGACCTGGGCAGCCAAATCTAATGGTCTTGTAGCCATTGCAGTTTGAACGTCCTCATTTTCAGCTTCATAGTGTCGCACCTGTGCTTACTAAAATTAGTAATAAGTGATACTAACATCAAACTAGGTTCAGATAGCGCTACGCCTTAGTCACAGAGGACCTTGATGGGAAGTTGAAGGATTAACACATTTATTGCTTTACAAACAATGCAATAATACATTCAGCACAAATTTATTAAATAAAAGAAAATAAAGAAATAAATTAGAGCTCTGTGAAAAATAGAAAAATGGACACTTGAGTCCCTTAAACAGGTGGAGTTCTGGATCCAAAATAGAGTTCAGGTTGTGTCCTGGTGCAAAAGAATTTCTTGTTGAATACCTATCTACCTGGGTAGAATAAATGCTGTGCTTGAGATCTTATCTGCCGTTGGTTAGCCAGTTGGAGAAATCCAAGGGGCTTTCTGTAGTAGTCGAACGGTAGGCCACACCGCTTCAACAACCATCGGCAGTCTCACTGGGCTTGGCTCGCCATTACAGAGGTTTCCAACACGTTCTTTAGCTCTAGGAAAAAACAATCGGAGCTCTCAACACTTAATACACGACGGAAACCGCTTCTCTTCACGATTACAGCTGAAATACGGGAGTCTTCAGTTGTAGCAGCACGTTGTTCACAGGGCTCTTTCATCGAGGCAAAAGGGGGAAAAACGATAAGGCTACTCCTTCTACTACTACTGTCACATTAGGACGTTACATGCCATTGCACTTGTAATAATATGTGATTATAGTAACTCATGTAGGTTTTATGTGGGTTACAATAGCAAAAAATGATCACCCAAAAATAGTAACACACAAAAATTCTGGTAGGTGAGTTGTCTTGTTGGTTAATCAAAGGACACACAAACACATCTTTCGGCTTTTTCCCTTCTGCAGGGGGCGCCACAGCGAGTCAACTCACATGCTAGATTTGGCAGAAGTGTTTTACGTCAGATGCCCTTCTTGAAACAATCCTTGTCATGTACCCGGGCTTAGGACAACACACTCACACCTACAAGCAGTTTAGAGTGAGCAATCAACCTAACATGCATGTGTTTGGACTGTGGGAGGAAACCGCAGTACCTGGAGGAAGCCCACTCAAGCAATCGAACCCGGATTGTCTTGCTGTGAGGCAACAATCCTTACCACTGCACCGCCTCATTAATAAAAGGAGATAACAAAGACAATTTGGTATAAATCAACTTTCAGTGATTTATTTTTATTTTGAGCTCAGAATCCTTCACCAACATTCTGTATATCGTTGGTGTGGGTCAAAGTCAATTTTCTCGTCTCTGAGGTGTGAATCCAAGTCAAGTTCCAAAGTCTTTGAGGTTTAAGTCTCAGTCGAGTCTTGAGTCTCCGAGGTGTGAGTCTGGGTTGTGTCTTGAATCTGTGAGATGTGAGTTCGAGTCAAGTCTCGTGTCTTTGAGGTGTGGGTCTAAGTTGAGTCTTGTGTCTCAGAGGGCCATGTCTTGAATCTCTGAGGTGTGGGTCAGAGACGAGTCTCAAGCCTTAGAGGTGCAAGTGTGAGTCAAGTCTCAAGTCTCTGAGGTGCAAGTCTGAGTCTAGTCTCAAGTCTCTGAAGTGTGAGTTTGAGTCAGGTTTTAAGCCTCTGAGGTGTGGGTCAGAGTCAAGTTTCGAGTCTTTGAGGTGTGGGTGCAAGTCGAGACTTGAGTTTCCGAGGTGCGTGTCTGGGTCATGTCTTGAATCTCTAAGGTGTGTGTCAGAGTCTAGTCTCAAGCCTCAGAGGTGTGTGAGTCAGAGACGAGTCTCAAGTCTCTGAGGTGCAAGTGTGAGTCCAGTCTCTGAGGTGTGGATCAGAGTCAAGTCTCTGAAGTGTCAATTAGAGTCAAATTTTGAGTCTCTAAGGTGTGGGTCTGAGTCGAGTCTCAAGTCAGAGATGAGTTGTGAATCTCTGAGGTGTATGGTTCTAATCTCTGAGGTGTATGTTTCATATCTCGGAGGTGTAAGCCTGAGTCAAGTCCTGAGCCTCTGAGGAACGAGTCGGAGTTGAATTTCTAAGGGGGTTTTCTTTGGACATTTTCTTTGGATGATTTTCCATCGGTAATTTTCCACCATACTGGTGGTTTATATAGTACATGTCTAGATGTGTGTTGTAGACTTGCCAAGTTTTTCTAGAACATTAAGCAATTCTGAGTGACTTTGTTTACATCTTTACATTGATTACGCTAAATCTGTTGCGGCTTCGTCGTCGGAGGCAGGTGGCCTGAGCAGAATGTTAAAATGCAGAGAGCGAAAGGAGAAACTGGGAAGAGGGAGAGAGAGAGAGAGAGAGAGAGAGTGGGGAGGAAGGAAAAGCTAATTAGGTGTCTGCATGTGTGTGTATGTGGGTGTGTATGTGTGTGTTTGATTAATGATTAAAATAATGTGTGTCTTGAGCTACTTTTCTCATAAGTTTGAATAATGAGAGCGTTGCCTCTCCCCCCTCTCTATTCCTTACACAGAGAGAGAATATTAGATCAGTAGTGAGAACAGAACAAAGCTGTATTCCCTGCACTGTACACTGCTTCATTCTGTTTAAAGTCAAAATCTAATTATTCTGCCTCGTTTTTGGTAAGAACAGAGCATATATGCGTCTGGCTCCAGGCCGGGAACCATTGTAATCGTAGAGATGTTCACAACTGAGCCCAAGTCAGTGCCTCTAAGCTGTAAGTCTGAGTTGAGTCTCTCTGGCACTAGCCTGAGACCCGAGTCTCAGAGGTTTGAGGTCGAGTCGCGAGTCTCATTCGAGGTTTATGTCTCTGAGGTTTGAGTCCGAGTCGAATCTCGAGTCTCCCAAGGGGGAGTCTTATTCGAGGTTTAAGTCACTGAGGGTTGAGTCCCAGTTGAATCTCAAGTCTCTTAGGTGCCAGTCTGGGTCGAGTCTAGAGTCTCTGAGGTGGAAGGCCTAGTTGAATCCTAAGTCTTTGAGGTGCAAGTCTAAGTCAAGTCTCAGAGATGTGAGTTCGTGTCAAGTCTAAAGTCTATAAGGTGCAAGTCAGAGTTTAGTCTGAGGTTTCTCAAATGCAAGTCTGAGTTGAGTTTCAAGTCTCTACACTGCGAGTCAGAGTTGAGTCTTGAGAATCTGAGTTGCTAGTCTGTGAGTGAGTTTCTGAGGTATGGGTCCAAGTTGAGCCTGGTGTCTGGGCCTTGTGCCTCTGAGGTGGGAGTCTGAATTCTAAGTCTCAAGTCTCTTCAATGCTAGTCTAAGTGAAGGTTCGAGTCTCAGAGGTGCGAATCGAGTCTTGTGACTCTGAGGTACTAGTCAGAAGTGTGAGTCCAAGTTGAATCTGGCGCCAAGTCTCAAGTCTGTGAGATGTGAGTCTGGGAGGGGTCTTGAGTCTCTGAAGCACCAGTCCGAGTGGAGTCTTGAGTCAAGTTTTGAGTCACTTAGGTGCTAGTCTGAATTCCAATTCTCTTAAATGCAAGTCTGAGTGATGTTCTGAGTCTCAGAGGTGTGAGTCAGAGTTGAGTCTTTAGACTGAGGTACTAGTTAGAAGTGTGAGTCCAAGTTGAATCTGGCGTCTGGGCCAAGTCTCAAGTCTGTGAGATGTGAGTCTGGGTCAAGTCCTGAGTCTCTGAGCCACCAGTCTGAGTGGACTCTTGAGTCAAGTCTCGAGTCAATAAGGTGCAAGTTTGAATTTTGATACTCAAGTCTCTTAAATGCAAGTCTAGGTGAGGTTTCGACTCTCAGAGGTGTGAGTCTTAAGTCTCTGAGGCACCAGTCTGAGTGGAGTCTTGCACCTCTGAGGTTCAACTCTGAGTCTCTGTGGTGTCTCAGTCTAGCCTACTTAATCACAGCGTTGACTATTGCAGTGTTTCGAGTTTCAGAGGCACAAGTCTGAGTCTAGTCTTGAGTCTCTGAGCCACTAGTCTAAGAGGAATCTTCCGCCACTGAGGTGCGAGTCTGAGTCGAGTCTTGAGTCTCTGAGGTGTAAGTGCAAATCAAGTCTTGAGTCAATAAGGTGCAAGTCTGAATTCTGAGCCTCTAGTCTCGTAAATGCAAGTCTAAGTGAAGTTCCGAGTCTCAGAAGTGTAATTCAGAGTCGAGTCTTGTGACTCCAAGGTATTAGTCAGAAGTGTCCAAGTTGAATCTGGAGTCTGGACCAAGTCCCGAGTCTGTGAGATGCGAGTCTTGAGTCTCTGAGGCACCAGTCCAAGTAGAATCTTCCGCCACTAAGGTGCGAGTCTGAGTTGAGTCTTGAGTCTCTGAGGTGTAAGTGCAAGTCAAGTCCCAAGTCACTAGGGTGCAAGTCTGAATTCTGAGTCTCAAGTCTCTTCAATGCAAGTCTAAGTGAAGTTTTGAGTCTCAGAAGTGCGAGTCAGAGCGTGAGTCTAAGTTGAATCTGGAGTCTGGACCAAGTCTCAAGTCTGTTAGATGTGAGTCTTGAGTCTCTAAGGGACCAGTCCAAGTAGAATCTTCTGCCACTGAGGTGCGAGTTTTAGTCAACTCCTGAGACTCTGAGGTATTAGTCAGAAGTGTGCGTCCAAGCTGAGTCTGGTGTCTAGGCCAAGTCTCGAGTCAGTGAGATGAGTCTTGAGTCAAGTCTTGAGTCACTGAGGCACCAGTATGAGTGGAGTCTTGCGCCTTTGAGGTTTAAGGCTGAGCTTCGAGTCTCTGCCGTATCTAAGTCTAGCCCACTGTTGCAAGCTGTTTTTCCTCCTTCACTTAATTACAGCGTTGACTGTTGCAGTGTTTCGGGTCTGCCCTTCAGGCTGAAAGCTTTTCTTTGATGAAAGGCTTGTTATGAGAAGTCATATTAAACCTGACTGAGTTGCAGGAGAACAGTGTTATATTCCTCTTTTGAGGAAAACTGGGGGACAGGGTGGAAGTAATGAGATGTGTGGAAAACAGTGCCAGTAAAGACCAAAGACAACAAAGATTCTGCTAATACTTATTTTTAATTTTAAGAAGTGTGACATTCAACAGTTCAACAAAATATTCAGGTAAACTTCAGACTGTGCCAAAGGAAAGAAAGAAATAAAACAACTTGCCTACCTGTCCCACGTCTCTTCCCTGACAAGAAAAAAATACACAAGTGGCACTCGCCCCTTACTTAGTATATATATACAGATACTCAACTATCCGAATACTTGTAGTAGCAAGCATTAACAAAACTAGAGCAGTGTAGTAGTAGCATTAGCTAAACTAGAGCAGTGTAGTAGCAATCATTAGCAAAACTAGACCAGTGTAGTAGCAAGCATTAGCAAAACTAGAGCAGTGTAGTAGTAACAAGCATTAGCAAAACTAGAGCAGTGTAGTAGTAACAAGCATTAGCAAAACTAGAGCAGTGTAGTAGTAACAAGCATTAGCAAAACTAGGGCAGTGTAGTAGTAGCAATCATTAACAAAACTAGACCAGTGTAGTAGCAAGCATTAGCAAAACTAGAGCAGTGTAGTAGTAACAAGCATTAGCAAAACTAGGGCAGTGTAGTAGTAGCAATCATTAACAAAACTAGAGCCGTGTAGTAGCAAGCATTAGCAAAACTAGTGCAGTGTAGTAGCAAGAATTAACAGAACTAGAGCAGTGTAGTAGCAAGCATTAGCAAAACTAGAGCAGTGTAGTAGTAGCAAGCATTAGCAAAACTAGAGCAGTGTAGTAGTAGCAAGCATTAGCAAAACTAGAGCAGTGTAGTAGTAACAAGCATTAGCAAAACTAGGGCAGTGTACTAGTAGCAATCATTAACAGAACTAGAGCCGTGTAGTAGCAAGCATTAACAAAACTAGAGCAGTGTAGTAGCAAGCATTAACCAAACTAGTGCAGTGTAGTAGCAAGAATTAACAGAACTAGAGCAGTGTAGTAGCAAGCATTAACAAAACTAGAGCAGTGTAGTAGCAAGCATTAGCCAAACTAGTGCAGTGTAGTAGCAAGAATTAACAGAACTAGAGCAGTGTAGTAGCAAGCATTAGCAAAACTAGTGCAGTGTAGTAGCAAGAATTAACAGAACTAGAGCAGTGTAGTAGCAAGAATTAACAGAACTAGAGCAGTGTAGTAGCAAGAATTAACAGAACTAGTGCAGTGTAGTAGTAAGAATTAACAGAACTAGAGCAGTGTAGTAGCAAGAATTAACAGAACTAGAGCAGTGTAGTAGCAAGCATTAGCAAAACTAGTGCAGTGTAGTAGCAAGCATTAACAGAACTAGAGCAGTGTAGTAGCAAGAATTAACAGAACTAGAGCAGTGTAGCAGCAAGCATTAGCCAAACTAGTGCAGTGTAGTAGCAGCATTAACAAAACTAGTGCAGTGTAGTCGTAAGCATTAGCCAAACTAGTGCAGTGTAGTAGCAGCATTAACAAAACTAGTGCAGTGTAGTCGTAAGCATTAGCCAAACTAGTGCAGTGTAGTAGCAAGCATTAGCCAAACTAGTGCAGTGTAGTAGCAAGCATTAGCAAAACTAGTGCAGTGTAGTAGCAGCATTAGCAAAACTAGTGCAGTGTAGTAGTAGCATTAACAAAACTAGTGCAGTGTAGTAGAAAGCATTAGCCAAACTAGTGCAGTGTAGTAGTAGCATTAACAAAACTAGTGCAGTGTAGTAGCAAGCATTAGCCTAACTAGAGCAGTGTAGTAGCAGCATTAGCAAAACTAGTGCAGTGTAGTAGCAAGCATTCGCCTAACTAGAGCAGTGTAGTAGCAGCATTAGCAAAACTAGTGCAGTGTAGTAGCAAGCATTAGCCAAACTAGTGCAGTGTAGTAGCAGCATTAACAAAACTAGTGCAGTGTAGTAGCAGCATTAGCAAAACTAGTGCAGTGTAGTAGCAGCATTAACAAAACTAGTGCAGTGTAGTAGCAAGCATTAGCCAAACTAGTGCAGTGTAGTAGTAGCATTAACAAAACTAGTGCAGTGTAGTAGCAAGCATTAGCCAAACTAGTGCAGTGTAGTAGCAAGCATTAGCAAAACTAGTGCAGTCTAGTAGCAGCATTAGCAAAACTAGAGCAGTGTAGTAGCAGCATTAGCAAAACTAGTGCAGTGTAGTAGCAAGCATTAGCCTAACTAGAGCAGTGTAGTAGTAGCATTAACAAAACTAGTGCAGTGTAGTAGTAGCATTAACAAAACTAGAGCAGTGTAGTAGTAGCATTAACAAAACTAGAGCAGTGTAGTAGTAGCATTAACAAAACTAGAGCAGTGTAGTAGTAGCATTAACAAAACTAGTGCAGTGTAGTGGCATTCCCCAGCTCTGGGTCTTATGCACCGGGAGCCACACCCTCACTCCAGAAACAGCACAGCCGATTGGTCACAGAATCTCCTGCAACAGGAAAGAACCAGGAGAGCGAGGGAGGTGTGGAGAACCACTGGTACGCAGTAATTACTGTGCAGGAGTGTATCGGACGTGACAGTCACTCGTGTGAGATTGGACAGATTTACCACATTAACACTGGCGCTCCTAATTTAATCACTTCTTTTTCTCAGATCGGAATTTCGCATCTTCAGTCTTGAGTGTTGAGGTGTGAATAAGTCAGCCTGTCGCTCGGTTACCATAAATATATGTGTGTGTGTGTGTGTGTGTGTGTGTGTGTGTGTGTATGTTTATAGATAATATGAGTGTGTGTGTGTGTGATTCTCATGCTCATCAGGAGAACTCGTGAGTGCAAATTGGGAATCTGTCATCTCACCTGCCAATTAGTGTCTGTTTAATATATAGAGTGTGTGAGTTGGTGTGGAGGTGTGGGTGTATGTGTTCTTAGCTGCATCACTGCTGTCCACCTGCAGACCATTATGTTCTTTGGAATTGCACATGGACACACACACACACACACACACGGAGGACTGTGTGTTGTCTGTGTAATCTCTACACTGTTTAATATCAGCTTCACTGAAACCTGTTCAGGTGAAAACACTGTTGACTCACTCGAGTACTCAGCCACGCCTGATTTAACAGAGCGTTGATGTGTTAAAGAAGAAACTGCACTAAATGTTGTAGGGCAATATAGCTCTAGATATGCTCTAGATCACTACATCACTAACATTACTATTCTGGTACTCAGGTACTCAATATTCTGGTTAACATTTCAGCATTCCAGTATTCAAATACTGAAATCATTATATTTTGGTGGTCAAGTACTTGAACAAGACTCCTGGATTCAAATACCAAACTTACTATTCTGGTATTCAAGTACTCAGTTAACTGATCAAGACTCCAGGATTCAAACACCAAACTTACTATTCTGGTATTCAGGTACTCAAATAACTGTACAAGACTCCAGGATTCAAATACCAAACTTACTATTCTGGTATTCAGGTACTCAAATAACTGTACAAGACTCCAGGATTCAAATACCAAACTTACTATTCTGGAATTAAAGTACTCAGTTAACTGATCAAGACTCCAGGATTCAAACACCGAATGTACTATTCTGGTATTCAGGTACTCAAATAACTGTACAAGACTCCAGGATTCAAATACCAAACTTTCTATTTTAGTATTCAAGTACTCAGCTAACTGTACAAGACTCCTGGATTCAAATACCAAACTTACTATTCTGGTATTCAAGTACTCAGTTAACTGATCAAGACTCCAGGATTCAAACACCGAATGTACTATTCTGGTATTCAGGTACTCAAATAACTGTACAAGACTCCAGGATTCAAATACCAAACTTTCTATTTTAGTATTCAAGTACTCAGTTAACTGATCAAGACTCCAGGATTCAAACACCAAACTTACTATTCTGGTATTCAGGTACTCAAATAACTGTACAAGACTCCAGGATTCAAATACCAAACTTACTATTTTAGTATTCAAGTACTCAAGTAACTGAACAAGACTCCAGGATTTAAACACCGAACTTACTATTCTAGTATTCAAGTACTCAAATAACTGAACAAGACTCCAGGATTCAAATACCAAACTTACTATTCTGGAATTCAAGTACTCAGTTAACTGTACAAGACTCCAGGATTCAAATACCAAACTTACTATTCTGGTATTCAAGTACTCAGTTAACTGATCAAGACTCCAGGATTCAAACACCGAATGTACTATTCTGGTATTCAAGTACTCAGTTAACTGATCAAGACTCCAGGATTTAAACACCGAACGTACTATTCTGGTATTCAAGTACTCAGTTAACTGATCAAGACTCCAGGATTCAAACACCGAACGTACTATTCTAGTATTCAAGTACTCAAATAACTGAACAAGACTCCAGGATTCAAATACCAAACTTACTATTCTGGTATTCAAGTACTCAGTTAACTGATCAAGACTCCAGGATTCAAATACCGAACGTACTATTCTAGTATTCAAGTACTCAAATAACTTAACAAGACTCCAGGATTCAAATACCAAACTTACTATTATGGAATTCAGGTACTCAGTTAACTGATCAAGACTCCAGG
Source organism: Megaleporinus macrocephalus (assembly GCA_021613375.1). NCBI lineage: Eukaryota > Metazoa > Chordata > Actinopteri > Characiformes > Anostomidae > Megaleporinus > Megaleporinus macrocephalus. The sequence goes on from CM038717.1 coordinate 37,042,856, forward strand.
ATTCAAATACCAAAATTACTATTCTGGAATTCAAGTACTCAGTTAACTGATCAAGACTCCAGGATTCAAATACCAAACTTACTATTCTGGTATTCAGGTACTCAAATAACTGTACAAGACTCCAGGATTCAAATACCAAACTTACTATTCTGGTATTCAGGTACTCAAATAACTGTACAAGACTCCAGGATTCAAATACCAAACTTACTATTCTGGTATTCAAGTACTCAAATAACTGAACAAGACTCCAGGATTCAAATACCAAACTTACTATTCTGGTATTCAGGTATTCAAATAACTGAACAAGACTCCAGGATTCAAATACCAAACTTACTATTCTGGAATTCAAGTACTCAGTTAACTGTACAAGACTCCAGGATTCAAATGCCGAGCTTACTATTCTGGAATTCAAGTACTCAGTTAACTGATCAAGACTCCAGGATTCAAACACCGAACGTACTATTCTGGTATTCAAGTACTCAGTTAACTGATCAAGACTCCAGGATTCAAACATCGAACGTACTATTCTGGAATTCAAGTACTCAAATAACTGAACAAGACTCCAGGATTCAAATACCAAACTTACTATTCTAGTATTCAAGTACTCAAATAACTGAACAAGACTCCAGGATTCAAATACCAAACTAACTATTCTGATATTCAAGTACTCAGTTAACTGTACAAGACTCCAGGATTCAAATACCAAACTTACTATTCTGGAATTCAAGTACTCAGTTAACTGATCAAAACTCCAGGATTCAAATACCAAACTTACTATTCTGGAATTCAAGTCCTCAGTTAACTGATCAAGACTCTAGGATTCAAATACCAAACTTACTATTCTGGAATTCAAGTACTTAGTTAACTGTACAAGACTCCAGGATTCAAATACAGAGCTTACTATTCTGGTATTCAAGCACTCAGCCAACTGTACAAGGCTCCAATATTCAAATACTTAAATTGCTAATTTTGTACTGAAGTATTTGGCTGTTTAAGGCTTTAGTGTATATATATTAAAATTAACGATTAAAGGTTCCAGTACTTGAGTACTCAATAAGTGTTTAAGGTTGTAGTATCTAAATACTTAAATTGCTGATTCAGTACTTCAGTACTTGAGTAAGAATACTTGTTCAAGGCTCCAGTGTTCAAATACTGAAATTGCTGCCCTGGTACTCGATTAACGATTAAAGGTTTTAGTTGATCAATATTCGGAAATCACTATTCTGGTACTTGTGTACTTGTTAAGTGTCCAGGTTTCCAGTATCTAATTACTTAAGTCGCTAATTTGACTTTTGAGTAATTTGATTTTAATTACTTGTTAAGGGTTGAAGGTTCTAGTATCTAAATACTGAAACCACTATTCTGTTACTCTAGTGCTTGTTAAATTTTGAGGGTTCTATTATCTAAATACTAAAATCACTACTCTGGTACTTGAGTACTTGTTAAATGTTGAAGGTTCTAGTATCTAAATACTGAAATCACTATTCTGGTACTCGAGTACTTGTTAAGTATTGAACGTTGTAGTATCTAAATACTGAAATCACTATTCTGGTACTTGAGTACTTGTTAAGTGTTGAAGGTGCTATTATCTAAATACTGAAATCACTATTCTGGTACTTGAGTACTTGTTAAGTATTGAACGTTGTAGTATCTAAATACTGAAATCACTATTCTGGTACTTGAGTACTTGTTAAGTGTTGAAGGTTCTATTATCTAAATACTGAAATCACTATTCTGGTACTTGAGTACTTGTTAAGTATTGAACGTTGTAGTATCTAAATACTAAAATCACTATTCTGTTACTTGAGTACTTGTTAAGTGTTGAAGGTCCTATTATCTAAATACTGAAACCACTATTCTTGTACTCGAGTACTTGTTAAATGTTGAAGGTTCTATTATCTAAATACTGAAACCACTATTCTGGTACTCAAGTACTTGTTAAGTGTTGAAGGTTCTAGTATCTAAATACTGAAATCACTATAAGAGAAGTTGGGTACTTCGTGTGGAAATTGTGAACTTTGGTTCAAGGTTTGGAGTGATTAACACAGGTTTAGCTAGTGTGCCTAAAAACTGTTTTACTTAGTTTTCATTTACATTATTTTCTATGATTGAGTTGGTGCTGATGTTGTAGAAGGTCTTTTGGTCTGATGCAGAACAGAAAACAAGAAATATGTCATCAACAATGTCCTGATATCCTCTATTCACTGTATTTGGCCACGCCCACTTTCAAGCATGTGTTTCTTCCTCCTTTGTGTTAGAACTTCCGCTCAGCTAACCAAAACGAATACAGTTACATGGTAGGAGACCAGAGAGACAGTAAGAAGTTCTAATGGGACAACACTTTCCTCTGAGGTTAATACCACAGTGGGTGGGTGATATGAGAAGGTGGTCTGAGGTTAATAACACAGTGGGTGGGTGATATGAGAAGGTGGTCTGAGGTTAGTAACACAGTGGGTGGGTGATATGAGAAGGTGGTCTGAGGTTAGTAACACAGTGGGTGGGTGATATGAGAAGGTGGTCTGAGGTTAGTAACACAGTGGGTGGGTGATATGAGAAGGTGGTCTGAGGTTAGTAACACAGTGGGTGGGTGATATGAGAAGGTGGTCTGAGGTTAGTAACACAGTGGGTGGGTGATATGAGAAGGTGGTCTGAGGTTAGTAACACAGTGGGTGGGTGATATGAGAAGGTGGTCTGAGGTTAATAACGCAATGGGTGGGTGATATGAGAAGGTGGTCTGAGGTTAGTAACACAGTGGGGGGGTGATATGAGAAGGTGGTCTGAGGTTAATAACAGTGGGTGGGTGATATGAGAAGGTGGTCTGAGGTTACTTATGGAGACATGTTTAATTACTCTGTACTCTCGGAAAGTGTAGACGGTTCAGTAATGAAAAACTATAAAAGTACTGAAGCGTATCAGTACCTGCACAGTGGGAAGGTGGGTGTGTACTCCTACACACAGACGGTGAGTTTATATTTCTGAAAGCCGGTTAAACCCAAGTCCAGCCAGCTGCCCGAGCCACTCTGCGTGGGTGTTAGTTACAGTCCAGATAGCCTAGCGCGGTGGACACTGATCAGAAAACAGTTACTAACTGATAGACTCACCAGCACCCGACACGTCTGCTTCCTCTGAGCTTCATAAGTGAGACAGTTCTCTGGATAAGGAAGCTCTGGAGCTGGTTCTCCTCCACAGAATGGTAAGAGCAGACATACGGAGGTTTGGGTGGATGTTTTAAATTTAGAGCTTCAGTCAGAGATGCAGGTGGTCTTCTTTGGAAGGTGGTTCCCCAACACTCTGATCTTTATGTGCTGCATTCGTAACTCTGTTGTTCAAGCCAAGTTTTCCTCTTCTTCCAATTACTGACTCCCTCTAATTGAACATGTTATGCTAGTCATCAACGTATCTGCGGCCAGACTGGAAGTTGTAACACAAAGTAAACAAAGATGCCCCCCCCTTCAGTGTTGTCATGGAAAATAGCATAAATAAAGGACATTCCATAAAAAAAATTTAAATTGTTTATATAATTTCAATATTTTATGTTGAAATTACTGAAATTCTCAAACTTTAATTTTTCTGGTCTCAGGAGGATATAACTTCACCGCTGAAGGACATCACCCTGGTCTTCCTCATAATCGGTCACTCTCAGACACACGCCGGCTGCAGACTGATGGGGTTAATGGGTGAAACAAATGCTCCTGATTGGCGGGCTGAGTGGGCAGTGCTGACTGGAGAGTGGCTGAGTGTGCCAGCGTGTGATTAGAGAGATAGAGGGGATACAGATAGAGCTTTAGGGGTCCTGGTTTTGGCTCTGGAGGAGAAAAGCACTGCTACATATCAGTGAGAGCTTTTCATATGAAAAACAAATCAGCTGGAATTGAATCTGAGCGATTGCAGCCTCACGGACTATGACAAGAGAATGAATAAGCAAGTAATAGAACAAACAAACAAAACGGATTCCTGCAGAACTTTTGCTGATTAATAACAGGAGATGCTCGGCCTCCCCGGGCCGGCTCCGTCTGCTGCGCTCTGATTGGCTGTGGCCCGATGGCAGGGGAGCGAATGAGCTTGATTGATTTTCACTCTTTCATTTCTGAGAAATGAAATCGATGGCTGCCTCTGAACAAGCTTTATATTGGCACTGCAGTCTGTTTATTCTACACAGGTAGCGTTTAAAAGTTGAGCTCTGATTCCGAACTGGTCCGCCGCTGACCCGCTTTACTTTCCTCACTCGTTATTTTCCAATTTCTGTAGCACATCACGCGCTGCTGACTCGACACTCTTCTTTTTCTGCCTCACTCAAGACGCTTCAGTTATAAGGGCTGGATGCGCGTTTTGTAATGTTGGGATTTTACCTGGGAATTATGTTTATCCCCCCATAATGCCTTATTATGCTTTGTTTCAATCAAGCCTTTCCTCCCGGGAGCTTCTCTTTGGCCCAAACCAGCCAGGCTTCCTCTGCCTCGCTCTAATGTGCTGCTTCATAAACGAGGCTGAGAGAGAGAGAGAGAGAGAGCAGTTTCATTATTCAAATTTCCAAGAAAAGATGAAGACCACTGTATTAATATTAAAAGAAAACGAGAAACAAAAGGAAAGAGACCCATGGTGAGGAGAAAGAGGGAGAGAGGAGGTGGGTGTGTGAGAGATGGAGTGAGAGAGAAAGAGTGAGGGAGGGATTGAGTGAGAGAGAGAAGCGAATTAGAGAGAGATAGAGGGAGTGAGAGGGAGAGAGACAGGGAATGAGTGAGAGAGGAAAAGGGAGTGAGAGAGAGAGAAAGAGAGAAAGAAAGAGGGGGAATTAGAGTGAGAGAGGGAATGAAAGGGAGAGAAACAGGAAATGAGGGAGTGAGAGAGATGCAGGGAGAAAGAGAGAGGGAGAGGGAATAAGAGAGAGTGGGGGAGTGAGAGAGAGGGACTGAAAGAGAAAGAGGCAGTGAAAGAGAGAGAGAGAATGAATGAGAGAGAGACGGAGGGAATGAGAAAGAGAGAGACAGGGAATGAGTGAGAGGTGGTAAGAGAGAGAGGGAGTGAAACAGAAAGAACGAGACAAGGAATGAGAGAGAGGTAGTGAGAGAGAAAGAGACAGGGGGAGTGAGAGAGATGGATGGAGAAAGAAAGAGAAGGGGGGTGAGAGGGAATGAGAGAGAGGGAGGGGAGTGAGATAGAGAGGGACTGAAAGAGAGAGGAAGTTAAAGAGAGAGAGAAAGAGAGACGGTATGAGCGAGAGAGATAGAGGAAGTGAGAAAGAGAGAGACGGAATGAGTGAGAGGTGGTGAGAGAGAGAGGGAGTGAAACAAAGAGCGAGACAAGGAATGAGAGAGGGAGAGGGTGAGAGAGAGAGACAGGGGAAGTGAGAGATGGGTGGAGAAAGAAAGAGGGAGAGAGAGAGAAAGGGAATGAAATAGAAAGAGTGAGACAAGGAATGAGAGTGGGAGAGGGTGTGTGAGAGAAAGACAGGGGGAGTGAGAGAGGGAGGGAGTGTGTGAGAAAGAGAGCGAGGGAGAGAGAGTCAGAGTGAGAGTGTGTGTGAAAGAGTGAGAGAGATAGAGGCAGTGAAAGAGAAAAAGATGTGTGAGACTGAGGTAAAGAGGTGTTTAAATGTGGTACAGATGTGGTTCTATGTGTTAATAAGCTCTTCTGTTATTATAAGTTGTTATTATTATTAAGAGTTTGTTGACTGTTGAGATGAATGTTAAAAGTTAATTAATTGTTTGCTTCTACACACACTAGTGAAAGAACGTGTCTCTCTCAGTAGCTCAGAGAACTCCAGCGTGGTACCGTGATAGGACACCACCTGTACAACAAGTCCAGTGGTGAAGTTTTCTCACTACTAAATGTTCCACAGTGGACTGTCAGTGGTGTTCTAACAAAGTGGAAGTGATTGAGAACAACAGCAGCTCAGACACCAAGTGGTAGAACACGTACAATGACAGAGTGGGATCAGAGGATGCTGAGGAGCATAGTGTGCAGAGGTCTAGTTCTAGGGACCACAAGATGCCCTTCCTTTTGTAGATCTCATTGACTGTGTACTCGTATGGAGAACTAACAATTCACATATATATTCTGGTGCTTCACTATGCAAGGCCAACACTTTAAAATCAATCCCGAATTTCACCGGCAGCCAGTGGAGGAAGGCTAACACTGGAGTGATGTGAGCCCCTGCACTCACTCCTGGTTAAAAGCTGAGCCGCTGAGTTTTGCACCAACTGAAGTCTTGCCAAAGCTCCTCAACTAAGACAATAAGGCATGACAATAATCCAATCGAGAAGAAACAAAAGCGTGAATAGCTGTCTCCAAGTCCTGAAAACATGAGTTCTTCTTAATTCTTGCAGTGTTTCTAAGATGGTCAAAACAAAAGACTGAACGAGCTTCATCCAATCCTTAAAGGCTAAGCACCACTTATGGACGCCGCTGGTGATTTCACGTTGTTTTAGATACTGAAAATATATAAACATGACTTAAAATGAAATTCGCTGCTTAATTTGCTTTAAAATAAACAATTAAAATTAAATTTACGGGAAAAACCCGACTCGCTACTGGAGCTTAAGGTGCAGGTGCCTTTTCTAGTTGTTGGAAATAAGAAAAGTGTTCCAGAGCAGAATCATGGCTTAACCTGATTATTCTTCTTCGCCATCAAATTCGCTGTCAGAAGTGGGATTCCTTGAAGGTCATGTGTCCCGAGTGTCCTACTTGGAGGCAGCGGAGCTTGTGGCAGATGTCTTGACCTGTCTTGACCAGGTGCCCCTGTTTGCTTGCCTTCATCACCAGTTTACCCACCATGGATCTCCTGTTGTCCAGTGCTTCATGGAAAGCTGGCTCCCCTGAAGATCCTGCTTGCTCACTCAATCACAGATGTTTTCTTCTCCTGCCTCTGATGTGACTCTACATACTGTAAATTCAAAGACGCATATAGTTGCTCTTGTTTTGCTATCTGGTGTGCACCAGAGAAGGATGGGTTCCCCTTGTTTGAGTCAGGTTCCTCTCAAGGTTTCTTGCTCTGAAGATCCTGCTTGTTCTCTTAATCACAGATGTTTTCTTCTCCTGCCTCACAAACACTAACCTGGTTCTCACTGCTACGCTGATGGGACTGTACGTTCTCTAAATTCAATGATGCGTGTAGTTGCTCTTGTTCTGCTATCTGGTGTGCAGCAGAGAAGGATGGGTTCCCCTTTTTGAGTTGGGTTCCTCTCAAGGTTTCTTGCTCTGAGGGAGTTTTCTTGCCAATGGCGCCCATTGTTTACTCAATGAGGTCTTATGCCTGGATTTTCTGTAAAGCTGCTTTGGGACAACATCTGTTGTAAAGGCGCTATATAAATAATCCTTGGCTTTAAACTTGTTTGAGACAAGGATGCTACTCTAGATCTGCTGTAGTTTGGTTCCAGAGCTCCAGAAGAAGTTGGAACTAACAGATATTTGAGAGAATTCATTACATCCTCACTGATTGCTGACTGTGTGTATCAGTAGGTGAACTGTGAAGACGTTCAGACTGCGTATGGTGACGTAGCCACATTAGTTGTCATGGTACCGAAGCGGGTGTGAGGAGGTTGGCAAGGGTGGTACAGTGAAAAAATATCTAGAGAAGCCAGATTTCGAGAATATCGTCACTGTCCAAAGAAAAAATGAGTTTTATTTTTCTGCATCATTTGATCAAAACAGCTGCCGTTTACATTGTTTGAAAATTTCCTGATGAATGGACCAATAGAAATTCTCTAAAATAGCTTGGGAAATATTCTGGTTCCATTGACTTACAATAAAAAGTAGCGTAGGTTTTTGGCCTCTCCTGTAAAGTTGCCATTTTGTTTTTTGAATCCGCTTTGAAAATGAAATTTCTACAGAAAAATCCGATTTGAGGGGCCAATCTGAACGTTTTAAGGGTGGACAGAAGACCCCATATTCAAATCCATCCGTATTGGTCTGGACAAGGCCTTCGTTTATCCAGACCAGGCTGTTAAAGCCAGACGAAAGCCCTTCACACCAGAAGCGCTGTACATCACTTCTCCACTGAATTAAACCCACACTTTAACACACATAAATCCAGACCCCCACAGGCCCCCGCAGAGTAGAATGATGGTCTTTCCTTTGTGTGTGCGAGAGAGAGAGGTGGCTTTAGGGCAGCACAGAGATCCATCACTGCTTAATAGTTCTTCTCGGCTGTGTGACCGGTGGCTTTTGTAGGTTCAGCACATTCCAGCTGACCATAACCTTTAATATACATACAGCCCCAAATGGCCGGAGGAAACACCATCTACTGAGCATACAATGCATTCGGTCGCAGATGCACCCCTTATTTATTTCATATCCAATCAAAACAGTTATTAAGGACAGTTTTTTCATGCTTCAGGAGATGCTTGTGAAGAGATTGAATATAAGATAATTGATCCACTTGCATGATGTAGTCGAAATAAATAATAAGTCTTAGTAAAGCCACTATGAACCACTGGTAGACCAGCAAAACTGATGAACAGTGGTTCAAGCTTTATCTTTGAGAGAGAGGAGAACATCAAACTCATCAAACTTTAGATTTAGAATAAATAAAAAGAATCATCAGTGCTGCCATATAGCTTCATCTACCAAAGCTCATCATCATGGTCTTCCTAAAACATCGATCACCGCAATGCTCAGCAGATATCGACTCTCATTGGCCGGGAAGAGACTGATTGCTTTAATGGGCCCCTGATTATCTGGCTGATGCGAGCGTGAATTGCTGATTGGTTTGTTGAGAAGAGCGAAGCCGAGCGTGCCAAGATCTGTTCCAGGGCCATATGGATTTATGGGATTATGATTACGGCATGGCATTAGGCCTGGGCCGCAGCGTTTATCTGCTCTGGAATGTTTCATGGATGCCACTCTACATTCCACACTGCTGGAAACACTTTCAAATGGGATGCTGCCTTTTATCCCAAGCCCACCTGATTAAATGGGAGAAGAATATTTATTATCCATGTTATTTTGAGATTATAAAATTTGGCCAGTTGTCCTTCATCTCATTCCCTCTAATCACTGCAAAGCAACCTTCATTATCTTTTAGTTCAATACCTGCAATGGATTCCATCAAAACGTCAAAGCAAACCTATCCTGCTTTGAAGGTAAGATAGAAATGGTCCATGTTTCATGGCTGCTGTGGCAGTATGCTTTAGCCTTAGATGATTAGGTTTAGATATTTAGAGCGTGCCAAGATCTGTTCCAGGGCCATATGGATTTATGGGATTGTGACTAGGGCATGGCATTAGGCCTGTGCCGCAGCGTTTATCTGCCCCGGAATGTTTCATGGATGTCACTCTACATTCCACACAGCTGCCGTTTACTGTCTCTCTGTGTCCAGACATTCCATCTTTTCATTGAGTATGTAGGACATTTTTAGTGAATGCTGGCCATCAAGGTTCCAAATCTGTGCAGAAAATCGCTTGTGTACAGTATAAACACCCAGAGTCCATATGTCCATTCTAAATCTCTCCAGATGAGTGCAGCTGACCTCATTGGCCTTGTACTAGAAAGTTTCACCGCGTAGCTTCTTTTGTGCTGTCAGAACTGAAAGACAACATGGCAAAAAAGCCATTGCCAAGAAATATAAAATTCCTTTTCTTCAAATAAGCTGTATAGTTGAGCTCTTCATATTATTATAAATACCCTCAATCTAATAAACAGTGTTAATCATGCACTGCGATAACATACAGGGACCCAATATCAATCTTTTTCTCTTAACAGAGTTTCTTAGCAAGAGACTGTATTGCTGGTAATCTAAGATTTAAAATTAATTTATTCAAATTAGCCATCATGAGCTCAATCTGCAAAATGTGTATAATATAAAGCCCTAGACTCAGAACTACAAACACTTTGAAATGGGATGCTGCCTTTTTGAGGTATCGCAGGCCCACCCGATTAAATGGGGGAAGAATATTTATTATTCATGTTATTTTGAGATTATAAAATTTGGCCAGTTGTCCTTTACCTCATTCCTAACCACAAAAGGTCCCAAGCCCTGCCTCTTTTCTCATCCCTCCAATCACTGCAAAGCAACCTTTATTACCTTTTAGTTCAACAACTGCCATGGCATCCATCAAAATGTTAAAGCAAACCTATCCTGCTTTGAAGGTAAGATATAAATGGTCCATGTTTCATGGCTGCCATGACAATATGCTTTAGCCTTAGATTAGATTGAACAACTGCAATGGATTCCATCAAAACGTCAAAGCAAACCTATCCTGCTTTGAAGGTAAGATATAAATGGTCCATGTTTCATGGCTGCCAAGGCAGTATGCTTAAGCCTTAGAAGATTAGATTCAACAACTGCAATGGATTCCATCAAAATGTTAAAGCAAACTTATCCTGCTTTGAAAGTAAGATATAAATGGTCCATGTTTCATGGCTGCCAAGGCAGTATGCTTAAGCCTTAGAAGATTAGATTCAACAACTGCAATGGATTCCATCGAAACGTCAAAGCAAACCTATCCTGCTTTGAAAGTAAGATATAAATGGTCCATGTTTCATGGCTGCCGTGGCAGTATGCTTTAGCCTTAGATGATTAGGTTTAGATACTTAAGTTCTTTGTTGGCTTTTCTTTGTCTTTGTACATCCCAGCTGTCTGATTTGAACGTGTCTTCATTAGGTAAAAGATGTGGGTGCATGTGTTATAGGGCTGCTGCAGTGTTGGTTACATTGATGTGAATCCAGCTTTCTGGTTCATGTGGAAGAGAATGGTTCCAAAATTTTTGGAATAGGTAGGCTGGTGAATAGGAATAGGCTGAGTTGTCCCATTCACGTTTTCCTAGGTCTACCTAAAAGTAGGCCACAGCTTTCAAATGACATCAAATAAGGTCTCAATGTCCTTGAAGTAAAAAGATGTTTCCTCTTGAAACTAGATGCTTGTGCAGGTGGGATTCATTGTGAGGCACATTAACTGCTAACAGGTTGCAGGCTTGGACAATTATTGACTGCGAACAGGTGAGCAGTGTATGAGCTGCAAGCGCAGAGAAAAACATCCTAATAGTCAAGAGATTCAACAGGCTTTATAGTCCTGTCAGCTATATTCCAGTACACAGTAAAACAAAACAACCTTCCTCCAGGACCACATGGTGCAACACAAGTACAGTATTGCAGAACAGTACCCAGTATACACAGCACAGGTAGAAGAGTGCAATAAATAAAAAAAAGGGATAATAAATAAAAAGCAGGACATGAGTCATACAGTACATGGTACTGAGATAAACAGAGCTGTGCAAAAAGGGATGCAACACACTATAATGTATTAGCAGATAGTCTGGTGTATATAAGCGGTCACTGAGGTAGCAACCAGAACAACAGTAACGGAATACAGTATATGTAGCGGTAGTGTGTGTGTGTGTGTGTGTGTGTATGTATATATATATATATATATATATATATATATATATATATGGCAATTCACAAACAATATTGTTCATTTCACAATTAATGTAAGTGTATCAGATGATATTTAAAGAATAAAAATGTTTGTATTAAAGTCTATTTTTGTATAGAGGCTTATTTAGCATATAGTCCTATTATCAGCAATTCTCAGTCCTCTGTCTAAATCTCCTGGTACGGCCGCCAATCCAAGTTAAGGATGTTGTTGGACTAATTGGTTGTTAGGACACTCTTGCTCAATTGTGATGCACAGCTGAAAAACATTCTACTAATAAGTGAGTATAAAAGGGAACAACATTCTAGGTTAGTTTAGTATCTGAAGATCAGCTGTTGATGGCTTGCTGACCGACTCAAAATGACCAGAAAGAAACAACTTCTATATATATATATATATATATATATATATATATATGCGCCTCACAATGAATCCCACCTGCACACACACACACGTTTTTGATCATTACAAATCCTGATTTCACTGCTTCAGTGTGGAGTGTGTATGTTCTCTCCGAGCTTGAGTGGGTTTCCTCCAGGTACTACGGTTTCCTCCCACCGTCCAAACACATGCATGTTAGGTTGATCACTCTCACTCTAAACTGCCTGTAGGTGTGAGTGTGTGTGTTGGCCATGCGATGGACCGGTGACCTGTCCATGGTGTACTCCGCCTTCGCCCAATGATGCTGGGATTGGCTCCAGCTCCCCTGTGACCCAGACTAGCGGGATAAAGTGGAAGGTAATGGATAGATGGATGGATGGATGAATGATTTTAATAGACAGACCAAAGAGATACTCAGAAAGGGGAGCAGTCACGGGCTGAAGGTTAGGAATCCAGTCTTTTGACCGGAAGGTCGCCGGTTTTATCCCTAGGATCCCCAAGGCCACGACTGAGGTGCCCTTGAGCATGGCACCTAACCCCAACTTCTCCCCGGGCGCCCTGGATAGGGCTGCCCACCGCTCCGGCACGTGTGCTCACTGCCCTCTAGTGTGTGTTCACTAGTGTGTGTATATGGGGGTGTTTCACTGCACGAATGGGTTAAATGCAGAGGTCAAATTCCGCTGTGTACAAAAAAACACATGTGGCTAATTCCAACTGAAGTGCCCTTGAGTATGGCACCTAACTCCTAACAGCTCCCTGGACTCCACGGATACAACAATTGCGACCAACATGCAGCAGGATTTTACAGCAAATCTAATAAATCTGCTACTTTAAATTATTGAGACATGTCATAAAAAATCACTAGAGTCATTACACCATATTAAGGCTTACATGTGTTACCAGCCTGGGTTCCCCCCCCAAAAAAAACAAGTAATAATAAATCATAGACAAAAACAGGATGCATCTCTTTGATTCACGTTTGTTTAGATTAGATTATTTTGCAGTGAAGCAGCATTTACTGTCATATTAAGAAGCCTGCTGTAGCAGCGGATGCAATAAAAGCATGCACAGCAATTACAGTGGCATGTAATGGGAGGCTACATGATGCTGGCCTTTGGGTTTCTTTAGAAAACACTGCTTCATTTTGAAGAATGTCCATGCGGTGTATTAGCGCTTCATTAAGTGTCGCTTTCTGGAACGTTCTCATGTGTTTAGTTTCCCGGGTTCACAGAGTTCTGCGTTTATACTGTGCGAGAGACAAGATTAGTGTAGAACGTTTGGTTGAATAATAACACAGAGGGTTTTCTCCGTTACGCCAGGAATCGGTCAGACGCATCAACATCAGTGGAATCATTTTAGAATATGCTTTGGAGGAAAAAAAAATAATAAAAAAAAATAACATACCCGGTCTGTTCTCACATTCACTGTGATTAATGTTTGTAAACGCAAGGTCGTTTGCATATTAATGAGTATGCAAATAGAAGTCTTCCTGCAATCTCTCCCCAGTGATTATGGCAATCTGTTATGACACACACACACACACACACACGTATGCACACACGTGCCCAGCGTGTATCAGAAGAAAGCCCAGAACAGAAAATGACACAGGAGCCTTAACAACTCAGTCTAATACCAGACGTTTGGAGTGTTTGCTGTGTCCACTCTTTACCTTCACTGCAGCGTCTGTTCTTACTTTCAGTTTCTCAGTTAGACACGACCTCCAAAGTTATTTTCTAGTCTTAGAAGCTGGTTTAGCTGCAATTTTCTGCTTCTCACCATCCAAATATCCCCAAAACATGTTCAGTGATGTTCAGGTTCTGGACTCTCTGGTGGTCAGTCCGTTGAGTAGATTAAATTAGATTAGATAGATGCTTTATTGATCCCTGAGGGAAATTCAAGATCTCTGCATTCAACCCATCCGTGCAGTGACACTCACATATATACACACACACACTAGTGAACACAAACACTAGGGGGCAGTGAGCACACTTGCCCGGAGAGGTGGGCAGCCCTACCACAGCGCCCGGGGAGCGAACCGGACACCTTCTGGTTACAAGGCTGGTTCCGTAACCTCCAGCAGGTACTGTTGATTGTTGGTGATGGTGGAGATGTGGGTGGTCTGTTGGTTGTTGATGACTGTAGTGGTGATCTTGGTGGTACTGTTGATTGTTGGTGATGGTGGAGATGTGGGTGGTCTGTTGGCTGTTGATGGCGGTAGTGGTGATGTTGGTGGTACTGTTGATTGTTGGTGATGGTGGAGATGTCAGTGGTAGTGTTGGCTGTTGATGGCGGTAGTGGTGATGTTGGTGGTACTGTTGATTGTTGGTGATGGTGGAGATGTCAGTGGTAGTGTTGGCTGTTGATGGTGGTGATGTTGGTGGTACTGTTGATTGTTGGTGATGATGGAGATGTGGGTGATGCTGTTGGTTGTTGATGACGGTAGTGGTGATGTTGGTGGTACTGTTGATTGTTGGTGATGGTGGAGATGTCAGTGGTAGTGTTGGCTGTTGATGATGGTGGTGATGTTGGTGGTACTGTTGATTGTTGGTGATGGTGGAGATGTGGGTGGTGCTGTTGGTTGTTGATGACGGTAGTGGTGATGTTGGGGGTACTGTTGATTGTTGGTGATGGTGGAGATGTCAGTGGTAGTGTTGGCTGTTGATTGGTGGTGGAGATGTCAGTGGTAGTGTTGGCTGTTGATGGTGTAGATTAGACTGGTGCTGTTGGTTATTAAAAAGTGAAGGTGGAGATGGTGGTGCTGTTGATTGTTAGTGATAGCAGAGATTGTGGTGGTGCTGTTGGCTTTTGATGATGGTGGAGATGTGGGTGGTGCTGTTGGCGAGAAATGTAGTCTTTCAGATGACGTTTCCCCTTTTCCATGTCTCGGGGGTTGTTTGGGTTGTTGTTAGCCTACCCTCCCTATGTTAAGACCTACGTCTAGGTCCTTGTATGTACCATCAATATTAAATACTTTAAATACTTTATCTTCAGCCATCAGTCAAGCATCAGCTGAGCAAATACCAGGATGTGTAACCAGCAACTTGTTTTGGATTGAAGGCGTTATGAAAGTTGATAAGTACCAACTAATTAAAACAATATGTTTGTCTGGGAAGAAATTCAATTCTACAGTAAGATAACGAGCCCAAGTTTACTGCAGAGGACCTCCTAATGTTCTCAGAACAATGGACTGACCACCCCAGCGTCCCGGCCTCAGCATCATTGAATGTCTTTGGAGTTATTTGGATGGTGAGAAGCAGAACCAGCTTCTAAGACTGAACTTAGGAGGTTGTGTCTCTGTGAGGAACTGAAAGTGAGTGTCCTGAAAAGAATGGAAGCTGTAATGAAGGTAACAAGTGGACACACTAAACTCTCAAACATTAAAGGTCCAGCATAATTTCTGATAAGTTAAATTTTCATTTGATTTATTTTTTCTCATTTGTAGAGCACTTTAAATGTATGGAAGGCTAAAATCGCACTCAGCCCAAGAAAGAGTAATGAGCCCTGCATGTAGCGGCGTTGATCACTTCTTAATGACTTGATGCACTTCCCATCTCGCTGAGCGCTGGTGGAGAGTTTTAGGTTTAATATTTCATAACTGCTACAAACGAACCGCGCTACGCAACACAAAAAGCCATTGAGAGCGACATTGCTATACAAAGTGTTAGCCAGAGAGAGAGAGAGAGAGAGAGAGAGAGTAGAAGGCACAGAGCAGGTATCAAATATTGATGTTCTGTTTTATGGTGGCATCTGCTGTATGGCCTTATGAAATATTAAATTGTGGCAGGAGGAGCTCTGCCCATACTTCAAACGTGCATGAGAGAGGGAGAGAGGGAGGGGGGGAGAGAGAGAGAGAGAGGGAGGGAGGGAGGAAGAGAGAGAGGGAGGGAGGGAGAGAGAGATGAAAGGAAGTGTGGCTGAGCAGTGAAAGAAGAAATACAAGAGTTGTGAAAAGGGAGCTGTTGATAGTGGAGGTGTTGGTGATGATGGAGATGTTGGTGGTGCTGTTGGCTGTTCATGATGATAGAGGTGTTGGTGATGCTGTTGGCTGTTCATGATGATAGAGGTGTTGGTGGTGCTGTTGGCTGTTCATGATAGAGGTGTTGGTGATGCTGTTGGCTGTTCATGATGATAGAGGTGTTGGTGGTGCTGTTGGCTGTTCATGGTGAAGATGTTGGTGGTGCTGTTGGCTGTTCATGATAGAGGTGTTGGTGGTGCTGTTGGCTATTCATGGTGGAGATGTTGGTGGTGCTGTTGGCTGTTCATGGTGGAGATGTTGGTGGTGCTGTTGGTTGTTGATGACGGTGGAGATGTTGAGAAAAAAAGAAAGAGAGGGAGGGAGGAAGAGAGAGATGGAAGGAAGTGTGGCTGAGCAGTGAAAGAAGAAGAAATAGAGGGGTTGTGAAAAGGGAGCTGTGATAGTGGAGGTGTTGGTGGTGCTGTTGATGATGGTAGAGATGTTGAGGTCATTGGCAGTCGGTGATGGTGGTGCCATTGGTTGTTGGTGACGGTGGAGATGTTGGGGGTGCTGTTGGTTATTGATGATGGTGGAGATGTTGGTGGTGCTATTGGCTGTTAATGATGGTGGAGATGTTGTCCATCTAGTTGTAGACACTTTAGGAAACACCACAATGAGAAGATTAGACTGGTGGACTGAAACCTAGACATCTCTTAAGATCTTACAGAAACTAATAAAAGTAACTAACTAACTGCTAAACCTCTTGAATAATAACCTTGTGTGTGTATATATGTATATATATATATATATATATATATAGCAGCTAATAAGCAGGACAGCAGAGCAGCTGCTGGACTATTAAAACACCGCTAACACTGCATCCCAAACCGCACACTTCACCCACTTTGTACTACTACACTAATGAGCTCTTCTATTTTTACATACTATTTAGTGGGCTAGGGTGCAAATCTCATCCATTATGACTTCAGCTTTCATTTGTTATCACCACAGCAACAAATCCAATTAAACAAATCGTAGTTGCAATCAACGTTTTTCCACTTCCATTGCAAATTTGGTTTATTAGTAACATGTTCAACCATCCAGCTGCTTGCAGTCAAACCAATCAATCAGGAAAAACAGTTTAAAAAACAATGACTCAACACAACTAATATAACAAGCACTTTCTTTAGACTCTCCAAATTCCAGAGAGCTTCCCTCAGCTGGTGTGACCTGCTGCTAATGTGATGCATAGCCAGACACCAGATTCTGGCAGCATTCCTGAGGACTCTTATCCCGTTTTGCTGTTGGCTGTGGATGATAGAGATGTTGGTGGTCCTGTTGGCTGTGGATGATGGAGATGTTGGTGGTCCTGTTGGCTGTGGATGATAGAGATGTTGGTGGTCCTGTTGGCTGTGGATGATAGAGATGTTGGTGGTCCTGTGGCTGTGGATGATGGAGATGTTGGCTGTGGATAATGGAGATGTTGGGGGTGCTGTTGGCTGTGGATGATGGAGATGTTGGTGGTCCTGTTGGCTGTGGATGATAGAGATGTTGGTGGTCCTGTGGCTGTGGATGATGGAGATGTTGGCTGTGGATGATGGAGATGTTGGGGGTGCTGTTGGCTGTGGATGATAGAGATGTTTGTGGTGCTTTTGGCTGTTGATGATGATGGAGGTGTTGGTGGTGCTGTTGGCTGTTGATGATGGTGAAGATTGTATTGCTGTTAATTTGATGATAGAGATGTTGGTGGTCCTGTTGGCTGTGGATGATGGAGATGTTGGTGGTGCTGTTGGCTGTTGACGATGATGGAGGAGTTGGTGGTGCTGTTAGCTGTGGATGGTGGTGCTGTTGGCTGTTGATGATGGAGGTGTTGATGTCGTTGGCTGTTCATGGTGGAGATGTTGGTGGTGTGTTGGCTGTTGATGATGCTGGAGATGTTGGTGGTGTGTTGGCTGTTGATGATGCTGGAGATGTTGGTGGTGTGTTGGCTGTTGATGATGGAGGTGTTGGTGGTGTTGTTGGCTGTTGAAGATGGTGGAGATGGCGGTGCTGTTGGCTGTTGATGGTGGAGGTGTTGGTTGTGTTGTTGGCTCTTGATAATGGTGGAGATGCTGGTTGTGTTGTTGGCTGTTGATGATGGTGGAGAAGTTGGTGGTGTTGTTGGCTGTTGATGATGCTGGAGATGTTGGTGGTGCGTGATGTCAGAAGAACACTATGAATAAATTAGGCCTTGTGTTTGATACGCTGCCTCTTCACATCTCTCTGTACTTCCTTCGTTTTTTCCCTGACGCTCTGTATTTGTTCTGGTTTGTTTAGTTTGCTATTTTAGCCCTGAGTCAGTTTTACTTTGAGTTTTAAATAAACAGACGCACACTCACGTCCTCTTGTCTCGGCCAGCCTTGCAGCTCTTCTACCAAGTATTTGGAAGCCTAGCGTGGGATAAGAAGATGGCTGTTTGTTAATAGGCAGAGGGAATAGCAGCCGCATTGATCAGGGTGTTAATGAGCATCCGGATAATTAAAGCAATTACGCCGCCCGTCATCAATCCCCCGTCCCCCTCGGCTGCTTTCTCAAGCTTAGCCCTCCAGATATAGCAGGGGGCCGGCAGCCCTCTCTAGATCAGGCACAGTGAATCTCCTCCGGGACCGAGACCTGCTTCCCACCAGCACGTGTGGAGCGAAGTCAGAGAGAGTTATTCACAATGAGATCTGACCCAGATTTCAGGCTGGGACTCCCACACGTACACAGGAGAGCTATAGATTTTTGGAGGGGGGCGTGTTCACAGCTGGCAGGTTGGTTCAATGGAATCGAACTCTGCTTCAATTGCTGTGGTAATGCGGTTCAATAGAACAAGCACTGCTGCTTAAACCCCAGAGATAAGAGGAGCAGATTCCCCAAATTAAATCTGAGGACTTTTTCAGTTCGCCAGTCAATTATCAATAAAATCTCCCAGCTGTTATCTGTGAAATAAATAAAGCACGGAGAAAGCCGACGGATAATTGGAATTTATAATTATTTGCCACTTAATACACACACAGTGGAATTTAACCTCTGCTTTTAACCCATCTGTGCAACACCCACATATACACACACTAGTGAACACACACACACTAGTGGGCAGTGAAACACCCACATACACACACACACCCTAGTGAACACACACACACTAGTAGACAGTAAAACACCCACATATACATACACACACACACACTAAGGGTTGATAAAATGCCCACATACACACAAACACTAGTGAAAACACACACCAGGGTGCAATGAAACACCCACACACAAACACACACACGCACTCGTAAACATGTACACTAGGGGGCTGTGAAACACCCACATACACACACACACTAGTGGACACACACTAAGGGGTAGTGAAACATCCACATACACACACACCCTAGTAGACAGTAAAAAACCTACATACACACACACACTAGTGGACACACACTAAGGGGTAGTGAAACATCCACATACACACACACACCCTAGTACACAGTAAAACACCTACATACACACACACACTTGTGAAAACACACATTAATGGGTAGTAAAACACACACATACACTAACACACACACACACACTAATGCACACACACACTAATGGGTAGTAAAACACCCACATACACACAAACACTAAATGAAAACACACACCATGGTGCAGTGAAACATCCACACACACACACACACACACTAGTAAACATATACACTAGGGGGCAGTGAAACACCCCCACACACACACACACACACTAGTGAACACACACTAAGGGGTAGTTAAACATCCACATACACACACACTAGTAGACAGTAAAACACCTACACACACACACTAGTGAACACACATTGGCAGGCAAGAAGAAAGATAATGATTATTATTATTGTTGTTGTTGTTATGAATATTCAATATTATTACTAATAATTATTAATATTAATAATAATTGATAACATCAGTAATGTTAATAAGAAATATGAACTATATTGTCTAGATTCAAGATGTTTTACTGGCTACCTCAGTTTTGCAGTAGAAACTCTAAAGCTTCTGCCATGTTAGCTGTAAAAGAGTTGTTCGGTTAAAACTTAACATAAATCCATTTTTTAAAAGCCAGCCATACGCAGTCCTTAAAAATGCCCTTCTTCTGAAATCATCTATGAATCAGCATTCCATCATTTTCATTATCCTTCCACAGAAGCCGTGGCTGGCCTCTGATAGCTCGTCTAGCCGGCAAGGCTTTCTCTGGCCTTTGAAAGGTGCCATCCTTCGCCTGACACCATCAGTAACCCTGCTGAGATATTCCCCCGACTCCGTGGGAGTCTTCTTTCATTCGGGGCTGTTTAATCTCTCCTTTAGCAGGCATTCCAAAACCTGTTAGCAGCCAGCCAGACGGGCTTTAAACAACTCAGAACCTGCTTTCACTGTGTTTAACTTTTGAAGCTGAGAAAATCATCAGCCTGGTTTCCGTCCAGCTCGAATTAGATTCAAGAGAATAAGTGAAAAGAGTCTCCAGCAGCAGAAGAAAACTCCCTCCATCACTTCTAAGAACGACAGAGTGAGTTAACAAAGAAATTGTTTTGTTCTTGGATAAAACACAATATGTTTCTATGTCATTCCACTGGGATGTAGCAACTTCTATCACTTTTTATAGCTACTGTCTACAGAAACTGAATTTTGGGAACAGTGAGACTTTGCTAGCTCTCAGTAAGTCAGTCCTAAACCACATCTACAAGTCTAAGCTACTTTAATGAAGATATGATTGTGGTTTGAGAGAAGTTTTAAGATGTATAGACAGAAAAGATTTGGGTGACTATTGACTTCTAGTGTTCATGAGCAACATTAGCTCCAGTGCTAAACTGGAGATGCCACACACGACTGATTGACAAAGTTAGTGTTTGGAGTCTTGCCCAGGGACTCTTATTGGTAGTGTAGGGTTTTTCATCGGGTGGGGAACCAAAACCTAGTCTACAGTATGGAGGGCAACAGTGGTACCCCACTACACTATGCCATCCACTCCATGTAAAAACTCATTGGTGGTTTTGGTGGTAAATAAAATTCCTATATTTGTGTTGGAGACCCCTGGTTTCCATCCCCACAACTGTAAAGAAACCAGAATCTCTACAATCAACCACTTCACACTAAACCACTATGCACAACTCCAGTGATTGAAAGATTGACAAATCATTGGACTTTCCATCCAAGCCTTTTAAGAGGTCAGCATTTGATTCTGTCTCAGCTCATCATCTATATATGAAGAAGCCTGCACCATATGTTGTGTTATGTTTAGCACTCAAACTCTTTCCTCAGGTGAAATACCTGAGATGGCATAGTCAGCATAAGTCCGTTGGTTTGCGCCTATAGGGCTGTGATCATTAGCATGTGAAAAAAACTCTCTTTAGATGCTAAACTAGATCAGATCTTAGCCCTGGAGTTTCCTTTTTGGAGCTCCTGATTACATCACCTTTGCAATCGCTGAAATTTGTGCACTGAACTGGGATTCCGGGAGCATGCTAACTGCTAACGCACCCTGGAAAAGATCACAGCGGGAAAGTCAGTGATGAAATACATATTATTCATTTATTAGAATAAATACATAGTTGTACTTTTAATGTATCTAAATTAACGAGTTTCACTGGCACACAAAGGCAGTTGGTGTGTTCTGGTACAGTACGAGGTATACAGCATATATCGGTACAGTGTGTGGTATAAAGTATACACTGGCACAGTATGTGGTGTACATTATATACTGATGTAGTACATGGTATATGGTGTATTCTGGTGCAGTAGGTAGTAAACAGTATATATTAGTATTAGTATTAGACTGCTGCAGTTTGCAGTATACAGTATATTCTGGAGTGGTACGCAGAATACAGTCCGTTCTATACAGTACATTGTGGTAATATAGTCTATAGTGGTGCAGTAGGCAGTATACAGTCAATACTTGTGCATTATGCAGTGTACAGCCTAAACTTGTGCATTATGCAGTGTACAGCCTAAACTGGTTCAGTAGGCAGTATACAGTCTATACTGGTGCATTATGCAGTGTACAGCCTGAACTGGTTCAGTAGGCAGTATACAGTCTATACTGGTGCAGTATGCAGTGTACAGCCTAAACTGGTTCAGTAGGCAGTATACAGTCTATACTGGTTCATTAGGCAGTATACAGTCTATACTGGTTCAATAGGCAGTATACAGTCTATACTGGTGCAGTATGCAGTGTACAGCCTAAACTGGTTCAGTAGGCAGTATACAGTCTATACTGGTGCAGTATGCAGTGTACAGCCTATACTGTTTCAGTAGGCAGTATACAGTCTATACTGTTTCAGTAGGCAGTATACAGCCTATACTGGTTCAATAGGCAGTATACAGCCTATACTGTTTCAGTAGGCAGTATACAGTCTATACTGGTTCAGTAGGCAGTATACAGCGTATACGGGTTCAATAGGCAGTATACAGTCTATACTGGTTCAGTAGGCAGTATACAGCCTATACTGGTTCAGTAGGCAGTATACAGCCTATACTGGTTCAGTAGGCAGTATATAGCCTATACTGGTTCAGTAGGCAGTATACAGCCTATACTGGTTCAGTAGGCAGTATACAGCCTATACTGGTGTAGTATGCCGTCTGTAGGGGTGCAGTATGTAATATACAGTACACAATATGCTGTTTCAAACACAGACATTTTTTTGATATATATTTATCATCTGTTTAGATGATGACCTACCATCTGTATAGATAGACAGACAGACAGACAGATAGATTGCTTTGTTCATGTGGGTATTCTGATGGCAGCGTATTTTCAGATTTTAAAACAGTATTTTTTCTTAGCATAACCTTGATAAGAACTGAAAAGGCTTATTTAAAGAAAATATTTTAAAATTTAATGTTTCAGTCTTTTTTTTAATGCCATGTTCATTCTTTAACTACAGCAGCAGAGGAGAACTGCTGCTCAGCGCCACTGAAACAGCCAAGATAGCCGCAAGTCAGTTCCAGTCATAAACCATGCCTGTACCTGGTAGACACTTAACAGTGCTCAACTACCCCACAGCCCAGCACAGTGAAGCACGAGCAACACATACCACACGTTTTAAGCCAACCTAATTTACATTGCAATGTCCCTCCTACTGTGCTCCCGTAGGCCTGTGGGCGTAGCTGCTCTGCATGGCCTGCAAGTCAATGGCTGCGTGAGCCAGTGGTGAGATGCTAGAATATATTTCAATTTCTCACGTTCCACCGTGACTCTGTGACATTCCTTACATAAACCAAAGCCGGCTTGAAAAAGGTGGATGTGGTTCTGAAGATCATATATTAAAAAATGTCATAGTGACTTTAACGTTTACACAAAAGTCTTACACACGGAGGCTGATTGTGTAAAAGCCTATATCTTGTCAATAAGTGTATTTTCACCACCAGATCTGATTAGAAAAGATGTAAATAATCATAAATACAATACAAAGTAACATGAATGTTATTGTGAAAGAAGTAGATCATATCTTGAGCTCCAGTTTGAAGAAGTGTAGTTCCAGATTTCTCCTGGACGCCCCAGACATTGTATGAATGTATTCAGTTCCTTCAGCAGCAATCTTGATTTAGCTTAATGAAGTACTGAGCAGTCAAAGCAGGTATTAGATGAGAACTGTACATAATACTGGGTTGTTTATAGAAGGAGAAGCTTGGAAAGGGTTAAATAAACACACTTATGTATGTAAAAGCACTACTTGTACTACTACTACTACTACTTTGTATGTAACAAACTACTGTTTGAATATATAAAAAAATACTGTGTGTTGGTTAGTAAATAAAAGGTTCCCATCTGGAAAAAATAGCTTTTTAAATATAATAATGTCCCCAAGTGTCTTGGTTTGATTAGCCTTATGACAGTTTTTGTGATTTGGTGACATGGATTTTGATACACCACAACTATATGTACTTACATTTATGGACACCGCTACTGATTTCACATTGTTTTAGATACTGAAAATATATAAACAGGACTTAAAATTAAATTCGCTGCTGAATTTGCTTTAAAATAGATGATTTTAATTACGCTGACGGAAAAAGCTGAGCTTCCTACTGAAATTTTTGAACGCTACCGTGTCCACCAGTGAACAGCGCGGCGGTACAACAGCATTATGACTGACTGGGACTGAGAACGTTCCAGAGCTGCTTCTTCAGATTCTGATGATATTTCTGAATTTGAATGTGAAAGAGCTGTAATGTAGAAATAGACCACCGTATCACTTAGTCCTGATACTTTTAGTCAAACCACACCCACAACAGCAGCTCATCCTGAGTGGAAACAGTATCTAGCTAAATAACCAACAGTATTCATGACAACAGCCTAGCAACCAGCTAAACTCAGATATAGAGGTACAGTTATTGTAGTAAATATGATCAAAGTGGAACTCGCTCTCTTACGACTCTATAAATCTTCATAACTCAGCTACGTTAGCTTAGCATAACTTAAACCACCTAACTTAGCAGGTGAAGCTAATGTTAGCTAACATCAGCTAAAGCAGGCTCAGTAACTGAGCTTACCCGGTTTACCTCCACGTACACGGAGGCTCTTGAACTCCTCTCGCTGGTTTTCTTACACGCCCATTCTGTTGGAACAGAGCCAGACTTAAGATCCAGTCAGCCTGCGTCCCATAGTCGTGATAATCTTCAGACGTGAAATGATCTACAGATGACGGAGTGAGAGGACAGTCCTTTCCAATGTGTGTGTTTAAAGTTGACAGGTTTAGTCCACTTTCTGGATATTTGGGGGTCTTTGGGCTGTTTGTGTACGAGGGCTCCCACTGTACATCCAATATTAGCTGGTGCTTAGCCATTAAGGTTGAACAGCAAAGCTGTGCAGATGTGCAGTTAGCATCACTTTCCTGCATCACTTCTTGATTATATTGGAGTAAGATATCTTCATTAAAGAAATAATTACATATGTGGAGCTGAAGGGACACGTGCAATGCAAAACAATGAGAGGTCGGTCAAAGAAGTGCACACTTCAAGGGGAGACCTTAGGGCTTGAATTGGGACAGGACCCTAGAGCCACCCTCCCGTACCCAAGAACCGAAGATTGTCTTTGTTTGTACTTAATTTGTTGGTCTGATTCATATTGCACTGTTTGCACTGTCACTGTAAGTGTAGGTGCTATACATTGATAGATAACGCTATATTTATTTTGTTGATATATATTTTAGTTTGCTTATCTTTTTTACCTTGTTTTTTTGCTGCTGCTCGTCTCTATTAAGTACCAAACAACATTTCGTAGTTTCCTCGAGCTCTGTTCCTAGAGTGAGTCTGAGCCCTGTCTCACTGAAAACACAATATAAAATATAATTATCATATATCCTGACAAGATTGCGCTTAAACCGTCTGAGCTGGGGGGCTCAAGCCCCTCTTGCATGTGCCTAATTGGCATGGTTTTATAAGTGTTACTATGAGAATTCATTCGTCTGGCACAAATTTAAACCAGCAACACATTTCCTACAAATTCATGGACCTAATTTCCCTACGACACCTGTGGAATCTGTAATTAATAGGTATGCAGTATTTACTGTAATCAATCTTAAATTAGTTAAGCGTGCATAATTAGCGGAGAGATCTTTATTGCAGGTAAACCACTGCGCCGACGGAACGTTGCACTGGGGCTCTCGTTTACAGTCTAAGATCAAGTAATGCGCAATGAAAGCTAAGCAGTGGTCTGTAGAGGTGGTGCAGGATTAGTCAGGTTTGCATTTGGCAGGGATGTCCAAAGGGTCCACAACCATGTAGAGGGGTCTGCTCCATTATCTACACCACCAGTCAATAGTTTGGGCACTGTTAACTGAATATATGGGTGATTCTTCAATTAGGGGAACTTTCAGCTTATAAATTTGTGTTAAAATTACTTAAATACAAAACAAACATTTTAGGTATTAAAAAGATCATTCCTTTTATCACCAAAAAATTACACACCAAAATAATTGATTTCCATTTTTATAATGATTTAAACATCAACATTTCGCTACTTTGGCCTTGTCTCCAGACTTTAAAACTTCTGGGCCCCAATAATACTAAAAAGTGATCAATTTATAAAAAAGAGGTAAAGGTAAAGGTAGCACTTGTTTATGTTGTAACCATGAAAACAAAGACTCACAAGGAAGTACATGTCAGCCATGAGTGAGGAGTGTCATGTTAATGTGTGTAAATGAGAGTAACTGAATGGTGTATTGCTCCTAAACATTTATTCAGAGTCATTACCGTTTACATCAGTACGGTAGTACTTTACAACTAAACAATACATTTACACCTTTATTTATTTATTTATTTATAACTAAACATTACATTTACACATTATTTATTTATTTACAACTAAACTTTACATTAACACATTATTTATTTATTTACAACTAAACATTACATTTACACATTATTTATTTATTTATCTATCTATTTATTTATTTACAACAAAACATTACATTTACACATTATTTATTTATTTATCTATCTATTTATTTATTTACAACAAAACATTACATTTACACATTATTTATTTATTTACAACAAAACATTACATTTACAAATTTATTTATTTATAAGTAAACATTACATTTACACCTTATTTATTTATTTATAACTAAACATTACATTTACACATTTATTTATTAATTTATTTATTTATAACTAAACATTACATTTACACCTTATTTATTTATAACTAAACATTACATTTACACCTTATTTATTTATTTATAACTAAATATTACATTTACACATTATTTATTTATAACTAAACATTACATTTACACATTTTATTTATTTATTTATTTATTTATAACTCAACATTACATTTACACATTATTTATTTATTTACAACACAACATTACATTTGCACATTATTTATTTATTTATTTACAAGTAAACATTATGTTAACACATTTATTTATTTATAACTAAACATTACATTTACACATTATTTATAACTAAACATTACATTTACACTTTATTTATTTATTTATTTACAAGTAAACATTGTTAACACATTTATTTATTTATAACTAAACATTACATTTACACATTATTTATTTATTTATAACTAAACATTACATTTACACTTTATTTATTTATTTATTTACAAGTAAACATTATGTTAACACATTTATTTATTTATAACTAAACATTACATTTACAAATTATTTATTTATTTATAACAACATTACATTTACACTTTTATTTATTTATTTATTTATTTATTTATAATTAAACATTACATTCACACATTATTTATTTATTTATAACTAAACATTACATTTACAAATTGTTTATTTATAACTAAACATTACATTTACACATTATTTATTTATTTATAACCAAACATTGCATTTACACATTATTTATTTATTTATTCATAACTAAACATTACATTTACACATAATTTATTTATTTATAACCAAACATTACATTTACACATTATTTATTTATTTACAACTCAACATTACATTTACAGATTATTTATTTATTTATTTACAAGTAAACATTATGTTAACACATTATTTATTTATTTACAACTAAACATTACATTTACACATTATTTATTTATTTACAACTAAACATTACATTTACACATTATTTATTTATTTACAACTCAACATTACATTAACACATTATTTATTTATTTATTTATTTACAACTCAACATTACATTTACACATTATTTATTTATTTACAACTCAACATTACATTTACACATTATTTATGTATTTACAACTAA
Organism: Megaleporinus macrocephalus; assembly: GCA_021613375.1. Taxonomy (NCBI): domain Eukaryota; kingdom Metazoa; phylum Chordata; class Actinopteri; order Characiformes; family Anostomidae; genus Megaleporinus; species Megaleporinus macrocephalus. The sequence continues at coordinate 37,070,311 of CM038717.1, forward strand.
ACATTACATTTACACATTATTCATGTATTTACAACTCAACATTTACATTAACACATTATTTATTTATTTACAACTAAACATTACATTTACAGCTTATTTATTTATGTGGATTTAAAGAGCATCTTGTACTAGCTGTTAACTAGCTTTAGCAAATCCATGGCCTAGCTAGCTTTTTGGTCATTGCCGCAACTCGTCATTACGAAAACATAACCAGTTGAGAGGGTAATGACATTTGTTGATAGTAATGACAAGTTTTCAATTTCACCATCAGTATCTTTTTAATTATGTAGAAATTAAATATAATTAAGTCAAACAGTGTGATTTTATAATATAATTCAAGTGAAATGCATTACTTTATAAAACTTAGATGGCAAAAGAGCCCGCAATTGAAGAATCACACATACGTTTATATAATCATATAGACATTTTGATTTGAATGTGTTAAAAGATGGGTTTTAATAGTGAATACCATGTACAAAAATATTACTAAAACAAACATTTGACTGTATTTAAATAATAAAATGAGTATATTTTTTATATTAAAAATATCTATATCTATAAAACCCCCAAACCTGTTTATCAGAGCAAGATCTCAGCATCTACTGTACACTATCTTCTTCGGTCCTGTTAGAGAAGCAGCTCATGTGGCTCCTCATGAAGCTGCTGGTCAGAATGTTCAAAGTATGTGAACCTGCGTCAGAGCAAATGAGCTCATTTCTAAAAGACCCTCGAAACATTCTTTAAACACAACCAGATGTTTTATTCTGCTCCAGGAAGAATTCCACACCTCTTATTCTATAGTTTTGATCTCTTCACAGCTACTCACTAATATTACTACTACTTAAAATAGGTGTCTCCAAACTTTTGACTCTGATTCTGGAGCTCTACTGCCGTGCAGAGTTTAGTTTCTGCTTAAGCATCCACTCCCATGCGGGGCACAAGTTCAACCCTCTCCTTGAGCTGTCCGGTCCGTTCCACTGTGCTCCTCCTGCTCCGGAGGGTCTGCAGCCGGGTGCTCCAGCTGAGTGTTTGATCGTAAGTTGGGGTGTAAATCAATCCTTATGCCAGGAGTAGTTTAGAGCTAGTGATGTCCAAACTTTTGGTTGCACCTGTAACAGTCACGTTAAGGGCCTTGGTTTAAGAGCATGCGCACTAGAGTGTACAGAGAGAGGGAGAATTGAGATATGGGTGGATATGTACACACTCCACTCATCACAAGCCAGGATAGCAGCAGTGGGTAGAACATACAAACTAGAGCTAAACACTTGGCTCTAGTTTGTATGTTTTACCCGCTGCTGCTATCTTGGGTTGTGATGAGTGGAGTGTGTACATATCCGCTCTGACGCAGGTTTACATAGGTGCTCCCACACACTTAGGCCTCAAAAAGATCTAGGCCTGTTTGTTTGGGTCGAGTGTTTTAAAAATGTAATAAATATGCTCTGGTTAAAAGAACTTTAATTCTGGCCCCTTCACTTCTCTTGTGTTTTTTTTATATGTTCAACCACCTTTTAAACAAGCCATTCTAGGATGGACCATTGCCTTTACCTGTACTGGTTCTAAAGCTTTGCCATCCAGACTTCAACCAGAGGGTGTCTCAACTTTTCTTTGGTATTTAGAGTCTTGGTTCCTCCCAAGGTTTCTTCCTCCAGTCTGAGGTTGTTTTTCTTCACCACTGTGGCCTCCGGCTTGCTCACTGGGGGATATATGTTGTAACTGTCTGTTTTCAAACTTCTGTGGCAGCCTGACAGTCACTGGAAACAACTCTGTCTGAAACACTAGTGTGCAGAATCTGAGGTTTAATTCTTATGAGCTTTCGAGTCCAAGAGTAAAAGTCCATACCATAGTCAGACTACATATACACATAAACCATATACACACAAACTTTGTAGCTCAAAGAGCTGGCAGGTGACTTCCAACAATGCATTCGCTGTTTATGCTAGAACGCCCCCTTATCTACCTATAGTATCCTCAGGAAGCAGCTATCTAGACACCAGAGATCTAGAAGCATCGCACTCCTCTCAACTGTTAGTTAACCTGTCCACCTATAGTATCCTCAGGAAGCAGCTATCTAGACACCAGCACCTGCTACAAGCTTAGCACTCCTCTCCACTGTTAGTTCACCTGTCCATCTATAGTATCCTCAGGAAGCAGCTATCTAGACACCAGCACCTGCTACAAGCTTAGCACTCCTCTCCACTGTTAGTTCACCTGTCCATCTATAGTATCCTCAGGAAGCAGCTATCTAGACACCAGAGATCTAGAAGCATCGCACTCCTCTTCATAGTTAGATAACCTGCCTGCCTATAGCATCCTCAGGAAGCAGCTATCTAGACACCAGCACCTGTTAGAAGCATCGCACTCCTCTCTACTGTTAGTTAACCTATCTACCTATAATATCCTCAGGAAGTAGCTATGTAGACACCAGAGATCTAGAGGCGTCACATTCCTCTCCAGTGTTAGTTCACCTGTCCATCTATAGTATCTTCAGGAAGCAGCCATCTAGACACCAGAGATCTAGAGGCGTCACATTCCTCTCCAGCGATAGTTCAACTCTCCACCTATAGTATCCTCAGGAAGCAGCTATCTAGACACCAGAGATCTAGAAGCATCACACTCCTCTCCACTGTTAGTTCACCCTGTCCGCCTATAGTGTCCTCAGGAAGCAGCTATCTAGACACCAGCACCTGTTAGAAGCATCGCACTCCTCTCCAGCGTTAGTTAACTTATCTACCTATAGTATCCTTAGGAAGTAGCTATGTAGACACCAGAGATCTAGAGGCGTCACATTCCTCTCCAGCGTTAGTTCACCTGTCCGCCTATAGTATCTTCAGGAAGCAGCCATCTAGACACCAGAGATCTAGAAGCATCAGTCGACGGCCACAGGCTGCCATGCTGCCCCGTCGGTAGGTCTTTCGCCGTCCTTGCCATCACCTTGCCGTCCTCCAGCTGGGTTGTGCTGCTGAACCTCGCCATGCTGTTTCATTCTTTAGTATCAGTATCAGTCAGTATCATTCTTTATTCTATTTTGGTCCAGCCAGTCCTCTTCAGGTCACTGGGTGGGGAACATTATCCCACTTCTGACACCAGTGTATCGTTTGCATAGAACAAGAAACATAGCACTTGAAGTAAATGCTCTTTTATTGAACAGCCAATCTTTATGTCCACTTTATCTCTCTATCTCTCTACCTGTCTATCTCTCTCTAATGAGGGGAGGTTATACTATTTCTGATGCTCCTTTCTTCTTTGCTCTTTATTTATTTCTCACTTTCTGCCATCCCTTTATTTATTCCTCCATCTCTTCTTGTATGCTCTCCCCTCTCTCTCCCAGTCACTCTCTCCTTCTACTTCCTTTTTTCTTTAGTTTCTCTATCACCATCCTTCTCTTCCTTCTTTCTCTCTGTGCTTCTCTCAGTCTCTGTCCTCTTTTCATCTATGTTTGGTTCTGCTTTTGCTCCGTCATCTCTCTCTCTCTCTGTCTGTTTTATGGTCTGTCTGTCTGGTTTCTCTGTTAAGCAGAAGTATCGAGCGAGCAGTGATGGAGCGGTGCTGTAATGAAGAGATCTACAGTAAACAGCGTCAGATCAGAACGGAGGGAGTCGCTCTGTCTGAGTTAGCAGGAGCGAGAGATGCTACGTTTGTTGAGTTATTAAAGTCAGAGATGCTGTTTTTCAGAGGTTTTATCTTCAGCCCGCGTTGAGTTCAGCAGACTGAGCGTGCAGAAAGGAATGCGATTCCCCAGAGACTGTGCTCTGATTGGATCTGGATGAGAGGCAGGGTGAGAGAGAGAGAGAGAAAGCGAGAGAGAGACCCTAGAGATCCTATCGATTTCACTGATATACAGATAGAATAGATCCCAATACAATTCATACAGTACATTACATTCTGCATGATATTTGTTGTGTTTTGTTTGACCATCATTTACATTTTTACCTGTACACAGGTAGGTGAAGGTAGTGTTACAGTTTACCTGTACACAGGTAAGTGAAGGTAGGGTTACAGTTTATCTGTACACAGGTAGGTAAAGGTAGGGTTACAGTTTATCTGTACACAGGTAGGTGAAGGTAGGGTTACAGTTTACCTGTACACAGGTAGGTGAAGGTAGTGTTACAGTTTACCTGTACACAGGTAGGTGAAGGTAGTGTTACAGTTTACCTGTACACAGGTAGGTGAAGGTAGTGTTACAGTTTACCTGTACACAGGTAGGTGAAGGTAGTACTAGGAGTCTAACCCAAGGACTCTTATTGGTATAGTGTAAGGTGTTGATGGGGAACTGAACCCCAGTCTATATGATGGAGGTCAGCAGTGTAGCCCACTGTGCACAATACCAACCAATTTTATTTTAACACCAGCACCAAGAGAAATTCCTTGTACACCTGGTACTTGGTGAAAAAAGACTTGCCCTAATGTTCACCTTGCCATCTGACCATCATTTAAATTCCATAGTAGTAGAGACTTTTCGTGAGAATTATACTTTTATGTGTTTCGTAAGCAGAAAAGGTAATGGGCCAAGATGGGGGGGCGGCGGGGGGTTTGGATAGTGGCAAGCAAGAACATTTGCAAATTAAAGCTGCTGGTGTTCCCAGCACAGTGGACTGAGCACCCCCGGGTCCAGACCTCCAAATCCCTGAATGTGTTTAGGATCTTGTATTAAGCAAAAGAACAACGTGAACCAACTTCTAAGACTGAACTTTGGAGGTTGTGTCTCTTTGCGAAACTGGAAGTGAGCAGAAGCTGTAATGAAGATAAGGGGTGGACACAATAAATACTGACACATCTGATACTTAGTGGCTAGTCATAATGACTTAGTGTACTGACCAGTCTATGTCTAGGCAAAGGGAGTAGAGAGGTAACGTGTAGGAAGCTAACTAGCAAGTTAGCTTGGCATATGCATGGCATAGTAGTCTAATGTGGGGGCTTGGAGAATACCAAACCAGCTAAGTACATTTACAAGCTGCCTGTTAATTCACAACCTCCTCACCTGCTCGCTGAATCCCACCACCTTCCAAATTCCAATTAAACCCCTGCTGGTGACCTTTCTTTTATTAGCCACGACATTCCTCATGAATCATATCCATCACAGGGAAAGAGAGTTTATCTGACATGCTGCATCAGACTTATCTGCAGCGACGATGAGCAAAAATGTGAAGTTCTCAAAAGTGTGAAATCACAGCTGGGTGTGAGTATGATGGAGAGAGAGAGAGGGAAAGAGAGAGGGAGAGAGAGTCTGCATGGCTCTGAAGTCATTCTTTATGGCTTCAGTGGAGCAGAAAGTCGGCTGTAGGCTTTATAGGGTCTTTGGATTATTTGGAGATTCAGTCCGAATTTACTGCAAATTAAGACGTCAGTAATAAAAAGGCTCAGCGGAGGTGAAGAAGAGTCTGTGTTAGCCAGCTCTTCAGTTTGGACAAGTGAAGCTAATGACTAAGCCCACCACACACGTCACTGAATCTCCTTCATTGCTGCTTTCTATTGTCTCCCTAACGCCTCACCATGGTTGTCCTCACTTGTTAGTCTCGTCTCTCGGTTAAATAGACGTGGGTTGTGTGGCCTTTGCAAAGTCTTGTTTGTGTTCAGAGTAGGAAGATGTGGGATACAGCCCTGTTAGCGAATGCTCTTTTATTGAACACAGCTGTGAACCTGGCTCAGTCCTGCTGAGCATGTAGGATATAGTAGACTGTATGAAGGAGCAATGAAGGAGATTCTGTGACGTGTGTGGTGGGCTTAGTCATTAGCTTCACTTGTCCGAACTGAAGAGCTGGATAACACAGACTCTTCTTCATTGCTGCCAGGAAGCATGCAGCCCACTTCTAACCACACAACTGTAGACCACTGTGACCCTTTTGTCTCTTTGCTGAAAAAGGATAGCATGTTCTAGGTTTAGAAAAAGGAGGACAAGAATGAGAAACACAGTGACTCCCTTCATGCATAAACTGTATATATTGTTAAACTCAGAAAACAAAATCACTGTACGTACAGCGAAAAGAGCCCAACCCAAACAAATAGAATTAATAATAAAGAGAGAGAGAAAAAAAATTCTGAAAAAAAAATCAGGAAATCTCGCTGCTCATAAAAAAATTTAAAAGATCTGAAACTTAGTTATTCAGTTGGTTTGCCACATAGTCCAAAATATGTTTATATTCTCCAAAAAAAGTCTTATCTGTAGCTCCTATACGAAAGCAGAATGACTCGTCCACACAGGGTTCTGGCTCGCCATTCCGTTCTCCTAATAGTCTACACTCGCTTGTGTGAGAAAAGTCAGAATTCTCAATTAGAAACCCTCCAGAGAACACCAACTTCTCCAAAAACCCCAAACCCTTCTTACTACTTAACTGTAATGTCTTAAATCAGTTCAAACACTTCAATTCGGTTCGTAGAAGAGGAGTAGCTGCAAGCTGCTTTTCTAGAAACTAGCCGTGACCAGTTGATTTTAACAGCCCTACAGTGCCTCCACAGGAATTAGCTATGAACTTCAACTCCAACTTAAGAAGATAGATAAACATCCCACCTAACTACCCCGCAACCCACATTTGCTGGGGTGCTCATGGTGTCAAACCTCATGCTACTGGCAACAGCATAGCAGCAGGGCTCCCTTGGCCACTCTAGACTTTCTTCCACTCTCACCACATTGTAGATGCCAGCGAAGGTGTTGCATGTGAATGGTGAAGCCTCGACTCTCTGCCTTGGCCAACCAAGCCACGGTTTCTTAGCACTTCGTCATAATAGGTACTGAGATCCCATGTTGTCATAATTTACCGGTCTTGTTTCCTAGCCTCAGGTACACCAGCCACACCTGGGATTTTGACAGTTACACTTAGGTTGGCAGTACACGTGTGGAAGCTGAACTCGTTAAATGCTAACTAATCACACAAGGGCAAGTAGCTGCTGCTGCAGTGACAGGAATGGGCCTCTTAAGCACTGGATTGCAATCAGCTCAGAGCATCCAGTCATTGAAGGTATGTCAAATTGTGGGTTACAGACACAAATTCTTTAAAATATGTTCAAATTCTTTGCTGTTACCATTTCTGTGATTGGAGAGTTATCGTTTCACACGTCTGTTTTTTGTTGTAGCACATTGCGAGCGTCGTCTGACTTGAACAGTCTTTGATTGGTTCTTTTATATGTCAGTCAAATGGCAATGGGCAGTCGTGGGATGGAGGTTAGGGATCTAGCCTTGTGACCGGAAGGTTGCCGGTTCAGTCTCCTGAACTGGCAGGACATGACTGAAGTGACCTTGACTAAGGCTCTGTGGATAGGGCACTGCCCACCGCCCTGGGTGCAAAAACAAAGGACACGGAATTCTAAATTCAATGGTTGTTGCCCACCTGCTGATCTTTCTGGTGATAACCATAAGTATGGCTGCTTTTAAAGGATTGCTTTTGGCATATACCTTGTGTATGCACTACCTAGACCATTTTATCAGAAACACTTTTTGCATTTTTGTAGGTTTACAATTAAAGACTGTAGCTCTCCTGTTGGTGCACAATGTTTCAGCCCCCCTCCAACCTCTACAGCAGGGGTGGGCAATTCATTTTCCCATGGGACCATATATATATATATATATATATATATATATATATATATATATATATATATATATATATATATATATATATATATATATATATATACTCCCTATCAGAGAACAGCTTACTGTTTCTTGTAATGGAGTGGGTTGTTACAAAGCTGGTCCTGACTGCTACATCCCTGGACGAGTGGAGCTTTGTAAAAAAAAATCCTTGCAGTTTAGCTAGCAAATCTTCAGATGCCCTTTCCCACTCTGCATCGGTCACATTCTTGTATTTATCTGGTTGTTTAGTCTTATAATGGCGATTCAAGCTGTAATCCTTAAACAAAACTATCTGCTCTCCACAAACTAGGTACACAGCTTTACCTTTGACTTCAGTAAATAAATATTTATAAGACCAAACTCTGAATTCTGCTTCAATCTTATTTTTTTTTAATGTCAGCTGACATATTTAAGGGCTAACTTCTTGAAAGCTGTCCAGCTCATTCATTGACACATTTGCATGGAGGTGCATAAGCACACTGAGCAGAAGACGCAAAACATTTGCCTTCAGAATAAAAGCAGACTAGTTGCATTTCGTCAAAGTCCTTGTTTTCATGCGCCTATCACAGTGTAATAGGTCCCGTAGTTACACATTTACTTGTAGATCTCACTCAGGCCGGTCAGAGATTGCTAGAGGGCTGTATGTGGCCCACGGGCCATGTTCCTGCTCTACAGGAACATCACTACTATAATATCCGGTCAGCAGTGGTCCTGTGGTGGTCACATTCCACTAATGGACAGAACTTTAAAACCTGAAGACTGGCCAGTGTCTGAAGTAGCTTCAAGGTAGTAACCTATGTGCAGAGTCACTTTTATGGTGCTTCAGTGACAAATGCTCCTCAAGAAGATGAGGCTCATCTCAGCACCTCTGCTCCACTGGCTGCCTCTCGCTGCTACTGCCACATGGCTAAGACGCCCGAGCAAATTAGCATCACAAAGAGTAAGAGGGAGAGAGAGAGAGAGACTTCCCCTTGTTACTGCAGTTAAAGAGTGAGATCTGCTGACTCATGTTCCTCCTCTCGTTTTCCCTCGACTGGGACACAGTAGAAACGCTCTGAAGTTTAACATAGAACAAGCGAGCGTGTGATTTGCTTCTGAAGCGAAACGTGTTCCTCTACAGGTGGGAAACCTGAGGGCCTCTGTAAAACCTGTTTGCTAGAAACTGGGGTTCCTTCCTCTTATGGCAGAACTAAGACGTTTCTGTGGTTGGGAAAAAAGGGGATTGTCTCTTTAGAGGTAAAACTAAGGGGATTTGTTCTAGTCCAACTTCACCATACCTGTGTCTTGAATTAAGCCCCTGTTCTCCATCACGTTTTAAGCTTCAGGGCTCCCAAGTAGAGAGCACTGTATACGCCCAACTGAACCGCCACAATCTGTAGCCCATCAGTTGATGCCCAGTTTGTGTAAGCCATGATTTGTCCCTTCATCAGCATTGACGCTCAACCATAAACCATAGCAAAGCAATATAATGGGATGCTCTGGAACAGCAAGAGCCAAAGGTCACCATCCCCAATGCCAAGCATGGACCCACCAACAAAAAGTAGTTGACCACTACCGCTGGAAGTCCCAATAGCTTTGGCAGGAGTTGGAGTGATCCAGAACTAATCATCCAATATAAGTACCTAACCTCACGGATGCTCTTGCGAATGCTGAATGCAATCAAATCCTCACACCAAAGGCTGGTGTCAAGCACTCCCAGAAGAGTAGAGGCTGTTACTACATCACAAGCTCACTGTTAATACCCTACATTTCAGAAGAAGCACTGGAGGAGCAGGTCTCTACAAGTGTGTTTACAAAAGGTGGTGGGGGTTTCCCATAAAGTGGCCAGGGAGTGGAACCACAGGGATGGGATTTTTTTTGTTAATCAAAACTTCAGACGCAGTGAATCAAATGAAGACGTTAAGTCAATTAACATGAACAGTAAAACACGATCTTCAGTTAATTATATCAAAAAGATTGAGATTGCTTTCTTGAGGAGAATCACTTTTAAGGGCTTCAGCTTGATTGGGTTTTTAGGAGTGGACAGTAAATCTGGAGCTGGCTCTGCTTTATAGGCGGTGACTGTGGATGGCGGAGGTGTCAGGATTCAGGGAGGAGATTTGTTTACATTTCCTTTTCTTATTCTTGCACTTCCTGTCGTCGGTTCAGATGCCGAGACTGATGCGTGCTGGGTAGCTGGCAGGGCTGCTGTGAGTTCTGAGCCAGGTCGGACCTCCCAGGTGGATTTCTGGGAGAACAGCAAGTACCCCGCTGGGATTCCGGAACACAGGTCAAAGGGCACGAAGGAATAAATAGAATGCAAGATAGAGCTTGTTGGTTTCAGAGGAAATTGCTTATCACTGCTGAGCTAGGCCTGCACACAGAGCAACGGCTAGACTGCAAACACAGGAGCAAATGTTAGAAAACAAAGACCGAACACTAGAACACACACAAAGAAATATACACTAGATTACAAACCAAAAACCTTGTTGTTATACAGTATTTAAATTAGTAGTCAGATAAAAATTCTGTTGCATATGATGAAAGTTGAATTGAAATTAATTTAACCCACCCATAAAACCCAGACCACAACCTAGAACTGGAAGACTGGAAAACTAGAAGCTTTGCACAGAACCAAAGACTAAAAGCCATCCATAGAGACAAGGATTAGAACCACCCCACACAGCCAGACACTAGAACCCACCCACAGAACCAAAGACTAAAAGCCATCCATTTAACCAAACATGAGAACCTACATACAAATCCAAAGGCTAGAAACCACCCAAACAACAAAACACTAAAACCTTTGCATATAACCAAATACTAAAAGCCATCCATAGAGACAAAGATTAGAACCCCACACAGACCCAAACACTAGAACCCAAACACAAAACCAAAAACTAAAAGCCATCCATATAACCAAACATGAGAACCTACATACAAATCCAAGTGTTCGAAACAACCCAAACAACAAAACACTAAAACCTTTGCATATAACCAAATACTAAAAGCCATCCATAGAGACAAAGATTAGAACCCCACACAGACCCAAACACTAGAACCCAAACACAGAAGCAAAAACTAAAAGCCATCCATATAACCAAACATGAGAACCCACATACAAATCCAGAGGCTAGAAACCATCAAAACACTAGAAGCTTTGCACAGAGCCAAAGACTAAAAGCCATCTATAGAGACAAAGATTAGAACCCCACACAGACCCAAACACTAGAACCCACACACAACACCAAAGACTAAAAGTCATCCATATAACCAAGCACAATAACCTACATACAAATCCAAAGGCTAGAAACCACCAAAACATCAAAACACTAGAAGCTTTGCACAGAACCATAGACTAAAAGCCATCCATAGGGACAAGGATTAGAACCACAGCCAAACACTAGAACCCACACACAGAACCAAAAACTAAAAGCCTTCCTTATAACCAAACACGAGAACCCACATACAAATCCTAAGGCTGGAAACCACCCAAACAACAAAACACTAGAAGCTTTGCACAGAGCCAAAGACTAAAAGCCATCTATAGAGACAAAGATTAGAACCCCGCACAGACCCAAACACTAGAACCCACACACAACACCAAAGACTAAAAGTCATCCATATAACCAAGCACGAGAACCTACATACAAATCCAAAGGCTAGAAACCACCAAAACATCAAAACACTAGAAGCTTTGCACAGAACCAAAGACTAAAAGCCATCCATAGGGACAAGGATTTGAACCACAGCCAAACACTAGAACCCACACACAGAAGCAAAAACTAAAAGCCTTCCTTATAACCAAACACGAGAACCCACATACAAATCCTAAGGCTAGAAACCACTCAAACAACAAAACATTAGAAGATTTGCACAGAACCAAAGACTAAAAGCCATCCATAGGGACAAGGATTTGAACCACAGCCAAACACTAGAACCCACACACAGAAGCAAAGACTAAAAGCCATCCAAACCAAACATGAGAACCCACATACAAATCCAAAGGCTAGAAACCACCAAAACATCAAAACACTAGAAGCTTTGCACAGAGCCAAAGATTAAAAGCCATCTATAGAGACAAAGATTAGAACCCCACACAGACTCAAACACTAGAACCCACACACAACACCAAAGACAAAAACTATCCATATAACCAAACATGAGAACCTACATACAAATCCAAAGGCTAGAAACCACTAAAACATCAAAACACAAGAAGCTTTGCTCAGAGCCAAAGACTAAAAGCCATCCATAGGGACAAGGATTAGAACCACAGCCAAACACTAGAACCCACACATAACACCAAAAACCTGAAACCATTATTACAATAAATTACCAGGACCCATACACAAATCCAAAGAATAGAGGCCACCCATACAACTAAATGCTAACACATGCACAGAGAAACTAAATCTAGAACGCACCCATAGAACCAAAGATTAGAGGCCACATGCAGAACTAACATTTAGAACCCACACATGGAGTGACAATCTTGGACCCACCCATTTAAGACTAGAACCCACACACAAAACCAGAGATCAGAACTCATCTATAGAATCAAACACTAGAGGATGTTTATCTAAAGCTATAAAGGTCCCACTGATTATCAGCATGTAATCAGAACTTGTAATAGAAAATTGAAAAATTCATCTCTAAAGCTTGGAAAATGTCTTATGTACTTTCATGTATCTCTCTCTCTCTCTCTCTCTCTCTCTCTCTCTCTCTCTCTCTCTCTCTCTCTCTCTCTCTCTCACAAACACAGAATATTCGGAGTATAGTAGACACCAAACTATTCCTTCTCCTGCTGACTATGCTCCTGAAAATCAAGAGGGACAAACTTTGTACAAGCTTGCGGAAGAACCACTGAGAGGAACCTAGACTCACAAATAGAAACTCCCTAAGAGCGTAAAGTAGAACCAACTGCGAGGAACCAAGAGCATTGAGAGGAACCAATACCCTGTAGGAGAACCTCTCTAAGAGCATAAAGAGGAACCAACTTAGAGAAACTATAACTCACAAGGCGAAACTCCCTAGGAACCTGAAGTAGAACCATTGGGAAGAATTACGATTTAAAAGGATAAGGAATAACTTTCACTAAAGCATCTGTTTCTGATCATCCATCCATCTTCCACTTTATCCTGCAAGTCTGGAGCCAATCCCAGCATCATCAGGTGAAGGTGGTGTACACCATGGACAATCGCATGGCCAACACACCCTCACACCTACGGGTGATCAACCTAACATGCATGTGTTTGGACTGTGGGAGGATCCTGGATCATCTTTCTGTGAGGCGACAGTGCTGATTACTACATCACGTTTATGATGATATTATTATTATTATTATTATTATTATTATTATTATTATTCTAAACTGATTGAGGATACTTTACCAACCTTAGCTTACACACCTTTGACTTAACTAAGTTGATTTATCATTTTAAGCTGAGCTCACCTGTTTTTACTACAACATGGAAGCTGCAGCTTTAAACAAAAGCGAGGTTGAGTGCTGTGTGGAAACATCTCGGTTTTCAGAGAGTGATATCTCTGTTTGTGTGTGCGCGCTCTCAGGTCTCATGTGAGCAGATGGTCCTCATTGATTATTCATTATGGACGATGGATGTGCCTGTCACCACGAGAGGGAGAGGTGTGTTTGTGTGTGTATGAGAGAGAGACTGTGACTGTAATCTAAATATATCTCGCTGCTGCTCAATGATGTGGTGTAGAACCTGCTACCCAATGAGGCCTGACGAAATATCGGGTTTCAGCCCCCGTCCGGGACGATTTTTCACAATCAGGCTTTGACTGGGAGCGCTACTGTACTCTACTGGTTCGGGGCACTGCTGGAAAACATAATCCGTACGGCAAAGGAACGCTATATTAAAGTAGTGCTAATATACTTTCCATTACGTCTAGATCCCTCGTCTTTTTCACTTCTTTTCACAGAAGACACGAAGACGAGTTCCACCTGTTATAGAGTTGTTATCTCTAATAACACTAAAACGTTAATTTGGGAATATGTACATTAGTCAGGACACAAATCAGATTTGTAATGTTTATTAAGTGTATTTTTATTAAGCAAAAGGAAGAACCATTGAGAAGAATCGAGACAAACCACTGAGGAGAACGACTGACACTAAAGAGGAACCTCCCTAAGAGCATGAGGAACACTGAGAGGAAGCCAGTGGAAAAAAGGAAAAACTCGGAGAACCACTGACAGGAACCAAGACTCAAAGAGAGATTGTTTCACAGTATAAGCAACGCTCAGATGAACCAAGACTCAAAAGAAGAACACCTAAGAGCATGGAGAACCAATATTAAGAAAGAGAAACTATCATAGAGCGTAAGGAACACTGAGAGGAACCCAGTGGAAAGAAGGAAGAAGTCCTTAAAGACATGAGGAAGAACCACTGAGAGGAACCAAAACTCATATATATCACTTCACAGTATAAACACTGAGAGGAATCAAGACTCAAAAGAAGAACATTTAAGAGCATGAAGAACCAATACTAAGAAAGAGAAACTACCAAAGAATAAGAGAAAACCACTGACAAGAACCAAGAAACTACTCGGAGGAAGAACCACTAAGAGGAACCCAGTGCAAAGAAGGAAAAACTCCCTAAAAACATGAGGAAGAACCACTGACAAGAACCAAGACTCAAAGAGAGATTGTTTCACAGTATAAGCAACGCTGAGATGAACCAAGACTCAGAAGGAGAACATCTAGGAGCATGGAGAACCAATACTAAGAAAGAGAGACTACCAAAGAATAAGAGAAACAACCACTGACAAGAACCAAGAAACTACTCAGAGGAAGAACCACTAAGAGGAACTGGGATTCAAATGGAGACACCCTCAAAGAGCTAGAAGAATAAACACCCAATTTCAAATGGGAAGACATGAGGAAGAACCACTGAGAGGAACCAAGACTCAAAAAGAGATTGTTTCACAGTATAAGCAACGCTGAGAGGAACAAAGACAGAAAGAGAACATCTAAGAGCATGGAGAACCAATATTAAGAAAGAGAAACTACCAAAGAATAAGAGAAAGAACCACTGACAAGAACCAAGAAACTACTTGGAGGAAGAACAACAAAAACAACAACAACAATGAGAGGAATTGGGATACAAATGAAGAAACTGTTAAAAAAACACTTGGGGGAACCAAAGAACTCCTGTCTTAAGAGCATGTAGAGGTACAGGCGAGAGAAACTAGGACTCAAAAGAGCACCTCCTTATAAGCATGTAAAAGCAACGCTGTGAGGAACCAAGACTCAGAAAGAGAACATCTAAAAGCATGGAGAACCAATATTAAGAAAGAGAAACTACCAAAGAATAAGAGAAAAAAACACTGACAAGAACCAAGAAACTATTCGGAGGAAGAACAACAAAAACAACAACAATGAGAGGAATTGGGATTCAAATAAAGAAACTGTTAAGAACCCACTTAGAGGAACCAAAGAACTCCTGTCTTAAGAGCATGTAGAGGTACAGGCGAGAGAAACTAGGACTCAAAAGAGCACCTCCTTATAAGCATGTAAAAGTACCACTGAGAGGAACCAGTACTCAAAAGAGAACCACTGAAAATAACCAATATTAAAAAGAGTACCTCCTCATAAGTATGTATAAGAACCACTAAGGGGAACCAGTACTCAAAAAAGAGAACCTCCTTATAAGCATGTAGAACAACCAAGGTTAAAAAAAACAACAACGAGAGGAACTGGGATTCAAATGAAGATACTGTTAAAGGACCACTTGGAGGAACCAAGGAACTCCTGTCCTAACAGCATGTAGAAGTACAGGCGAGAGAACCTGGGACTCAAAAAGCACCTCCTTATAAGCATGTAAAAGAACCACTAAGAGGAACCAGTACTCAAAAGAGAACCTCCTCATAAGCTTGTATAAGAACCACTGAGAGGAACAAGTACTCAAAAGAGAACCTCCTCATAAGCTTGTATAAGAACCACTGAGAGGAACCAGTACTCAAAAGAGAACCTCCTTGCAATTGTAGAAGAACCAAGGTTATAAAAACAACAACTAGAGGAATTGGCATTCAAATGAAGATACTGTTAAAGAACCACTTGGAGGAACCAAGGAACTCCTGTCCTAACAGCATGTAGAAGTACAGGCGAGAGGAACTAGGACTCAAAAGAGAACCTCATTAGAAGCATGTAGAAGAACCACTAAGAGGAACCAGGTTCTTTGCTAGTCCTGGAAATCAGATCCGGGTCACTTTCATCTGCTCTCAGAACGTAGGCAAAGTTACTTCCTTGCCCTGGTTAACCTCCAGCTTCTTCATGGCTGTTCCTTCAACAGTGATTCCCTGTCATATATCCTGGCAGCTCGTGATCTCATTACTTCTTATTGATCCTCAAAGTTGTGGGTGAACAGAAAAGAATGGAATGAGGTGATTTGTGTGTGTGTGTGTGTGTGTGTGTGAATTTAAATCACCAGATGATGCTAATCCTGATCAACCACTAAAATCAATTCTCATCTCTCCTCAGACAGCAGACACATTTCAGCATATTGCTTCACATTAGTCAGACTGTAATGAATCATACATAACAATCGCTCGTACACGTGATGTTTAAATTTTCATGTTCTCCTGACGCTCTCATTACCTTTCATCACAAACAGAGCTCTGAATATTATAGCACACGCTGCTAGCTCTCTGCTCTTGTTTGTGCAGATGGCTCCATTTCTCACCACAGCTTGCGCACATGCACAAGCTACGAAACTAGCGGTCAGCCGGTCGTCTGCCATCCTCTCTTCAGCAGATTGGACGTGGACATGCGTGGTGTGTCGTAACTTCGTTTTGGCCATCAGAATGAAGAGGGAGACCAGTCCAGAGTAAAAGCTTTTATTCCTAGGACTGCAGTACCGATGTTCTCTAAGCCCTGGTCTCAAACGTGTCTTAGACTGTATGCTCCTTCTGGCTCATGTGGTGCACCTGGTCAGTCGTAATTCTCTGGGTGGACAGTTGTTCTTGAATAGAGGTTCCCAAAAGCCCTGACCATCCCGTAAGCTCTGCAACATTCTTTGTTATCTGTATTTTATAGCCCAGAAAACCAACAAGGAACCCTCAGCTTTGTATCCTTTGTGGATTCCAGGTAGATGCAGTCAAATGAGCTCTCTCAATAGGTTTGGACTTCAGGGGCTGGATGCCAGATTAACAACCAACATAATCAGGGGGTGACCAAGTGATTAACTAACACTTTGAGAATGAACCGTAGCTTAAGAAGGTTTTGGTTAGTTGGTTGGTTAGGAATGTAGAACATTGGTGGCACCTCTATAACCGAAGTGTGACTTGTATTCTTACCAATTTGTTTCCTTGTTCAAAAAGATCACTTGACCAAAAAGGCATCATTCACTCTTCCATGTAGGCTTCCCACAAAATTTTGAAGTTGTTCAGTTGATCAGGGCTCTAGAAGTCTCCTAAAGCCCAGGCCTGGCAAAACTCTTCAATCTCAGGCAAACTTCTTAACAACTGGCTCAGGTAAACTCTTCAACCCCAGTCCTGGCAGAAACAAACAGATCTAAGGTCGTTTTGCAAGCTTATCCCAGGCACACAGGCCGAGAGACCTTACTCCATGAGACCTCCACTCCAGCCTTGGGTTGAGAAGTTTTCCTGAGCCTGTGGTTGGGGAGTTTTACTATACCTGCAGTAAATGAGTTTTCCTGAGCCTATAGTTAAGGAGTTTCCTGGGCCTGCAGTTGGGTAGTTTTTCCTGAGCCTGTGGTTGGGGAGTTTTACTGAACCTGCAGTTTGGGAGTTTTACTGAACCTGCAGTTTAGGAGTTTTCCTGAGCCTATAGTTAAGGAGTTTCCTGGGCCTGCAGTTAAGATGTCATCCTGAGCCTGCAGTTGGGTAATTTTTACTAAGCCTGCAGTTGAGTTTTCTGGAGCCTGTGGTTGGGGAGTTTTCTGGAGCCTGTGGTTGGGGAGTTTTCTGGAGCCTGTGGTTGGGGAGTTTTCTGGAGCCTGTGGTTGGGGAGGTTTCCTGAGCCGGTGGTTGGGGAGGTTTCCTGAGCCTGTGGTTGGGGAGGTTTCCTGAGCCTGTGGTTGGGGAGGTTTCCTGAGCCTGTGATTGGGGAGGTTTCCTGAGCCTGTGGTTGGGGAGGTTTCTGGAGCCTGTGGTTGAGGAGTTTTCTGGAGCCTGTGGTTGAGGAGTTTTCTGGAGCCTGTGGTTGGGGAGTTTTCTGGAGCCTGTGGTTGGGGAGTTTTCCGGAGCCTGTGGTTGGGGAGTTTTCCGGAGCCTGTGGTTGGGGAGTGTTCCTGAGCCTGTGGTTGCGGAGTTTTCCCGAGCCTGTGGTTTGGGAGGTTTCCCGAGCCTGTGGTTGGGGAGGTTTCCTGAGCCTGTGGTTGGGGAGGTTTCCTGAGCCTGTGGTTGGGGAGGTTTCCTGAGCCTGTGGTTGGGGAGGTTTCCTGAGCCTGTGGTTGGGGAGTGCTCCTGAGCCTGTGGTTGGGGAGTGCTCCTGAGCCTGTGGTTGGGGAGTTTTCCTGAGACTGTGGTTGGTGAGTGTTCCTGAGCCTGTGGTTGGGGAGTGTTCCTGAGCCTGTGGTTGGGGAGTGTTCCTGAGCCTGTGGTTGGGGAGTTTTTCTGCAGGTACTATACATTAGATTGCATCCTATTGGCAATATGTGCAACTGCTTAAGTATGAAGCTGCTGATACACAGTTCCTGTGCTGATGTTGCTTCTAGAGGTAGTTTAGAATTTTATATGAATAATGTGACAGAAGTATGCCATTTATATGTGCTACATGCTTTAGGACTTGGCAACCCTGCTGAATGTCTACTGCTGTTGTCCAAGCTGTTGTTACTCTTACATGCTTCCATGTCACAATAATACTACTTATCACCATTACTGTTTGCTAGTAATGGGTGTAGCTGAAACAAAAATACTCAATACTTAGGAGTGGTGTCTACATACTTTTGACTGTATGGTGTGTTTTCATTTGTTGCAGATCATAGAGAACCAGAAACACTTCTTCTTTAACTCTTCTTCTTCTTTATCTCTTTCTGTTCATATAATTACCTTCATTCCTTATTGTCAGTACTGCTTTATCATTTTAATTACATCTTCTATCTTTAGCCAGCTAAAGGGCCCATAAACCTTATAAGCTTCTGATTCAGCAAGGAGAGAGAAATGTGGCAAAAAGAAGGATGAAAGCAAAAAAAGAATATCTGAAATGAATACGTTATAATTCCATTGCATATTCTATTGTACGTTCACATCATGATTTTAAGTTAACACTTATAATATCAACATTAAATTCTTGAGTATCAGACGATGCTGTCAGTGATCTGGTTTCTTTTAAAACATTACATTACACAGTGTGAATGAATGATGCTTCAGGATGTTACAGGTCTGCATCCAAATTCTTTTTCACTCCATAATCCCATCCAGGTGTCTTTGATATTGTTCTGATACTGATACCTGAGTAGTTGAGCTGCCTCGATTTGTGACTTTCCTGTCCACCTTCCTGAGTACATTTATCTGAAGACAGTTTTTAGCTGAGCACTGTTCCCATACATTACTGATCCTAGGGTTGAAAAGTTTTCCAAACCTGGGGTTGAAGAGTTTTTTGAAGTCTAGAGTTCAGAAATTTCCTCAGCCTAGGATTGAGTTTTCCCGAGCATTGCATTGAAGAGTTTTCTTAAGTCTGGATTTGAGGAGTTTTCCTGGGCCTAGTGCAGTAGAGTTTTCTCAGCTTTTGGTTGAGTAGTTTTCCCGAGCCTTGGGTTGAGGAGGTTTTTGAAGTCTGGAGTTCAGGTATGGGATTTGAAGAGTTTTCTCCAAGCTTAGTGTTTAGGAGTTCTCAAGTCTAGGGTTGAAGAGTTTTCCTAGCTTAGTATTGAGGAGATCTTCCTGAACCTGGGTAAGTGGAGTTTTCTCCAAACCTGAGGTTGAAGAGTTTTCCTCAGCCTTGGGTTAAGGAGTTTTTCCTGAGCCTGGGGTAAAGAGTTTTTCAAAGTCTGGAGTTCAGGAGTTTTCCTTAGCTTAGAATTGAGGAGTTTTTCCAATCCTGTGGTTGAAGAGTTTTCCTCAGCCTTGGGTTGAGACATTTTTTAAAGTCTGGAGTTCAGAAATGGTAACGAGTTTTCCCAAGCATGGGGCAGGGTAGTTTTCCCTGGCATTTGAGTTGAGAATTTATTTCCAAGCTGGGTGCTAAGGATTTTCCCAGGGCTTGAGTTTTCCCAATTCCATGTAGAGAAGAAGTTTTCCTAGACATGCCTACAGAGAAGCCATTCTCTTTTCTGACTTTGACTGTTCTTTCAAGGTTTTAAACAGAAAACACATATTGTGGTGTTGCTGTAGAAGAAGATGCAGGAAACCCAGCGCTGTTGGTGGATGCTCTTTTACTGAGCACACAGCTGGAGAGAAACAGCTGCCAATGGCTGACTCAAACAGCTGAGAAGCTGGCTGGTTGCTTCTAGTCTTACAACTTGCCTTGAGGGCAGACACTAATTCTGCACTACTGCCCCCCAGCCCAGCACACACAACCCTCACAACTCTCATCTGATGTTTGAGTGTTTAGTCCATCACTATTTACTTAATTACAGTTTCCATTCTCTTCAAGGGACTCCCTTTCATTTTCTCAAAGAGACTCACCTATGAAGTTCAGTCTTGGCAGCTGGTTTAGCATTTTCTGCTTCTCACCATCCAAAAAAAAGCCCAAACACATTTTTATTTAAGCTCCTCCACCAGAAACATTTGTCATCTGATTTGAGGATTCAGTTGCAGAAGTTTCTAAACTCTATTGATACGAGGTTTAATCTGAGCTGTTATCAAGGAACTGCATTTTAATTTGATTTCCCATCAGCCCCCTTTTGTCTGTGCTGTGAGTCATAGCTCCCCACAACAAGCGGATTCATCTGCTCAATCTGGCAACCAGTAAATAATTAGGAGAACAGGTATGTACCAGACTCCAATCTGGCAACAACCAGCGCTGTGTGAATGCCAGCTTTCTGAGCATGGCACTTACATATCTGGCAACCGGCATGCTGTGTGTGTGTGTGTGTGTGTGTGTGTGTGTGTGTGTGTGTGTGTGTGTGTGTGTGAAGAAGTGAGAGAGAAAGTGAGTGATCATGGAAGAGGAGCTGATGGAGGGAGGAGAGAAAACAGAGTGTGAAGTGTGTCTGTGTTTAACATACAAATAGACCTGACAGCACCTCTCTTTCTCTCGCTCTCTCTCGCTCTGTCTTTCTCTTGCTCTCTCTTTCTCTCTCTCGCTCTCTCTTTCTCTCTCTCGCTCTTTCTCTCTCCCGCTCTGTCTTTCTCTCTCTCGCTCTCTCTTTCTCTGGCTCTTTCTCTCGCGCTCTCTCTTTCTCTCTGTCTTTCTCTCTCGTGCTCGGTCTTTTTCTCGCTCTGTCTTTCTCCTGCTCTCTTTCTCTCTCACTCGCTCTGTCTCTCTTTCTCTTTGTTATTCTCTCTCTCTTTTTCTCTCGCTCTGTCTCTCTGCTTCTTTTCTCTCTGTCTCCTTTTGTTATTGCATAGAACTGAACTGCTGATTGAATAGACATGGAGAGAAAGAAGAACAAATAAAAAAAGAAAGAAAAATGAAAAGGAGAGTGAGAAAAGGATAGTTGATGGAGAGAGAATGAGGACGGAGAGATAGAGAGATTGTGAAGACGTGAGAATATGAAAGAGGGCAAAGAGGACTCTTGATAGTGGTGTGTGTGTATTTCAAGTATCAAGAGAATCAACCAACATGAGTTAGTAGAGAGAGAGAGAGAGTGAGAGAGTAAGAGTGAGCAGAGACCAGCACTGAGAGCAGGTATGTTAGATGGTTGATTATTAATGCCTGCATGAGCTGCTTCTAACACATGTGAAGCCCCTCCTGTGCCCACCCGTGTTTAGAATTCAGGATCTACACCATTAGCATGAAGCAGTCGTGTGACCCTCTATACCCATTAAACCTTCCCACCCATCATACCTCCACATCCATCAGACCTTCCCACCCATCATACCTTCTCATACATCATACCTCCACATCCATCAGACCTTCCCACCCATCATACCTTCTCATACATCATACCTCTACATTCATCATACCTTCTCATACATTATACCTCCACATCCATCATACCTTCTCACACACTATACCTCCACATCCATCATACCTTCTCATACATCATACCTCTACATCCATCATACCTTCTCATACATCATACCTCTACATCCATCATACCTTCTCATACATCATACCTCCACATCCATCAGACCTTCTCATACATCATACCTCTACATCCATCATACCTTCTCATACATCATACCTCCACATCCATCATACCTTCCCACCCATCATACCTCCACATCCATCAGACCTTCCCACCCATCATATCTCAACATCCACCAGACCTTCCCACCCATCATACCTCTACATCCATCAGACCTTCCCACCCATCATACCTCCACATCCATCAGACCTTCCCACCCATCATAACTTCTCATACATCAGACCTTCCCACCCATTATACCTCTCCACACATCATACCTTTACATCCATCATACCTCCACATCTATCATACCTCCACATCCATCAGACCTTCCCACCCATCGTACATCCCTACCCATCAGATCCCCCTACCTATCATACCTTTATACCAATCATACATCTACATCCATCAAACATCCTCACCCATCAGACCTCCCCACCTATCATACCTCTATACCAATTATACATCTACGTCCATCAAACATCCCCACCCATCAGACCTCCCCACCTATCATACCTCTATACCAATTATACATCTACGTCCATCATACATCCCTACCCATCATCCCCTGGACTTACAGGACATGACTGCTATGCTGCCTGTATTGATTAATACTATCAGAGTTGTCCACTCTGTAACTGGAGTGAACACTAGAGTGAAAGAGACCACCGCCCACTGCATTGAAACTTCATCATATGATAACACTAACCAGGTTTTTGCTTGTAGCTTATTTGTTGCTCCTCCAGCAGCCTGTGAATGTCCGAGCCCCCTACACACAAAGCCATTACACCCCCACATGATCCTGCAACCTGTTCGCCGTTTAAATCCTGTCCGCAAATTACATCACCAGTCAAACAGGAAATGTGGGTGAACATGTTTGGGGCCGAGCAGAAGCAGGTCTCAAATGCTATTGTGGGTGACACACAATGATGCAGTGGCCAATTAGAATTCAGCTGCCACACCTGCCCCACCTGATCACCAGGGACAGATCTATTAGTCTGAAAGTGTGAATACGTGTGTGTGTGTGATAGATAGAGGGAGTGAGATGCACACAGTGTGTGTCTAGATAGAGAGTTTTATACTAATTAAGATTAAATCCGGCCTCCATCTATCAGAGCAGCGGGATTAATCTGTTCGACCCACTTTAGGCTGCAATCCACTCTAACCACAGCCTGCGTCCACCATCAGAGAACAGTGAGCTTGAATGCAGGAGGCTTCCCAGCATTCCAGATTGTTCCAGAAAAAAAAATTATGCAGAAGAGCATTTAAAAGGTTTGCCAGCATTCCAAAGTATTCCATGTAATGATAATCTGTGTGGAAAACATTCTAAAGGCTTGCCAGCATTCTAAAATACTCCATAACAGAGATTTCAATGGAGAAGAGGGTTCTAAAGTCTTGCCAGCATTCCAAACTATTCCATATAATGAACATCAGTGTGGAAAACATTCTAAAGGCTTGGCAACATTCCAAAATACTCCGTAAAACAAACTTCAATGCAAAAGATCATACTATAGGCCAGCCAACATTCCAAACTATTCCATAAATCGAACCTCAACAACATAAAGAGCACTGCCAGCGTTCCAAAATATTCCATAAAACCCCAATAAGGAAGGGCATTCTAAACACTTGCCAACATTCCGAAATACTCCAACAAAGACTTCGATGGAGACGAGCGTTCTAAAGGCTTGCCAGCATTCCAAAATATTCCGTAAAACAAACTTCAATGCAGAAGAGCATTCTAAAGGCTTGCCAGCATTCAAAATACTCCATAACAGATACTTTAATGGAGAAGATCATACTATAGGCCTGCTAACATTCCAAACTATTCCATAAAATGAAATTCAACACAAAAGAGCACTGCCATCATTCCAAAATATTCTATAAAACAAACCTCAGTGAAGAAGGGCACCATAAACACTTGCCAACATTCCACAATATTCTGTATAATGAACATCAGTGTGGAAAACATTCTAGTCTTGCCAATGTTCCAAACTATTCCATAAAACAAATCTCAGTGAGGAAGGGCATTCTAAAGACTTACTAACATTCTAGAATATTCCATGAAAAGAGCTGAAAAAAGCTTCTACAAAGGTCTGAATGAAGAAGAACATGGGCTCATCAATACTGCAAAATATTTTCGCAAACAAACCTAAAAAGAAAAGAAGGAATTCTAAATGCATTCCAGCATTCCATAGTCTTCCATAAAGTTAATTAACTAATGCATCACATTTTAAAGGTTTAAAGAATTCCAAAGGTTTGCTAATATTTTTGAAAAACGTGTCGGTGCGGAACAGCATTAAAAAGGCTTCCAGACATTCCAAAATATTCCAGAAAATTAATGCAGAAGGCAGAAGATACCAGAACATCCATTCCACCACCACCAGCCTAAACGGCTTCTTCCCTAGAGTGGTCAGATTACTAAACACACTGATGACCCCTTAACATATACCTGGCCTAATCTACACCCTCTCCAACATCCACTTTGTCAAAGCTACACCTTCTCCAACTTACACCTGGACTAATCTACACCCTCTCCAACATACACCTGGACTAATCTACACCCTCTCCAACATACACCTGGACTAATCTACACCCTCTCCAACGTACACCTAAACTAATCTAGACCCTCTCCAACATCCACCTAAACTAATCTACACCCTCTCCAACATACACCTAAACTAATCTACACCTTCTCCAACATACACCTAAACTAATCTACACCTTCTCCAACGTACACCTGTACTAATCTACACCTTCTCCAACATACACCTAAACTAATCTACACCTTCTCCAACGTACACCTGTACTAATCTACACCTTCTCCAACATACACCTAAACTAATCTACACCTTCTCCAACGTACACCTGTACTAATCTACACCTTCTCCAACATACACCTAAACTAATCTACACCTTCTCCAACATACACCTGGACTAATCTAAACCCTCTCGAACGTACACCTGTACTAATCTACACCCTCTCCATCATACACCTGGACTAATCTAGACCCTCTTCAACATCCACCTGGTGTAAGCCACACCTTCTCCAACATACACCTGGACAAATCTACACCCTCTCCAACATACACCTGGACTAATCTACACCCTCTCCAACATACACCTGGACTAATCTACACCCTCTCCAACGTACACCTAAACTAATCTAGACCCTCTCCAACATCCACCTAAACTAATCTACACCCTCTCCAACATACACCTAAACTAATCTACACCTTCTCCAACATACACCTAAACTAATCTACACCTTCTCCAACGTACACCTGTACTAATCTACACCTTCTCCAACATACACCTAAACTAATCTACACCTTCTCCAACGTACACCTGTACTAATCTACACCTTCTCCAACATACACCTAAACTAATCTACACCTTCTCCAACATACACCTGGACTAATCTAAACCCTCTCGAACGTACACCTGTACTAATCTACACCCTCTCCATCATACACCTGGACTAATCTAGACCCTCTTCAACATCCACCTGGTGTAAGCCACACCTTCTCCAACATACACCTGGACAAATCTAGATCCTCTCCAACATACATCTGAATTAAACTACACCCTCTCCAACATACACCTGTACTAATCTACACCCTCTCCAACATACACTTGTACTAATCTACACCTTCTCCAACATACACCTGGACTAATCTACACCCTCTCCAACATACACCTGGACTACTCTACACCCTCTCCAACGTACACCTAAACTAATCTAGACCCTCTCCAACATCCACCTAAACTAATCTACACCCTCTCCAACATACACCTAAACTAATCTACACCTTCTCCAACATACACCTAAACTAATCTACACCTTCTCCAACATACACCTAAACTAATCTACACCTTCTCCAACGTACACCTGTACTAATCTACACCTTCTCCAACATACACCTAAACTAATCTACACCTTCTCCAACGTACACCTGTACTAATCTACACCTTCTCCAACATACACCTAAACTAATCTACACCTTCTCCAACGTACACCTGTACTAATCTACACCTTCTCCAACATACACCTAAACTAATCTACACCTTCTCCAACATACACCTGGACTAATCTAAACCCTCTCGAACGTACACCTGTACTAATCTACACCCTCTCCATCATACACCTGGACTAATCTAGACCCTCTTCAACATCCACCTGGTGTAAGCCACACCTTCTCCAACATACACCTGGACAAATCTAGATCCTCTCCAACATACATCTGAATTAAACTACACCCTCTCCAACATACACCTGTACTAATCTACACCCTCTCCAACATACACTTGTACTAATCTACACCTTCTCCAACATACATCTGTACTAATCTACACCTTCTCCAACATACACTTGAACTAACCTACACCCTTTCCAACGTATACCTGGACTAATCTACACTTTCTCCAACATACACCTGGACTAATCTACACCTTCTCCAACATACACCTAAACTAATCTACACCCTCTACAACATACACCTAAACTAATCTACACCTTCTCCAACATGCACATGGACTAATCTACACCCTCTCCAACATACACCTGGACTAATCTACACCTTCTCCAACATACACCTGGACTAATCTACACCCTCTCCAACATACACCTAGACTAATCTACACCCTCTCCAACATACACCTGGACTAATCTACACCTTCCCCAACACGCACCTGGATTAACCTACACCCTCTCCAATGTACACCTAAACTAATCTAGACCCTCTCCATCATACACCTGGACTAATCTACACCCTCTTCAGCATACACCTGGACTAATCTACACCTTTCCCAACGTACACCTGTACTAATCTACACCTTCTCCAAAATACACCTGGACTAATCTACACCCTCTCCAACATACACCTAAACTAATCTACACCTTCTCCAACGTACACCTGGACTAATCTACACCCTCTTCAACATACACCTGGACTAATCTACACCTTTCCCAACATACACCTGGACTAATCTACACCCTCTCAAACATGCACCTGAACTAATCTACACCCTCTCCAACATGCACCTAGACTAATCTAGACCCTCTCCAACATACACCTGGACTAAT
The DNA here is from genome assembly GCA_021613375.1 of Megaleporinus macrocephalus. Taxonomy (NCBI): domain Eukaryota; kingdom Metazoa; phylum Chordata; class Actinopteri; order Characiformes; family Anostomidae; genus Megaleporinus; species Megaleporinus macrocephalus. The sequence goes on from CM038717.1 coordinate 37,097,159, forward strand.
CTAGACCCTCTCCAACATACACCTGGGCTAATCTAGATTCTCTCCAACATAAACCTGGACTAATCTACACCCTCTCGATCATACACCTGTTCTAATCTACACCTTCTACAACATATATCTGAACTAAACTCCAATGTACACCTGTACTAATCTAGACCCTCTCCAACATAAGCCTGGACTAATCTTCACCCTCTCAAACATATACCTAGACTAATGTACACCCTCTTCCACATGGACTAATCTAGATCCATTCCAACATACACCTGGACTAATCTACACCCTCCCAACATACACCTGGACTAATCTACACCCTCCCAATATACACCTGGACTATTCTATACAATTATTGGTTGTTGTATTGTTCTGTGTTCTGCACTGTTGTACATTGTTGTGTATGTACATTCTATAGAGAACATGGTGCTGCTGTGTTGCATTAAAAGGCCTGAAGAACGACATTTCATTCCAATGTATGCAAGTTATATAGAGGAATGACTATGAAAAGACACTCGACTTGATCATTCTGGAAGGTCACTTACAATAATGTTTACATTAAATCCGAGTGGCCGCCGCCAGAGCACACTAACAATGACCGATTTCTATTTTACAGCAAATTCATTCATTTCAAGTGCATGTGGGTCATAATGCATGAGCGCAATCTGATTATATGCGCCAGGACTGGAACAGAAATATCACTCAGTGACTTCCTAATCTATACGGCGCCCAACCATCACGCGCTGTGACGTCTGATCACTAGTCAGATCTGCTGTGATTTAAGGGCTGGTCTGCAGTTGCTCCTCAGCTGAAGAGATTACACAGATTGATTTGATCACAGTGAAGGACAAGCTGAATGTTTATGTGCCGGCGAAGCCTCAGGCGTAGAAGATTGATGCTTAGAAGTCGCATTTTTGGCCAGACATAACAAAAGCATGTTGTAATTAAAGTGCAGATTCTGAACTTTGAATCCGGACCACGTTCAGTGCTCGTACGTGGATCAGAAGATATTTGATTGGGATTTGAATCTGATGAAAGGTCCATCTGTCGTGTGTCCTGTCCGGTTTTGTGGAAATATAATAACATTATTTACATTCGAGCCATGTTGTTAAATCTTGAACCTCAATGTAAAGAGAATAGAATGCAATTCTGTGAATACAGAACACTACTACCAGTTAAACATTTTAGTACACTACCAGTTAAACGCTTTAGATACACTACCAGTTAAACATTTTAGTACACTACCAGTTAAACGCTTTAGATACACTACCAGTTAAACGCTTTAGATACACTACCAGTTAAACGCTTTAGATACACTACCAGTTAAACATTTTAGTACACTACCAGTTAAACGCTTTAGATACACTACCAGTTAAACGCTTTAGATACACTACCAGTTAAACATTTTAGTACACTACCAGTTAAACGCTTTAGATACACTACCAGTTAAACATTTTAGTACACTACCAGTTAAACGCTTTAGATACACTACCAGTTAACCGCTTTAGATACACTACCAGTTAAACACTTTAGATCACTACCAGTTAAACATTTTAGTACACTACCAGTTAAACATTTTTGTACACTACCAGTTAAACATTTTACTACACTACCAGTTAAACGCTTTAGATACACTACCAGTTAAACGCTTTAGATACACTACCAGTTAAACGCTTTAGATACACTACCAGTTAAACACTTTAGATCACTACCAGTTAAACATTTTAGTACACTACCAGTTAAACGCTTTAGATCACTACCAGTTAAACGCTTTAGATCACTACCAGTTAAACGCTTTAGATCACTACCAGTCACACGTTTTAGTACACTACCAGTCAAACGTTTTAGTACACTACCAGTCAAACGTTTTAGATCACTACCAGTTAAACGCTTTAGATCACTACCAGTTAAACGTTTTAGATCACTACCAGTCAAACGTTTTAGTACACTACCAGTTAAACGTTTTAGTACACTACCAGCCAAACGTTTTAGATCACTACCAGTCACACGTTTTAGATCACTACCAGTCACACGTTTTAGAATCACTACCAGTCACACGTTTTAGATACACTGCCAGCCAAACGTTTTAGATACACTGCCAGTCAAACGTTTTAGATACACTGCCAGTCAAACGTTTTAGATACACTGCCAGTCAAACGTTTTAGATACACTGCCAGTCAAACGTTTTAGATACACTGCCAGTCAAACGTTTTAGTACACTGCCAGCCAAACGTTTTAGTACACTGCCAGCCAAACGTTTTAGATACACTGCCAGCCAAACGTTTTAGAGCAGTATGTGTCAAACATTTTAATTCCTTTTTCATGGCTAACGAGATCTACGCTGAAATTATGTTTGCAGGTCATTCTGTAGGGCTGGAATGCAGTTTTTTTGATGAGGTCATTTTTCATGGCAGGGAATGACTTTGCAATTAATTGCAATTCATTGGATCAGTCTTCACAATCTAGGGTTAATACAAATTGCCAACATAAGACCTGAGGCAGCAAACTTTGTGAAAACCAAAATTTTTCATTCTCCAAACTTTTGGCCACGACTGTACATACATGTCACTAGATTGCTCTATATAATACATTGTGATGTAATATGTTTAAATTGATTTACGGTAAAAGAATGTACATTATATTTAGTAATAATAATAATAATAATAATAATAACATAAAGCAAGAGTTAGAAATTTGGACCCTGGGATGTTGCACATTTGTATCCGACTCATCCGCACCCCAGGGGGGGTCTTACTGAAACCCTTACACATGGTGGAGGTCCAGAGATCCAGAGCACTGTTACTCTGGCTTCAATCTCTACAGAGATGACTAGTCTGTGCATCCGCTAGTGGACACTGGGACACCAGAACTCATGCAAATAGATGACGGCAGTATTTCAGCCAGGGAGGCTTGTTATACTGGCAGACTCTCGAAGGGAGTTCACTTTCATCGTTTAATAACTTTCAGAACTTTTATTTTATATCTTTTACCACTGCAGTCAAACAATGATGGATGATCTTTGGATAATTGGAACAGGAGCTCTTGGCTTTTCCATCTAAAATTCCACCATTTTTCAATAGAAAGGTTCTGTAAGCTTGACATGTGACGTGTGTTAATTGGCCAAACTCAAATACAAGTTTCTAAAATTTAAACACATTCAGCTTCTTCAAACTCCAGCACCTAAAACATCTAAAAGCAAGTCATGGTTATGTCATTCCAGCCTAGACCAAGATCTTATGTTATCTGTCGTGGTATTGCAGTACGTAGTGTAGAACATCATAATATCCCTCAGCGTCCTACTTTGGTAGGTATCAGTGTTATGGTCTAAGGAATGTTTTGGTGGCATTTTCTGGACCCACTCATCCATGTGGAAGGAGTTTTGGGTCCTCTCAGTGGTTCTTTCTCATGCTCTTAGGGAGGTTCTCCTTTTGAGTCTGGGTTCAAAGGATCTTATTCATGTTCCTATGGAGGTTCTCTTTTTAAGAGCTTTGTTCTTTTCAATGGTTCTTCTTGCTGCTCTTAGGGAGGTTCCCTTTTAAGTCTTTTTTTCTCAAAGGGTCTTATTTATGTTTGTAGAGAAAGGTCTCCTTTTGAGTCTTGGTTCTTCTCAGAGGTTCTTCCTCATTCTCTTTGGGAGGTTCTCTTTTGGAGTCTTTGTTTTTCTCAGTGTTTTTTTCTTCATGTTCACAGGGAGTTTCTCCTTTTGAGGCTTGGCTCTTAGATGTTCTTCTTCATGCTCCTAGGGAGGTTCTCCTATTGAGTCCAGGTTCTTCTAAGTGGCTTTTTGTGTTTACAGGGAGGTTCTCTTATTGAGTCTTGGTTCTTCTCAGAGTTCTTCTTCATACTCTTTGGGAGGTTCTCTTTTAAGCCATGGTCCTTCTCAATGGATTTTCTTCATATGATTCTTCTCAGTGCCTCTTCCTCCTTCCTCAGTCTTCCTTGGCTTGATCGTTGTTGGGCTGGACTTGCATTAGCAGAAAGCTGCATCGGGACAAAGTCTGCTGTGAAAAGAACTTAGAACTGAAAGAACTACAGATAAAAATGTAGCATATTAAAGAAGATTGTTCTTCAAGGGTTCAGAGTGTTTTTATAATATTACCTATTTGGCTTTTTTGCTTCAGGCAGAAAAAAACAGTTCTCATATTTTTGACAGAAACCTTGTTTTATGCATCGTGTTGTAACTATTATGCCTTGTAGGCACGTCATTAACTTTCATTAAACAAGCTCTGTCCTCTCCGGGAACCTTGTTTGTGTCTGAACAGTTGTTAGTAGTATTTTCTATATTGCAGTGTCAACTGCAGTTTGTAGCTTACAGGTCATTGAGCGTATTGGGACATTGGTTTACTGCACATAGTATCTCTGCTACAAAGTCACCATTTGAGGCCCAATTTAAAGAAACAATGGGGCTTTATAAGTCTGGCTTTACAGGTGAAACTTTTGCAACAGTTTAGTTGCTTGACACTTCTGTAGAAACTAGTTTTCTCCTCTGTTACTTTTGTAAAGACTCTTTTAACTCGTTTGAAGGTTCTCCTCAATGACTTTGGTCGGTAGTAGTTTGTCAAGTTTTTAATCACCAAAGCAAGAAAAAATGAGTTCCATGGACTATAATGGTGCAAAAACAAGCTTACAGGCTAGTAAAATGTGAGGAAAGGCAAGTGAAATGATATCAAATATAGTAGATATATTTAATGTTTTAGGTGAAATTCCACTATATCAGCAGATGTTTGTTTAAGAAATATATATATATATATATATATATATATATATATATATATATATATATATATATATATATATATATATATATATATATATATATATTAGTCAGTCAGACTTGTGAAATTGGTTTCTTCTGATATATATATATATATATATATTTATATATATATATATACATATATGTGTGTATTTCAGAAGAAACCAATTTTACAAGTCTGACTGACCAATTCATGAAAAATTACGTGTATAGCATAAATGTGTGGTGTCCGAATTCATCAACAGCCCATTGGCTTCTACTACTGTGCGATCGTCCATGATAAACTCTCAATGTTATAGTAATTAAGGTTAAGTATGCAGTGCAATAATGTATTACGAAACAAGAAAAAGAGATCATGACACAGGAAATGACATCAGCACACAGAACCCCTGTTTATTGGTACGAATCAATGCAGGAAGAGCGCACATCCAGCCAAGCACAGAAAGAGCGAGTGTTCAAGCAGACGGTACAAAAAACATTCAACAAGTGTAAAAAAAAAAAGAAAAGTCAAATTGGAGGAATAGAGTAGATAGATAGAGGAGATAGAAGGACAGCGAAGGAGTAATGTAGCTAACAGTGAATGAAGAGTGACGTTCCCGGTATCATAACCATGGGCCACGTCATTGAGACCATCATAGGCAGTGACACTATATGATAGTGTGATAGTTTGGTGACATAAGATGTTCTTAATTGAATTGTTTAGGATGTAAACAAAGTCATTCCGAGACATTTGGTGTGAAATAATCAGCCAAAATTGTTTGCAGTGGCGGTGATAGGAACCAGACGTCCACGTCTAGAAGAACAGAAAAGTTGTTGCACGAAACTGTTAAGCCTATCTGACAAAAACGAATTCTTTGGGCTCCAAAACGAGTCTTCCTTCTGTAGCCCAGTCTGTTTTTGGTTCCCAGAATGATCTAAATATACAATCCATCCATCATCTACCACTTAATCCCGCTAGGCGGGGTTATGGGGGGACTGGAGCCAATCCCAGCGTCATCGGGCGAAGGCAGGGCACACCATGGACAGTTCACCAGTCCATCGCATGGCCAACACTAACATACTCACACCTACGGGCAATTTAGAGTGACCAATCAACCTATCATACATGTGTTTGGACTGTGGGAGGAAACCGGAGTACCCGGAGGAAACCCACTCAAGCACGGGGAGAACATGCACACTCCACACAGAACGGCCTGGACCAGGAATCCAACCCAGATCATCTCACTTTCAAAGCCTTGGTTATGTTATAGATGCGCTGGATGAATTTCGAGGGGCATCAGACCACTTAGCAAGAAACGCTTGGAAGCACATTTAGGAATTACATGAAAACTGCTGTAAAACTAAATTTAGAGAACAAGCAACAGGCGTTGGGGGTGATGAGCGGCGGAATGTTCCAAAGCAGTCCAGAAAGGAGGTTCATGCGATTTTCAGCTACTGCCTCAAAAAACAAATAAAGTGAGACTGGTACGATTAACGGGTTGTTGTGACTGACTGAGGAAAAGACCGGGCCCCACAAAAAACGCCAGCCAACGTCATCCTTCATTCATCGATCCCCATGTTAGCACTGTTTTGGTTGGACCAGCTCTTAAAATACAGGGAAAAGCCAAGGCAGGGCAAGGCGGGGGAACTCTGAGAAACTTGGGGCTGGAGTTCTGGGTGGCTTCTGCTGCTAGGTTTTGAAGCCAGACCCCCCTTTTTTTGCCAAGCGAAGAGTGAGTAAGATTTTGGAAGAGTTGGAGGAGCTGGGCAGGTGGTGGGGTGTGAATTTCGTCACGAGAAGGTGAGGGCAGAGGAGTGGTTTATATAGAGCGTGTAATGATGGAAGGGAGGAGTTTGGGCGTGGTCCTTCTCCCAAACTTAAGTTATTTCATAACTTCATTTCCGGGGTTGGTGAGAACCGCACTGGACATGATTAGGCATGCCAGCTCTATTTTGGGCTGTGTGCACTGATAAACCTCAAACCTGCTAAGTGTTGATTAGATGGTGGAGGATTTGTGTTTTTTCAGGATTACACTAAAACCCTTCTGCTTGTGACGATACAGTTGTCCATTCCTGGCCTCCTGTGTTATCTGTGGCCAAAGCTGCAGCCCTGCTGCCCGATTTCCGCCGACCTCAGTCTCTCGAAGCGGGACTTGCTTTTTGTGGGCAACAGCTTTTCAGCAATTAAACAACAAGCGGCCCGTTAGCAGGAAGCAGCACCGAAATATGATGAATTCCTTTTACAGGCAGAAACATTGAGAAAATCAGGTGAGAATCGTCAGCGTGGATACACAGGATTGAGCGTTTGTACCTTAATGCAATGCATCTGATGTTATGCATCATTATTGGACATATACATATGAAGCCTAGTGGTGACAATTTCCCAAGTCATTGATAACCAATCAGAAAGAGAGAGCAATGAATGATTTCGCCCCATTGTTTCTAGAAACTACCCCCTCCCCGCTTCACCCCAACCCTCCCACACATCATTTACAGGATCACACAGGTATAAACATTCCTACAAGCACACCTGCGTGTATAGAATCCGCTCATGCAAAATGAAACGCATCTCACGGCTAGTCACGAACACGGAAAGTAAACCACAGCAAGGTTCTACCTGGACCGCCTTGGTGTACAGCGTCAGTTACACTGGCTACAGCAGTCATACTGCGTATAGCAACGCTAATGCTGAAAGTCTAACTTCAAACCCTAGCCAGCTTCTTAGAAAGTTAGCTCATCGTTTTTCTGGTTTTAATGCCTCATAGCACTCTTTGGTCCGATGTAGGGTGCTACATTGCTTGTTACAGACACCGTCGAGGTTTCGCTAATGGCAGGTTCAAGTAAAATCTCAGCGGAAACCTTTGAACAACAACAGCAGAGCTTTCAACAGTCAACGCCCTCAGCCTAATTATTTTGGAGTTCCAGAGTATTGCCTAAGTAAGCCTGGCTAGGCCATGTGTTGGGTGGAAAAACGTGTTGGCTCAGGCCTTAAGTAGGGTCACGATTGGGCAGGTCAAGGATAACCATTTGTTTAGGTTGGGCTAGGCTGTAATTGCTGTCAAAGTGGGTGTCTTTTGACGTAGCACCTTGTATTTGACTTCACAAAGCCAGCCCGTGCAAGTAGGGGTGATACATATTGGTTAAGAGTCAGTAACCAATCTGTCAAGTTCAAAGTCAAGCCCCTTTTTCTTGCTTCAGCCAACACTAAGGTCCTGTAAGTGCCACAGCAAGCCTGTACGGAACCCTACAATGAAAAATTGGCGTGTTAAAAAACAACGAAAGGCATGACTTTTTTTTTGGCATTGGTCTCGGGTCGTTTTTGTATAGTCCATGAACTTAGAAATCCATTCATAGCATTGTCTTTCCTCAGATTTTTTGTTGTATCCAGCAGTCCAGTTGTTGGCGTTCCATGCTAAGTAGGGCTGAATGTTCCATACTACTCCAGTTCATCACTTCCAACATCCATTTTTAGAGCTTACAGTTCCTCAGACCGGATAAGGTGGAAGAGGGTGACGTTGTAGAGCACCTGATGGCCGTTGTTCCAAGCATAGAGGGCACGGTCCCGTGGATTGTAATCCAACATGGAGATGTGCGAGTACTTGTTCTGCAGTGAGATGTCGATGTACTCGTAGGTGGAAGAGTTGGTGTGGTAGGCGTAGTAGACCTTCGTCCCTCCAGAGTAGCCATTGGTCACGTAGAGTGTCCCACAGATCATGAACGACTCCCCTGCGCTGCGCTTGGGATGGTTAGTCGTCCACGACTTGGTGATCTGCAAGGTGATTGGGTTGAGCTTGCTGATAACGATGTTGCCTGCGTTTTGATTGGTGGCGTAGACGGCCCAGAGCCCACCCTCGTCTACCATCAGGTCAATATCGGAGTGGCCGCCCCAAGCGTAGTGGTACGCGTTGCTGAACCCTGCGTTATCCAGCCTCTGGGTCTTGCTGATGGTGGAGGTCTTGAAGTCGAACTTGATGATGACATGGCTCTGGAACTTGTTGAAGTAGATGGAGCCGTTGTAGACCACCTGGCCGGTTCCAGACCACGGGTGCGGCAGCCGGTGGGATGTGAAGTTATCCGATGTCATGAAGTCCGCCATGGAACGATACTCCCGCACAAATCGGTTGTTGTGGTAACCATCCATGTACCACACCTGTGTAGGAAGACAGGGGAAGAACAATTAGGATGATTTCACAAAGAGGGACCGCCATACAAGGACAGTGCGAAGTCTCAAGCAATTCACGTGAAACTTGTTTGATACTCAATTGTGTAACAGTTGACATCATCTTCACGATTGGTCCAAAGAAAGCACATGTAGCATACAACGTGATCACATGACCATTTCAGTGAACACATCATGGAAAAGAAAGACGATAGAAGATGGTTATTCATGTAGCTGGTTATGGAAGGTAAGTTCACATGGCTGGTTCATTTTCATCTTACAAACAAACATGAAATTCATGAAACTACTAGCCTGGTAAAAACACTAGCCTGTATCCCCTCTTGACTTGCCAGAGTGAAAGAATGTAATCCAATCCTAAATGTTTTTGTGACCTGCTGCACTTATAAAGCATTAAAACTATTTGACTGCCAATAGCGCCCCCCTTTGGGAGAAGTAGTAGCTTGCCAAATTCAAGGATTCATGGATTTCCTGAAAAGCTGTCAGGCTAGAAACACAAATAAATGTGAATATTTGGATTATCAGGTATAGGTGTATATCAATTACTTAAAAAGCTCCTTCTGGTGGCCTTAAACATTTGTTGTGTTTGGGTGATTCTCCAATTGCGGGCTCTTTTTGCCATCTTAAACTTAGATTTATAAAGTAATACATTTCACTTGAATTCCATTCTAAAATCACACGGTTAGACTTAATTATATTTAATTTCTAAATCATTTGAAAGATGCTGATGGTGAAATTGAAAACCTGTCATTACCATCAACAAATGTCATTATCATCTCAACAGGTTATGTGTTGGTAATGACGTGTTGCGGTAATGACAATTTTTACTTTTTTAAGAAAAAAAAGCTAGCTAGGCCATGGATTTGCTAAAATTAGTTAACAGCTAGTACAAGATACTCTTTGAATACACATAAATAAACAAATAATGTGTAAATGTAATGTGTAGTTGTAAATAAATAAATAATGTGTAAACGTAATGTTTAGTTGTAAATAAATAAATAATGTGTAAATGTAATGTTTAGTCATAAATAAATAATGTGTAAATGTAATGTTTAGTTATCAATAAATAAATAATGTGTAAATGTAATGTTTAGTTACAAATAAATAAATAAATAATGTGTAAATGTATGTTTAGTTACAAATAAATAAATAATGTGTAAATGTAATGTTTAGTTATGAATAAATAAATAATGTGTAAATGTAATGTTTAGTTATGAATAAATAAATAATGTGTAAATGTAATGTTTAGTTACAAATAAATAAATAATGTGTAAATGTAATGTTTAGTTATAAATAAATAAATAAATAAATAATGTGTAAATGTAATGTTTAGTTATGAATAAATAAATAATGTGTAAATGTAATGTTTAGTTACAAATAAATAAATAAATAAATAATGTGTAAATGTAATGTTTAGTTATAAATAAACAAATAAGGTGTAAATGTAATGTTTAGTTGTAAATAAATAATGTGTAAATGTAATGTTTAGTTGTAAAAAAATAAATAAGGTGTAAATGTAATGTTTAGTTGTAAATAAATAATGTGTAAATGCAATGTTTAGTTATAAATAAACAAATAAGGTGTAAATGTAATGTTTAGTTGTAAATAAATAATGTGTAAGTGTAATGTTTAGTTGTAAATAAATAAATAAGGTGTAAATGTAATGTTTAGTTGTAAATAAATAATGTGTAAATGTAATGTTTAGTTGTAAATAAATAAATAAGGTGTAAATGTAATGTTTAGTTGTAAAGTACTGCCGTACTGATGTAAACGGTAATGACTCTGAATAAATGTACTCTATGATCAGGAGCAATACACGATTCAGTTACTCCCATTTACACACATTAACATGTCACTCCTCACTCATGGCTAACATGTGCTCCTTTGTGAGTCTTTGTTTCCATGGTTACAACATAAACAAGTGCTACCTTTAAATAATTCCCTACATAAGTTATACACTGTTGCGGTAATGACGATAACGTTGGGGATGATAATATATTAATCAAAAATATGCATAGGTACAAATATGAAACTAAACAGTACATTAGTTTCTTTTTAAGTTTTTATCAAACTTGTATTGTGATCTTTTCCATAAATTGATCACTTTTTAGCTTTTTATTGGGGCCCAGAAGTTTTAAAGTCTGGATTGGGGACAAGGCCAAAGTAGCAAAATGTTGATGTTTAAATCATTATAAAAAATCATAATTATTTTGGTGTGTCTTTTTTTGGTGATGAAAGGAATGATCTTTTTATTACCTAAAATGTTTGTTTTGTATTAAAGTATAAAGGGATTATAACCTAGGGACGTAAACATTGAAGAATCACCCTACTGCTTTACATTTTTGGCCATAAAGTCTAAGCATTTTAGAAGCAACCCTGAAACCGAGTGGGTTTTTTTTTTATTGCACACTTTGGCTAATTTCCTTCTTCTAGACATGGGAGACCATGGTGCAAATCCAGCCTGCACATGGTGGGCTTCTAATGATTTGTTCCTGCCAACCTAATTACGGCACTGTGAGCATGAGGTAATTGCTCGTCTGTCATTGCAGCTCTTAATGAGGTGTTTATGGCGGGAAAGTCATATTGCGATAACAATAAAAAGCTGGTATGCATTGACGCTGCTCTAGCCTCTAGCACTAGGCACGCTCTAGTGTCGAAGGTGAGAGAGTCAGATTCCTCGGAAAGCATATTCGCCAGGCGCGACCGAGAGAAAACGTCAGATAAACAAACACCAGTGTCATGAATCGAGCTCAGTCTGGCAGTGTTTAATCGGCCTCTCTTCGCTCCTCGCTGTGGCGTCTCGCTGCCGAGTTTCACGCGTTTATTGGCATGCCGCGGCCGCGTTTCCTTGCCGGAGATGAAATCCCAGCTGCAGCGGAGCTCGATTAAATCTCGGCGCCTCGGGGACCGTCCCACACCCGCTGTGGGAGGGGCCTGGCGGTGGGCCGGAGCGCCGCCAGAACCCGGGAACCCTTGAGGATAATTCCAGATCATTCCGGATAAAAACCGCTCTCGCTGTGGAGAATCCCAGCAGGGCCCGAACCCCTGCGTCTCGGGAACAGACAGAGGGAGCGAGGGGGAGGGGGGAGGGGCAGGAGGGAAGATGTAACTGAGGAAGAGAGAGAGACAGAAAAAAGGACGACATGCACAAGGAGAAAGAAGAAGCTTTCTCTCGGCCGGTTCTCGCGTTGACCGCTTTAGGAAAGCACTGTTAAACCCACCACACGCACAAGAGCTTTATCCCTGCTCACATAGCCTACAGGCTCATCTATCATTCATTGAGGTCTACCTCTGTCCCAGAAAGCAGAGAGAGGGATGAATCTCACCGAGAGCAGCCACCAGTCCTGCACGGAACAATATGCCACACGTGCACGGGATTCACAATTACGACCTGTTGTTCGGCCGTACTCTACAGACTGCTGGACTGTCTGGCTCGAGCCTGTTCGGTCACTGGGTTAATGGCTGTTGCGATAAGATCCCAGCTTAAAGGTTGATTTTAGAACCATAACTGGGAAGAAACCAACAAAAAACATTAGCAACACCAAAAACTAAACAAGAGAACCCAGTCACCCAGTTTGGGAGGTCAAGAAGGTTCTCTCTAAAAATCCTGTTAATAGAAAGGAACCTTGTACTACAGTTACTGTAGCTGTTCAAGATTCTACCTGTACACAGGTAGGTGAAGGTAGTGTTATAGTTTATCTGTACACAGGTAGGTGAAGGTAGTGTTACAGTTTACCTGTACACAGGTAGGTGAAGGTAGTGTTATAGTTTATCTGTACACAGGTAGGTGAAGGTAGTGTTACAGTTTATCTGTACACAGGTAGGTGAAGGTAGTGTTACAGTTGACCTGTACACAGGTAGGTGAAGGTAGTGTTACAGTTTACCTGTACACAGGTAGGTGAAGGTAGTGTTACAGTTTATCTGTACACAGGTAGGTGAAGGTACTGTTACAGTTTATCTGTACACAGGTAGGTGAAGGTAGTGTTACAGTTTACCTGTACACAGGTAGGTGAAGGTAGTGTTCCAGTTTACCTGTACACAGGTAGGTGAAGGTAGTGTTACAGTTTACCTGTACACAGGTAGGTGAAGGTAGTGTTACAGTTTACCTGTACACAGGTAGATGAAGGTAGTGTTAGGAGTCTTAACCAAGGACTCTTATTGGTATAGTGTAAGGTGGTTACCCAGGTGGGAAACTGAACTCCAGACTACAGCATGGAGGGCAGGAGTGTATACTCCTACACTATACTAACCACTACAAAATACCTCACCATCTACTACAAATTTACTGTAAATCAACAGAAAAAATACTCTATATTTGTGTTGCCATTCTTTCAACCTCAAATGTAGAAAAGTAGAAACTGCTCCGGTGTCCACTATATGTATTCTAAGGACACTCTCTAACCTCCTGTTCTATATTCTGGTCTGGATAAAGTATGAATTAATGCCAGAACATCTCAGTAAATTCTCCACAGAATTTCATCATCTGTAGCTAATAAAGGAGTTTGTTTATGGAGAATTTAGCGTGCTTTGAATAATGTATCTGTTTGCAGAATATATGCAGAGCAGCAAGCAACAAATATGACATTCTGTTATACAGTACTGTAGCACAGAGGGGCTCAAAAGAAGCTTAGACAAGTCCAAGTTTGTGCCCAAGTTGTCTAAGCTTCTTCTGTCCAGCCTTCACGTTACACTGGTGCCAGAAATGGGAGACATCTACCGAGTTTCAGAAAATCAAGCAGCGCATCAAGCAACTAAACCAAAGGTTTGCTAAACTAAAAAAAGACACAGCCTGGAGGAAGAGAGTACCAAGTGCTGCGCCTGCCTTCCTCTGGACGGGTCCAGCAAGCCTTCAAGCAGACTCTGTGGGCGCAGGGATTCAGGCCAGAGCTTCATTCTCAAGCTGCTGGCTCCCCCTGGTAGAGCTGAACATACAGGCTAAGAGCCGGTAAGGGCTGAGGCATGCTGCCAGCCAGGGCTGGTGGATAAATCCCTGGGGGCGATGGGCAGCACACATGAGCAGTACCCTCGCCAGCAGTGAAGACGCAGTGGACGAAGGAGAAAGCAGCTGGCAGGAGTGTCACTGCTGTCTTGGGGCCAAACTTGTCACTGTGAGAAGTTCTGCCACATCCCGGGAGGAGGACAGTGCACCCAGAGGAGGAGGGAAGGCCAAGGGGCACTGAGGACCCTTTCCTGAGAGAGGACCTCCATGAGTGGGGCACCTAAGCACTTGGGCATGGTGCCACACTCATGGTTGAAGACAGACTGGGAAGTGTGTTCTGTTCCCATAGAACCCCTGAGAGACTCACTATTTTGAGATAGCGATCCCTTTACTTGTGCTTGTGGGTCCTCCTCCCACCCTGGCATGCCTGTATCTTGGCCCCTGGCCTTTGCCTTTATGATCTGCAGAGGTGTTTTCGTTTTACAGTATGCAAACCTGATACTCCTTTCACCGAGTATAGTGGCGAGGCAGCGTTAGCCAGTTTTACGAGAGTACGTCGGTGTGTGTTTATGATGGAGACGCATGACTAGGACACGATTTATGTTTTGTGTTTTTATGGCGGCGATTACAGAGTGAACCCAGAAAAACCCGTCCCTCACAGCGCACACTAAACGCACACTGAAGCGTCGTAAAGGGCGTCCGGCAGGCAGTTCTGCACGCCGTAACGACATGCTCGTTTGACCGCGTATATCAACCATGCAGATTTACTCTGTTCATTTGCATCTTAATGAGCACGGGGAAATGACACCCGCTCCCATGAAGCCACTGAGTGTAAATGAAGAGAGAATATTCTAGAGTGGCGTGAACAAGGGATGAACTTTCTAGGATAGCATTAATGAGATGATGTTCTAGAACAGTAGAAATAGAAGAGTATTCTAGTGTGGATGGTAGAGAATGAGGGGAGAACTTTTTAGAAGAGGTTATAGTTGATTGCTAATTGGTAATGCTGATTAATAAATGGTAATGCGAGGTAATGTTTATTGTAATGGTGACTTTACCTGTTAAATGCTAATGTTAATTGTTTAAGTACCAAAAATTATTAAATGGTAAAGGTAATTATCAATTAGCAATGATAGGTGAGTTAATTGTAATGTTAAATTGTAATAACTGCTAAAATGATAATGATAGCTATTTATTCATAATGTTAAATGGTAACAATAACAATTAAACAATGCTGTTAGTGTTTAAATGTTAATGTTAATTGCTATTGTAATTAACTGTTAAATGATAAATATTAAATAATCATGTTAACTGTTAAATGGGAATAATACCTGTTAATAATACTGTTAAATGATACAGTTAATGGTTAAATAGTAATGTTCAATTATAATGTTAACTGTTATTTGGGAATGTTACCTGTTAAATGCCAATGTTAATTGGTAAATTGTAAAGTTAGTTCTTAAATGGGAATGTTAATTTTTAAATGGGAATGTTCAGTTATAATGTTAACCTTTAAAATGGTAATGTTAACTGTTAAATGGGAATGTTAAATGTTAATAGTTAAAGGGAAATATTAACTGTTAAACTGAGATACTAATTATAATGTAAACTGTTAAATGGAGATGCTATTTATATTGTTAACTGTTAAATGGTAATGTTAAATGTAAAATAATGATGTGAACTGTGATTGGCTGGGCAGAAATGGGATAAAGAAACATGCTGATAACTTAATAAAACTAAAATATAAACAACAGAAAAGCGAGTTTGTTTTACTGTAAATAGATTTTATACCACATTGAAATGTTCCATATTTTGTTTACCATTTTATAATTACTTTATTTAGTTATTTAGCAGCATTTGTCTTTCTGCTTCTTTCCTGTAGCTCTGATTCTGAGATTATTTTTTTTCTTCTCAGACACATGCTGACTGTTCATTATTAATGTGCATTTACATTTACATTTCGAATCTCATTAGTTTTTTACAGAGGACACATTATACATTTATGCTTATACATTTATTTTTTAAGGTTTCTGCATAATTCAGATGTTAACAGAGTCATTCAGAGTGTGATATTTCTTTTCAGTGGCAGTGAACCAGGGGTCTCAATGTCTGCAACACAAATATAGACATTTTATTTACTATCAAGACCACCAGTGAACCTGCACATGTCTTTTATATGGAATGTTGCTGATGGAAAAAAGTGGAACATCTGGAAAAGCTATTTTGCCTCAAAGCGTCCTGCATGTATTCCTCCACCATGAATAGATTTTAAGATCAAAAACATATCAAAACTATCGAAAAACAACATCTCAGACATCAGATTCATAATCATTTCATGTAATAACCTTCTTTGAGAGAGATCTGGACGTCTGGTTCCATCCACCACCACTGTAAACAGTTTCACAAATTGTGAATAACCGGTTCAGTGAATAAGACCATGATACTCAATTTTATGAATGACGCTGTGCTTGGAAGTGTGATGTGGTGTTTGTAGGTTGTACTTACCCTGGTATCTCCCTCTGGAGCCAGTGGGTCAGTCATCCAGGATCCGAAGCGAGATCCAGATGTTTTAATGGTGATGGGGTCACTGATGCCCGTCAGTTTACCGCATGCTGCAAACACACATATGCGTTAATTATGGTCAGCTTACCACGTGCTGAAATACAGTAGAGGTCCGCACAGGCTTGATTATTAATGCCTGACCACTTCGACCACATATCTTGCCTGCAGTGCTGGACCGTGGCTGTTAGAGCTAGGCCTTGAAATTGGGTCATAAATTTCAAACATCAGTCAAAGCATGAGGGAAAAACCACATCCGCAGAAAATTATTGGAGCCAAGCTAACAGGGATTCGCCACAACGGCTCCCACAATTCCTGACGAAGCTGAAGTTAGCTGCAACTTAAAGCTTGTAATGGACCTGTTTGCATTTACTTGGCTGGTAGGCTTTTTCAGGAGCTGCTAATAGCCCACCAGTTAAGATTGCCAGTTATTTTTTGACACGCCGCCACTAGAAACTGTAATCAACTAGGGCCAAATTTGAATATACAACTATTCAGACATTCAGTCCATAACACAGCTTGACAATTTATTTGCTGAGTACAGTGACAAACACCATGAGAACTACTGTAAAGAACTAAAAACTAACAACACAGCCCTACTTCTACCTATAAAAACCCACCACTCCACCCGTAAACCCAAGCCATTGTATGAATGAACCTAAAACAGCCCAACAAAAACAAGTACTCACAGCATTACTAGGTCACAGTACATTCTTGTCAGTACATTCTTGTACTCGGTGAAGCGCTGGTTACCCCACCGCACTATTAACTACCTAGCCTCTAGTGGGCCTGCTAGGCCGAGTGAGCCACGATGTAAGTGCTTCAGCATTCTGTGAGTAAAGCAGCCAAAGGCCCCAGTTGGAGCATTCAACTGATTTTCTGAACGACTTTCTCAGACACCACCCCCGCAGATCCCCGCACCTACACAGAGTAAGTATTGTGCGTTGATTACTGCCGCAGCTCTGGAGCCCAGATGCTCAATGCTATTCGAGACTGCCCTGTAATAGACGCATGCCCGTTTCCAATGTGCACAACTGCTGGGTGTACATGGTCGGGGGAGGATATTCACTATTCACTCATTAAGGTGGGGATTATTAAGGAAAGCATCGCTGTTCTGGACCCTTTATTACTGCACCACAGCTAAATGAGTCCTGATTGGGGTGTTTATCTCATTTTGGAGAATGGAAGTCATCAATAAAAGACTTTAATTGGTGAATGTGCTCCAGATAAATAGAGAGAGAGAAAGTAATGCTCCTTGTAATCGTTCTTTCGGTTGTTACAAGACTGGTGAAGCCCAAAACACACCCACTCTGTTCATTAAGATGATGGCTGCACCAGGAGGACATGTTTCCTACTATTTTATATATATATATCCCTCCATTATCTGCCGCTTAATTCCGTTAGTGTGGGTCACGGGGAGCTGGAGCCAATCCCAGCGTCATTGGGCGAATGCGGGGTACACCATGGACAGTTCGCCAGTCCATCGCATTACCAACACTCACTCACACCTACGGGCAGTTTAGAGTGACCAATCAACCTATCATGCATGTGTTTGGAAATGTGGGAGGAAACCGGAGTACCCGGAGGTAACCCACTCAAGCATGGGGAGAACATGCACACTCCACATAGAACAGCCCGACCGGGAATCGAGTGGAAACTTTATTAGAAACCTCACAGACTCGAGACCCAAGACTTGAGGCTCGACCTGGACACATCCTAGACAATGGACATTTGGCTTGCAATCAAGACTTGTACCCAGAAACTTGAGACTCGGCTCAGAATTGCATCCCGGGCAGGACTCAAACCTAAAAGGCTTGACTCAGACTTGCATATTTAAAACTCTACCTGGACTCACATCTCAGAGACCTAATTCTGACTTGCTCATCAGAGACTAGACTTGGGCTTGAACCACAGAAGTCTGACTCAGATTTGGACTCACATTAGTGACACGACTCCAGACTTAAACCTCTTGCGACTCAACTCAGACTGAGCCCTGAGGGATTTCAGAGACTTGCTACTTAACTCACTTGCACCACAGACACTTAAGTCTGGACTGCCTCATACCTCAGACACTTAATGCTCAATTTAGACGTGCGACGTGCGAGATTACATACTCAAGTCGGACTCATACGTCGAGACTTGAAACCACACCCCAAGACTCAACTGGGACTCACATCTCAAAAACTCACCTCAGAGACGTGATGCTTGATACTCAGAGATTCAAGACTCCCAGAGATTTGAGGCTTAAAAGCGCATACCTTAGACTCACACCTTAGAGACTCAACTTGGACTTGCACATCATAGACTCAAGACTCAACTTGGACACCCCAGACACCCAATTCAGACTTGCATGCCAGAGACTCAATTTGGGCTCAATCAATTTTGAGAATCAACTCCGACTGAAACCTTAGAATCTTAACTTGGACTTAGAGACTTGAGTCCGATTTATACCTCAGAGACCCAACTTGAATTTGCACCTCAGAGACTCGAGAGTCAACTCTTGACTCACCTTAGAAACAACTCAGACTCGCACCTCAAAGACTAGACTTGGGCTTTCACCTCAGAGACTTAACTTGGGCTAACACTTCAGAGACTTAACTTGGGCTCACACCTCAAAGACTAGACCTAGGCTCACACCTCAGAGACTAGACTTGGGCTCACACCTCAAAGACTTAACTTGGGCTCACACCTCAAAGACTTAACTTGGGCTCACACCTCAGAGACTCGAGAGTCAAGTCTTGACTCACCTTAGAGACAACTCAGACTCGCACCTCAAAGACTAGACTTGGGCTCACACCTCAAAGACTAGACTTAGGCTCACACCTCAGAGACTAGACTTGGGCTCACACCTCAAAGACTAGACCTAGGCTCACACCTCAGAGACTAGACTTGGGCTCACACCTCAAAGACTTAACTTGGGCTCACACCTCAGAGACTCGAGAGTCAAGTCTTGACTCACCTTAGAGACAACTCAGACTCGCACCTCAAAGACTAGACTTGGGCTCACACCTCAAAGACTAGACTTAGGCTCACACCTCAGAGACTTAACTTGGGCTCACACCTCAAAGACGCGAGAGTCAACTCTTGACTCACTTTTGAGACAACTCAGACTCGCACCTCATAGACTAGACTTGGGCTCACACCTCAGAGACTCAACTTGGGCTCAGACCTCAGAGACTCAACTTGGGCTCACACCTCAGAGACTTGGGCTAACACCTCAGAGACTCGAGAGTCAACTCTTGTCTCACCTTAGAGACAACTCAGACTCGCACCTCAAAGACTAGACTTGGGCTCACACCTCAAAGACTAGACCTAGGCTCACACCTCAGAGACTAGACTTGGGCTCACACCTCAAAGACTTAACTTGGGCTCACACCTCAGAGACTCGAGAGTCAAGTCTTGACTCACCTTAGAGACAACTCAGACTCGCACCTCAAAGACTAGACTTGGGCTCACACCTCAAAGACTAGACTTAGGCTCACACCTCAGAGACTTAACTTGGGCTCACACCTCAGAGGCTTGAGACTCAACTCGGCCCCGCCTCAGATAATCAACTCAGACTTTTGCCTCAGAAACTCAACTCAAAGTTATACTTTAGAGACTTGATGCTTAACTCAAACAAAAACCTGAGACTCTCATGAGTCAACTTAGACTTACCAACTTACTTAGCCTCAACTTAAGCTCCCACTATAGAGACTCAACTTGGACTCAAACTTTAGAGACTTGGGACTCAACTGACTTGCACCTAAGAGACTCGACTCAGACTCACATGACACAAACTGTAAAGGTCTCGGTTGATTAGATTGTTCCTCTTTGGTTATGAAGGTTACAGTGTAGTAGGTTAGCTGGTGGTGGCCACCCTCTCTACGGTGATGCCTCTGGTGCACAGTGCTTCGTAGCCCCTCTAAACTTGTGACCAGTGCCCAAGTAATGAAATTCTTATAATAATAATTTGCTTAAACAGTAATTTCTGAGTCACAGAGGCAGTAAAGACCACTGAGAAGATAAGAAATACACATTGAGGGGAGAGACAGAGAGAGAAAGAGAGACTCTGAGTATCAGATTCTTCGGTCTTTTATCTGGCTGAGAGTCATTAACACCGCAGGCAGGTTAATCCAGTGGATTAGTGTGTGAGTGTGCGAGTCTCTCGTACTTCAAAGGCAGCCGTAGCAGCCGTGTGTGTGTGCACATGCCAGAGCTTTCCTTTGATTAGCCGAAGTTTGTTAATGAGTCTCTAATTTGGAAACGGCTGACTTTAGATTGGAATGTCACAGTCAGTCGAGCTTAATATCTGGAAGAGGATTAAATTCATTGTCATGCGGAGTCAGCCTGCAGCGTTAAGCCTAAAGCTTCACTTATACTCCAAGATCAACGTGTTTTGAAGTTAGTTCAGCAGATATTTGAAGGGTTGCAGTCGGTGATCTTGCTGCCTTCTAGGGGTGTAAGAAAATATCGATATATCGAATATCGGGATATTATGTTTGGTGATACTGTATCGATTCTCAAAAACACAGTATCGACACACAGATTTCTGGCAGACAGTGAATCATTTTGTGTTGTGTTTAAACCTCTGACCACTAGATGGCAGTGTTGTAATCCATTTTCAGCTCCACTCCAACATTAACAAGCAGCACAAGGGCGCAATGCTATTGTAAGCACTGACAAACCTGTTCATATAGTGGTGTGTTTTAATATCACTTTGCTTGCAGTATCGCAATATATCGCGATATATATTGAATCATGACCGCTGTATCACGATACATATCGTATCATAAGGTTCTTGCCAATACACAGCCCAACTGCCTTCATGTGCTATCAAACCCGGTAAAGGGAAAATATGAGTTCCCGACTCCTGGACGACCCCTCGAGTTGTAGAGTGAAATTTGGAGATGATTTTTCAATACAAAATGTATTCCTGATCAGAATCCATCTGCTCTATTACATGCCAGATATTTATTTATATATATTTATATATATATATATATATATATATATATATATATATATATATATATATATATATATATATATATATATATATATTTAATTTTAATTTTTTATACAATTTTTCACATTTTTTGGTATTTGGCAAACTCCTTGACTTATTTCATTACACAACTTAACTTTAAATCACTTAAACATTTCTTTGAAAATTAGCTCCACCTTCTTCTTTTCTGCTGCCGCCCTCACTTGCTTTTCACACCCATGTTTCTCCCACGTTGCACCTGAGTCTTGGGGGGGGGGAGGCACAGCCAATCACTGCCTTCAACCTTTCAACATGGCAGACAGAATCAGTATTGGATGGTATGTAATTCTTTATTCTTAACACTGCAGCCAATGGGCTGCATATTATAAATAATAATCTGTAATCTATGTAATCTATGTCTTGAACAAGACACCTAACTGCCAACTGCTCCCCAGGCACTGTGGATTGGGCTGCCCACTGCTCAGGGCAAGTGTGCTCACTGCCCCCTAGTGTGTATGTTCACTAGTGTGTGTTGATTAAACGCAGAGGTTGATTTCCGCTGTACAAAAGTGGCAAATAGTTCTAAATTCTGATTCTCAACTTGGACTTGAGACTTGGCTTGGGCTCTCACTTCAGAAATTTAACTCAGACTCATACTTAAGAAACTCAACCGCCTCAGATAACTCTTATGACACGACTCAAATGTACACTTCAGAGACTTGAAAAGACTTGACTCAAGAGTCAACTCCTCCAGCATCTCAGCATCTTCCAGCATCTGCACTACGGAATCACAATAGGATTCTGCCAAGAAGCAGGATGAAGCTTGCTCCCCACCAGCTTTCATTTCACCCCAACAACAAAGCACTTGAAAGTGATGCACATGTAATTCCGACTCTTTACATCTGTCCCAGATTTTTTAAGTTGCACATTATTAGCAGTTAGTTGACTCGACTTTTACTCCATAACTGTCAACTTTGTGTAGTATTGCAACCCTTACATTGAATTGCTTCTTAATGTAGTGACTTCATTTCATTGCTTAAGGATGCTGGTTTAATACATGATCTGTGGAGGTCTTTGTAAGGGGCCTGACCACTGACAAACAGGGCAACGTTTACTGTCTATAATTGTAGAACTACAATAAGTGTAGCTACTGAAGTGGCCAAGGAGTGTACAGAAACTTCACTGGCAATGTAAACAACCCCAAGACAGAAGGCTTTAATTCTTTTGTCATTTCTTTTTGAGCTTTTCTTTTCTGGCAGGAGTCTGATCTCACATTATGGAGGAAATTGAGTAGACACTTTGTTTTATTGCCGAATGACGCTGGTGCTAATGCAGACAAAATATGGGCCTTTTTTATTTTCAGATAAAATGCATGCCAGTGCTGGGACCCTTTATCTTACCTCTTATGGATTAGCTTTATGAATATACGTGACTATGTATCAGCAAGCAATCAATACTGAAGCAAAATTTAACCTAATCTTTACCTCCCACATCTACAATATACGATTGCTTCTATTGTGTTCTATTGTGTAAGTTGCATATTATTAGCAGTTAGTTGACTCGATTTTTATTGCATAACTGTCAACTTTGTGTAGTATTGAAACCCCTACATTGAATTGCTTCTTAATGTAGTGACTTTATTTCATTGCTTAAGGATGCTGGTTGTGGCACAGGCAAAATACGGGCAATTTTAAGTTTGATTGGCTTTACAAACATACATGTGAGCTCTACACTGTGACTGTGTACCAGCATGTAAGCAATACTAAAACTATATTTAACCTAATCTCTACCTGCAACATCTACGTCATACAATTGTTTGTTGCTTCTGTTGTTTCTATGTAATTAGGAGGGCTTGACTGATAAACTGATTTGCTGATAACGTCAAATATATATATATAACAACATATTGATATTGACAACCTGGAGATTTATCAGTATCAGAAAAAATATTTCATATAATGCAGCAATAAGGCACTAAGAATTGAACAAATTACAGAAAGCTTGTGAACTCTTTTAGAAGTCAAAGATCAGCTGCTTTGGGGTAGAATGAGATTAGACCAGGATTCCGATGTACAGACATTTCTGAACCTACCAAGTTTCTGCATGCACGCTCGGAGTCTCTCCTCCAGACTGGTGACGCGGGAGTGAAGCTCGTCGTAATCGTAGGCTCCCATCTCCTGCTGCAGGAGAGCCAGGCTGGCTGTCAGGTTCTGGACCTCCTGCTTGAACTGCAGCACCAGCCTTGCGTCCGCCTTGTACTCCTCCAGCACAGGGATCAGCGGCCGCAGCTCCGCCATCTTCGCCTTTATGGCCTGCAAACACGCCACAGAGCGCGCTCAGACCCAAAACGTCGCCCATAACTGCTGCAAGTGGGACTCCAGCAAAGAAAGACCAACCTGCACTAATCCTACCCTGACGTGTATGTATATATTTATATTAGGGCTGCAAGACATGAACAAAATATCACAATCATTATATTGAATTTGTGGGATTTTAACCTTTTACTGCATGAATTATGAGTCAAACTTTTAAAAGGCAACATGACACACAATCTAAACCAATATGTTCCCATTCAAACATTCAGATGTTAAAATAACCCAAACTACTGTGCAAAAGTCTTAAGCATCTAAGCTGAGTATGTAAAAGCCTTCATCTGATCAGTAAGTGTATTTTCACCAGTAAGAACAGCAGATATCATTAGAAATTATGTAAATAATCATACATACAATACAAAGTAGCAGGAATATCTTATTGTGAGAGAAGTAGATCATATCTTGAGCTCCAGTTTGAAGAACAAAGTTAGGTTCCAGATTTCTCCTGGACGCCCCAGACGTTGTATGAATGTATTCAGTTCCTTCAGCAGCAATCTTGATTTAGCTTAATGAAGTACTGAGCAGTCAAAGCAGGTATTAGATGAGAACTGTAAATAATACTGGGTTGTTTCCACAAGGAGAAGCTTGGAAAGGGTTAAATAAACACACTGACGTATGTAAAAGCACTACTCATTGTATTAATACTATTAGAATATGAAAATAATAAAGTGTTTGCTGAGTAAATAAAAGCTACCTGTCTGGAACTAATAGCTTTTTACATATAGTAATGTCTCAGAGTGCCTAAAACATTTGCACAGTGTGGTATATCCATTGCTGGTTACAGTTACATGCTGTTGTACTCTTTTTTTTTGTTGTTGTTGTTGCTTTGTTGCAGTGCTCTATATAACTCTGGCTCTCCAGATCTCCGCCTCTGCAGGTCCGCCTAGGGTGCGCCCAAGTTGGACGCAAGTTTGCAAGATCTCTGGTTCCCTGAAGTCTAGCACGATGGTCCATGACTCGTTGGAAAAGGCAGGTCATGCTTTATTGATGTGTAGAGTTTGTCTGTCCCAGATTTTTAAAGTTGCACATAAGCTTCCTGTCTGGAACAAATAGCCTCTTTAATATAATAATGTCTCCAAGTGCCTAAAACTTTTACACAGTACTGTATATCCATTGCAGTTTCATGCTGTTTCTTGTAAAGTTGTTTGTAAAACCCATGAATTCTAAACTGCAATAATTGATATTAAACATGTTCCCATAGAAGATGTGGGCTAATGACGCTTACTGGGGGGACTTCAGAGGCCTGACCTTTGTATGTGACGTCTGTCTGGACAAACTGCAACAGGAAGGCATCTGATCAGATAACGCTGTACTCAGAAAGCCTTCAGTGTCCCAAAGGAAAAGAAGCAATTAGACCTTTATATTGTAACGAGGCCAAAACAAGCCATTAAGCCTATGTTGCCATACGGCAACACCATGCAGTAAAGGGTTAATCTTGATCAAACCTGTTTACATTTCATGCGAACACCTACGATCTCCAAAGCAACTGAATTTGCGATCAACACTAATGTGATTAACAGTCAATAATATAAAGTGCAGCCCTAATGAATGCATGTACACTGTCAGTCAGAAGTTTGGAGACACCCACCCCGGTTTTTATAGTAATAATAATAATATTTGTGAGTAACTGTAAAGAGATCAGAACTATAAAATAAGAGGTATGGAATTGTTCCTGGAGCAGAATAAAACATCTGGTTGGGGTTTTGTTAAAAATATTATGCTGTTTCATATGAGCTGGTTAAAAATGGTAATAAACCAGTTTAGATCATGTTTCATGACTTGCTTGCGCTAATAACTACATGCAGCCCTGCCGTGGCATATAGCCCCGCCCTCGATCAGTATCGGCTATCGGCCGATTGCGCTGAAAGGTAATCGGCCTCAAAAATGCAGATCGGTCCATCTCTAATTTCTACAAATATCTTTGTATGTAGGCACCAACTTATATATATATATATATATATATATATATATATATATATATATATATATATATATATGTATATATAGTTGCTGTCCAAAGAACAAGTACTCCCAAATTGGCTACTTTTCAGGAGAGGCCAAAAACTGCCTTTACTTTCAATGTAACTCAATGGAACCAGATTATTTTCCTAACCGTTTTGGAGCAATTCTATTGGTCCATCCACCATGAATTTTGTACACAATGTAAACATCTGCTGTGGCTTTCGATCGATGTAGAATACGGAAATACATGATTTTCTTCGGACAGCGGCGATGTTTCCAAACTTTTGACTCGTGCGGCTTTGAGGCGTCAGTTTAAATGTATGTGATCGAGAGCATGAGGTGCGAGTGTTTGTGTATAGGAGAGCCATTAAGAGACCAGAAGTCCAACTACGGCAAAAGCTCTAGCTATCGGTAATAAATTAAAAAAAATAATAATAATATTAAATAAATTAAATAAACAATTAAACAAATCAAAATCAAGCGCTCGGAACACGTTGAACAATTGGGAAAAATCACTTTATTGGTTTCCATGGATTCAAACAGCAAAGGCGAAACATGCTCATTTGACATGTTAACACACAACAACGTGGCTTTGAACTATATTCCATTATCGTTAAAGCGTGTTTGTGTACTAATATTATTAATATTATTATTATTATTTATATTATTCCAGTAACCAAATCATTGCAGAAAGACAAAATGAAAAGCAACGTAAGCAGCTAGCAACTAGGAATCATCGTAGTTATGGATAACAGCAATATTACTACAAATGAAATAAGAATATGTAATAATAAGAATATGTCAATGCAACCTAATGAAGGATTTAGAGATGCATGCAGGGAGGGATCTGATTGGTGGTTCAATAAGGAGGAGGAGGGGTGGGGGGGGGTTATCTTACAGTTTAATGGTGTATACTAGAATACGAGAACGTGTGACATAAACGACGTGACTGACGCCCACTTCAGCCAATCGTGGGTTAGACCTGCCTCTTCTGGCCTCAGGCTCTCCTATAATGTCTGTATAGTTAGCCCTGCAAGCAAGAAACAACATACTGAGTACAGGAAGCTGGCTCGCTCACCTGCCTAACACACCCTCGCACGCACGCTCGCTTGCACGCACACCGACACACTCACACCTTCGAGCAATCACCTTAATGCAATCACAGAATTACAATCGTGGCAAGCTGCAGGCTAGTGCGCTTGACTTAACATGCTTGCATGCAGTGGACAAGAACAGCTCAGTAACAAACGCTAACGTTGTGGCCTGTATGTAGAAGTTGAGCTCAGATGAACAACCGTTCAGCATGAAATCCAACGTCCACCAAGCCGGCTTTGGCCCCAAGCTAAGGTGGCCCAATGTGTAGCAGGTACCAGTTAGCCTAGGACCAAAGACGGCTTGGTAGATGCTTGATTTTATGCTATCGTTGTCGCCTGTATGAAGAAGTTGAGCTCAGACGAACAACCGCTCAGCATGAAATCCAACGTCCACCAAGTTGTCTTTGGCCCCAAGCTAAGATGGCCCATGTGTAGCGGGCAGCAGTTAGCCAGGGGCCATAGACTGCTTGGTGGACACTTGATTTTATGCTAAATTTGTTGCCTGTATGTAGAAGTTGAGCTCAGACGAACAACCAATCAGCGTAAAATCAAAAGCCCACCAAGCCGTCTTTGGCCCCAAGCTAAGGTGGCCCATGTGTAGCAAGCACCACTTAGCCTGGGGTCAAAGACGGCTTGGTGGAAATTTGATTGATGCCTCTATGTAGAAGATGAGCTCAGACGAACAACCAATCAGCGTAAAATCAAAAGCCCACCAAGTCGTCTTTGGCCCCAAGCTAAGGTGGCCCATGTGTAGCAAACACCACTTAGCCTGGGGTCAAAGATGGCTTGGTGGAAATTTGACTGATGCCTCTATGTAGAAGATGAGCTCAGACGAACAACCAATCAGCGTGAAAGCGTGTTTGCTTGAGCTGTTTCTTTAAGTGATCGTGATCGTGTTAGCGTGCTAATGTGCCTCGGAGCGCTGGCGTACCGCAAAGTGTGCCGTGGTGTGCTAACCATGTGCGCGTCTGTCAGCTGACCATGCCTGAACTGGACGGGTCAATGTGATTAGCTATAAGGGCAGGACACTGGGGGACCGGGGCAGATCAGAGTTTTGGACTCTTAGGGGGTCAAACCTTGCGTGATCATCTCAAACAGGGGTCACTCTATTCTTTATTTCCATCGTTCGAATAAAGAATAGCAAAGCAAAAGAAAGAGACAAGAGATTTACCGGATCCTGCGTCAGAGGCAGAAAAACAAGAGCAGTGAAAAGTTCAGTCTTAACCCATATACCAGGTTTAGTTAAGCTTCTCTCTAAAATGATGACCACGATATTTAGGTTTAGGGTCTTTCATGCTAAAGAGACACTCCGGCCAATAGTGAAACAGACATCTGTCGCTACACCTGCTGTAAACTTGCTTGCTTGCCTCTATCAGCGGTTCTGCTATCATCTTTAAAGTGAGGTTTTGTGATTTAAAGAGCAAGAAAACCACCTTCTGATGATGCATCTTGAAGGTGGGAGGAGCTACAGGTGCAAGTATACATGGCTGCTGTCCAAAGAAAAGCAAGTACCTCCATAATGGCAACTTTACAGCAGAGGACAAAAACAGTCCTCACTTTCAATGAAAGTCAATGGAACCAGAATTTTTACAAGCTATTTTGGAGCCTTTCTATTGGTCCATTCAAAAGATTTTCACTTCTATATTTATTTTCTATATATATATTTGTTTAAAAGTCTTTATCTGATCAATAATTATATTTTCACCAGTTAGAACAGCAGATCTGATTAGAACAGATGTAAAAAATCCTACAAACAATACAAAGTAACATGAATATCTTATTGTGAGAGAAGTAGATCAGATCTTGAGCTCCAGTTTGAAGAACAAAAGTAGTTCCAGATTTCTCCTGGACGCCCCAGACATTGTAAAAAAAACTTTTGAACAGTACTGTGTGTGTGTGTGTATATATATATATATATATATATATATATATATATATATATATAAATAACTTGTGATGTAAGTCAATGGAACCAGAATTTTTTCCAACCTATTCTAGAGCATTTCAATTGGTCCAGTCATCATAAGACCTGTACAAGAAATAAAGATCAGCCGTCGTGTTCAAAAGATCTAGTACAATAAAAATCAACAAAAATGGAGCTGCATGGTTTTCTTTGGACAGCGACGATTATAGATATAGTACCGGGTGCTGTAGTGACAGAACATATAATAAATAAATCTGTGGATTCTGTCAGAGGGATGCATTGACGCTACATTATTACATAACGAGACGAATAACTTTAAGTGCTGGTCGTTGGCCGGAATGCCCCATCTATCCCTGCCAGCAAGAAAAAAAACACATTCTGGGAAATATTATTTTCTACTTGTGTTCCAGTTTAAGCGAATGAGTCGCTCCCTCGGGGGGGAAGACGGGGCGAAAGACTGAAAATGTGTCAAACTGGGCGTGAGTCCAGCTCGGATCAATTCTGTTGCCCTCCACTTGCTGCTTGAAGCAGTCGGGTCTAGCTGACCGCCTTCAGTAAATATTTAATTACAGCAAATCTGGCGGAAGTTTTAGGACACGGCTGTTGGAGCGAATGATGGGTTAACCTCTCCGGAGTCGGTTTGCGAGTGTGTGCTTGAATGTGATAAAATGTTTTTTTAACTGAGTTTCTGTAAATGTGAGAACTGGTGTGTTAATGATAATCGGTAACATGTATTTAAGTATCTGTGTGCACTCGGGCCCGACCGATATATCATTTTTCCAATAAATCAGCTGATATTACAGTAAATCTAAAATCAAAATGAACTTTTTTATCTTTTAGTTAGTGTAGCTGGCGATTTAAAACCACATCAATCATCTAATTCAGTTAAAAAACAATTGTATTGCTGCTTTCTAAATTTATAATCTGCTTTCAAAATGAAACGATATTTGTCAGCATGTTCCATTAATATCATGCCTAACCACTACATCAACCAATCATGGAGAGATGGTGTTTGGCTAGCTAAGAACCTCCCTGATCAGCGGTTAACCCTTTGATGCTCATTCTAAGCAAACCCTTTCCAGCATGGGGTCAAACTTGAGCTGTATTCATTTCCTATGTTACTGTATGTACTGCTGAGTATCTGTTTGGTAAATATATTAAAATCAGTTGATTTCATTATTTAATGTTTTACATGTTCATTGAAAATCTTGTTTTTGAGCTTAAATCATTATTTTAACTTTTTACATTATTTTAAATTTATTTACTTCTTGAACAACATTGGTGTTTGTAAATAGGGCAGTGACCACCTTCAGTAAATCAACACAACTAAAAAAACAACAAAAACAACTAAATTGAGGAATTCATGGAAGCTTGAACCCTTACGTGTTCACTATGGAGTTTGATAGGAACTGTTGACTTAGAAGTAAATAAATAAGTTAAAATATTGATTTAATATTAAAAACAAGATTTTCAATGAACACATGGAACATTAAATAATGAAATAAACTTTAACACATTTATTTACATGACCCGTATTCATTTCCTATGTTACTGTATGTACTGCTGAGTATCTGTTTGGTAAGTCTATTAAAATCAGTTTATTTCATTATTTAATGTTCCACGTGTTCATTGAAAATCTTGTTTTTGAACTTGAATCATTATTTTAACTTATTTATTTACTTCTTGAGCAACAATGGTCTTTGTAAATATGTTCCTGACCTCAAATGTTTACAGACAGTCAACAGTTCCTATCAAACTCCATAGTGAACACATAAGGGTTAATTCTGACCTATGTTGTGAGTTAGAAGCAGTGAAATCAGGATTTGTAATGGTCAAAAACAACTAAACTGAGGAATTCGTGGAAGCTTGGATGACGAAATTAATTTATTGCAAAGATTTAGAGAATCAAATATTATATATATATTTGAGAGAACTTTAAGAGAGAAATTGATCAACCTCCCCAAAAGCACTGCCTCTAGGAGCTGCATGATGGCTTCACACCAGACGGTAACATGGGGGGCTCCATCACCTTTTATGGATGCTGTATTAGAAGATGTATAAGAAGCGAATCTGGAGGTATTCTTGTACCTCAGTGGGAGGAATCTCGCTTCTACTAGTCGTTAAAACTCAGAGTAAATTTTCTAAAATCCTTCCAATTCTCTATATATAAGCCTTTGTGCTCAGCCGCAAGCTAAGTGAGCAAGTTTAACTCAACTACAACAACAACTCACTCAGCGACGGTGCAGCGAGTAGCGCTGCTGCTTCCTGACCAAAACAGCCCAGGGTTCGATTCCCATGGTTGGCCAATGTCCTTATGTTATGGGCAGCCGTGGGCTGAAGGATAGGGATCCGGTCTTGTCGGTTAGGGATCCAGTTCAATACCCTTGACCCCCAGGACATCACTGAAGTGCCCTGAAGTGCAGAACACCTGACCCCTGACTGCTCCCCAGGTGCTATGGATAGGGCTGCCTACCAATCCAAGCATGTGTGCTCATTGCCCAATAGTGTGTATGTTCACTAGTGGGTGTTTTACTGCATGGAGGGGTTAAATGCATAGGTAATCACTCACCAGCCTATTACCGATCTGCCTTTCCTGATTGTCCACCTTTTTGTAACTTTATATATATATATTTATATATATTAGGGTTGGGTATCGCCACTGATTTCCCGGATCGATTGGATCCTGATTCACAAGGTCCCAATTCACAAAAAAAACATGGCTGGAATGCAAATTTTAAAGGTCGATCTCGGGTTTATATGAATCGATTGAAGATCGATTTGAATCGAAAAATTGTTTTTTTTAAACACACTCTTAATATATATGGTCGCCTTAAAGTTTATCGTTTCATGGCAGGAACCTCCCAAGGAAATCTGCCCCCAAGCCCAGAAAATAATGACCTGGGTATATATATATATATATATATATATATATATATATATATATATATATATATATATATATATATGCTTGTTTTAGTTCCAGCTACCTGAGTCTTTTGTATTCTGAGCTCTGGTTTTGTATCTCGACTTGGTTTGTGACCAGTTCAGAATATATGCTTTATTCTTAAAGATACCGAGGAACATGGCCTGATTAGAGTCTGATCTCAACCAGCAAACACCCCCTATTTAAGTCCGGCCGACTACAACTGGCCCATGTCCAATGGCCCATTTAACTGTTCTGCCCAGGTCGTTATTTTCTGGGCTTGGGGGCAGATTTCCTTGGGAGGTTCCTGCCATAATACGATAAACTTTATGGCGCCCATCTAAAGAGACTCAATTATGCAGACGGTAAGAAATATTTACAACAGCCTACATGTGCAGCTTTGCCCTTCTGTCTGTTCGTGATCACGGCTTTGGACACTGCTTTCAAACCTTTTCAGTTCAACTTCAGCTGCAAGCGTCTGACCTGTGACCTTACTCATGAAAGAGCGGTGACCGTCCAGCCTTGTTCTTAAGGCAGAAAAATGAACCTCCAATTCACGGTTAAGCTTTAATATCCCACAGGTTTTATTTCAAACATGTGAAGTTATGTTTTTGAATAGCAGACTTTCTGTGACTGGACTTAAGTTGGAAATGCGTGACTGTACTGAAGTCATGACACAGCGTTATCAGCAATGATGAAAAAGGTGGTGATAAAATATGTATTTATGTGATTTTGATGGCTTCGTGTTTATGCCAGGGTCCACTGGTTTACTCGTTTACTGGGGTTCTGTGTAGAACCCTACAGATTACATCATTGTAACGTTATTTTAATGTTTCTAAAATATTTTATCCTGACTATAAATTTACTGTCAGATATTTGATTCTGTAGTTTCTTCCATGTATCAACTGAATCATTAAAACTACTAAGTGAAATATCATTAAGTTTTATTTATTGAGCACAAGCTTTATGTACTCGAGCTATATATGTATATTAGATTAACGTTCTGTGACCATGTTTTTTTTTCATATTCTGTGTAGGCCGTGTCTGAAATCACATCCTATTCAGGGTGTTGGCTGATTTATAGTGTGGTCTGAATTTTCAGTGGACAGTTAGATTCCCTACATAGTCACTATATTGTTTCTGGACAACCAATGTACACTATTTTTTGGAACCTTGATCTTTCTACACCCCTTCATCTCCATCAGAGGGCTAAAGGCTCCAATACCAAAAGGATGACCAGTATAACGGATGACTCGGCCAACAAAAGAATATGAAAAACAACAGTCACAAAATGTTAATATAACCACATATATATAGCTACAGTAAATAATAATGGTGGGCGATATGGCCCTACAATAATATCACAATATTTCATGGTATATTTGTGATAACGATACTCGATATGACAAAACATTGATTAAAAAAAATATTTCAAGAATACACTACTGCAACAAAATGAAAATTAAATTTTATTATTGCATATGATATGATATGGCACACCCCTAACTGAGATATTAAGAAATACAAGAATTTTTATCAGATTGTAACAGAAGTCAATGATCCAGAATGTCACGATACTCAATAATGCACTCCAAATATCTCTATATATCCAGGACTGGAATAAAATAAATGATACTGGACAGATAAAATCTGTCTCTAGTAGATATATAATGGGGAAATGAGAAAAGTCTTTCGCTAAAAACAGAAGGTGGTACCTGATGTGATAATTAGGGATGGGTGATATGGCTCAATATCTCAGGGTATAATATCCTTCACCATATTCAAAAATGTTGGAGATATTATTGTGTACGATACCATATGGCACACCCCTAGTAAATAAAGCTTGTACTCAAGAAATAAGGCTTAATGAATTTCATTCAGTAGTTTCATAAATACATTAGAACCTGGAAAATAATAACAGTGATGTAATCTGATGACGCCAGTAGGATCCACTGTTCCCAACTGTTTAAATGCCGAACGGTTGAGATGATTTGTTTCCAGTGTTAGTAAGTATTGTCCGAATTTCCCCCCAGTCTTTACCTACCAGCTAAGCTAGCAGTTCCCCACTGCCCTTCTTATTATATGTCAAATGGCTCTGACCTCTCAAAACACTGCAACTGTAGGAGTTGTGTAATTCTGGCTTCTACAGAGAAACAGTGTTCTACTTGTCGAGTACAGATGTGTCCGAATCCCAGATGACCATTTAGCTTCTAGGCACTGTTGGGCTGCTGGAGCCAGTATATATTTATATTTATGCATAGTGCACTACATATACATGTAGTGCACTATGTAGGGAGCAGGGAGGTGTTCAAGTGGTAATTTGGTGACCAAAATGTTGGGCAACAGCGCTATATTATCATATGTTCATTACTATACAAAAAGTTTATAGAAGGACAATAAAAAAAAACTGGGAAAAAAAAAAAAAAAAAAAAAAAAAAAATATATATATATATATATATATATATATATATATATATATATATATATATATATATATATATATATATATATATAGTACGTAACCAAAAGTTTTTGTCCTCATTCAAAAGTTTAAGGAACTATATATATTGATTGTTTATATTGATTGTTATTAATAATTATTTGCTTTATTAATAATAAAGTTGATTATATTTTATGTGATTTTATTTATAACTTTCATGTCACCTCTGGGTGGGTACGTTTCCCTCCCATCACTCAGCACAATGTTAATCAATTACAAGTAAAAAATACATTTTTTCTCTTATTTTGTCTTTCATTGTGTTTCTTTCTTTCTGTCTCCTCTCTCTATAGCCCTCTGGTTTTCTCTTTTCCTTTCACTCTCTCCTTTCTTCTTTGTTTCTCATTTTCTGTTTTTCCTCTCTCTCTCTATCTTTCTTTCTTTCTTACCATCTCTTTACTTTTAATCCTGTTTGGTTCATTTTCTCGTTCTCACTTATTCTGTCCTTTTCCTTTCTTTTTTAATAATTTTATATATATATATATATATATATATATATATATATATATATATATATATATATATATATATATATATATACTGGGTAACCAAAGGTTTTTTGCCCTCATTCAAAACTTTAAGGAACTATATTTCATGTTTATTTTGATTGTTATTAACAATTAATTGCTTTATTAATAATAAAGTTGATTATATTTTATGTTGGCCAGCGTTTTATGAAAGCAGGAAGTCAGGAGAGGCTGTGCGTTACTGTGATTTTATCATGACGAACGAGGTCTCACTCTGATTCGTGTCATGCCTAACAAAACCCTTCCCAGTTCTGTCTGACCTTTTGCGGCTCAATGCTTTAATCGGTTTCAGTGTGTAGAACTATAGCCCTTTCTTACATTACAGTGTTTCCTATCACTGCAAAAAGATGCACAAGTCTTCAAATAAATAAATAAATAAATAAATGTGAAGTTTTCAGCTTCATTGAAACCAAGCGTGAACCGAACAGCAGAAATAGCCGCTAACTTTTTGCAACTAATACAGTCTGTTTACCACATTAACCCAGATCAGATGATATGATTGCTTAATCGGAACTTTCGGCTCCCTACGTTTGTTCATATCGGTTGGGCCCAGTGTGCACGGCGTGTACGGCGTGGCTGCGTGCGGTTGGCGTACCTTGTATTGCTTGGCGAGGTTTTGTTTGTGGTTTTCTTCCACTTGTCTGAATTTGGTCTCCAGACCTCTGAGCTGGTCCTCCATTTTCACCACGTACTGCAGGTCCCTCTGCGTCCGCTGGTCCAGAACCTGGATCGACTGGGTCATGTTCTGAACCTGCAGACACACATATACATAATAATATTAGAATTAATAATAATTATTAGCATTGTTTCTAGGATCAAAGTGGAAGATGGGCATTCGAAAGCATGGTGGAATGTTATAATCAACTATGCTTATAGGCGGCATCGCTCTTCAAAGAAAAACATGTACCTCCATTTTTGATTTTTTTCATTTTATTTCATTTTCCTACATAATTACATTATTTTAATAGCTGTTCCTTATACTGTGTGAATATATTTTATTATAAATGGACCAAAATAAATAAATAATCCCAAATGGCTTGGAAATATTTCTGGTTCCATAGACTTACATTGAAATTAAAGACTATTGTAAAGTATATAAGATATATGTTTTTCTTTAGGCAGCGACAATATTATTGTTATATTATTATTACAGTGGTCAAAATAAAATCCTCTGGCCACTTTCAAAAAGAGTGCACTGTTTTTAATGGGGTCCTATTTTGCTGCTCTGGTTTATAATGTAATTTTATGCATATGTGCCCTTTTCTCTGTTCCAAGGTGATGTCATCATGTAACACAATATATATTGCCCGCCTACCAATAAGGTTGCAATGCTGTCACACAAGGCACACAGTGCTAAAACAGGAAAAACTGACCACGTCCTGCTCCAGATGATGCATCTACCGACTTGTTCTGCCTGACTTTCAGGATCAGACTCTGACTCAAACTGATACTGCAGATCAGACACTACTGTATAAACAGCCACTGTAGTGAACTTGCAGCAGGATGCAGCTCTGATAGATGACCAATCAGAACCGAGTGGAAGTCATGAGAGACAAATCAGATCGTTCCGAGCTTATAAGGAGGCGGGGCTTATAGAGACGGGAGCATTTCTGATAGAAGGTATGAAAAACATATTGTGTTTTGGGAAAAACTGAGGCATGTAAATCAGTTGTAGTGACCCTGAACACTGAAAAATAGTTTAATATTATAATTTCATGGTGCAAACATTCATTTATTTGTGCATTCAGTCTGTTTTTATCATGGAATGGAACGTTTCCCATATTTCTTGTAAACGCAAAACGTTTAGACTAGTGATCACCAACTCTGCTCCTGAAGGCTTTAGCTAAGGCCCTAATCGACCACGCTGGATCAATCCAATTACTGCCTTCAGAAGTCCTGGACTGGCTGGATGAGGCTGGTTAGATTTGGGTTGGAGGTGAAAACTCTTCACTGTGTTTGTGTCTGGAGTTAACTCTGCCGCTGATCCAGTCCAGGCCTGGAACTGAAGGAAGTAACATAGTGATTGTAATAATTAGAAAAGAGATTTGCTTTCTAAGAAGCTGGAATCTCAGGAGACAAGTTTAATGACACTTCATTAAGAGTACAGGCTGAGGGGCTTTCTAAGTGTTGGGACCTCTTGTTGGGAGGTGACGACGCTCACTCTGGGTGGGTACGTCTCCTCCCATCACTCAGCACAATGTTATGTTGTCCTTTTGTCCTCTCTCCTTTCTTTCCCTCTCTTTCTCTCTAATCTTTGATCTGTTTCTTATTCTCTCCTTTTCCTCTCTCTCTCTTTACTTTCCTCGCTCTCTCCTTCTACCCCTTATTCTTAATTTACATCTATTTGTTTTTCATTGTGTTTCTTTCTCTCTGTTCCCTTCCTCTTTAGTCCTCTGGTTTTCTCTTTTCCTTTCACTCTCTCCTTCCTTCTTTGTTTGGTATTTTCTTTTTCCTCTCTCTATCTATTTGTATATATCTTTACTTCTTTTAATCTTGTTTTGTTCATTTTCAGATTTGTTTCCTCTCTTTCTCACTCATTCTGCCTTTCCTTGTTTTTCAATCATTTTCTATTTCTTCCTCTCTTTCTTCTCCACTCCTCCTACACCATCTTATTTTCCATTGTTTTTCTTTTCTCTCTTTTCACTTTCTCTTTCATTTAGATGTCCTTCTTTTCTTCTCTCTCTCTTAGTTTTTATTTGACAACTTCTCTTTTTCTCTCTCTATTTCACACCATCATTTTTTACTCTTTCTCACTCATTCTTTCCCCCATCGCTTATGTCTCTCTTCCCCTCTCTCTCTCTTGTTCTCTTTCTCTCTCTCACTCTCCCTCTTTTTCAATCTCTCTCTCACTCTCTCTCTCTCTTTTTCACTCTTTCTCTTGCTCTATCTCTCTGTGGTTGCATGATGTTTTGTTTGTATGTGTGATGTCATCCTGGGGGATCTCATTAGTTCTGTGAGCTCATGTAAATGTGTGTGTGTGTGTGTGTGTGTGTCTGGAGAGCGAGGTTGACCCGGTGATGCTGGTGCCTCATCGTTCTCTCTGAGAGATTTGACAGCTGGCAGAATGAAATCGGGTTACTGGGTGAAAGGTCGCACGCGAGTATGGTGCGGAGGCAGTCGCCTTGGTTACCTTCTCCAGAAGCTGCCGTAGTTGCTTGGTGCGAGCATCTCTGGAGCACATGGTCTGCTGCGGAGCAACAACCGTACAAACACACCTGCCCTCGCTGTCCTGCGCCGAGCTGTACACCTGCCACGACTCCTCCGGGTTAGCAGGCAACACCTGACAGAGAGAGAGAGAGAGAGAGAGACAGAGAGTAAAGTAGAGATGTGAGTATTGATGTGCAGTAATAGATCCAGAACATGCTGTGGGTTCCACTACTTGTTAACTACAGCAGAAAACTACAAACACCAAATATTTCTTAGTTACACCTGGAGTGATGGTGCCATGTAGCCATGGAGATTAAAATGGTCGTAGAATAAGAATGGAAATGGCTGTAGCGTAACCATGGAAATGCTTGTAGAGTAATCATGGAAATGCTTGTAGAGTAACAATGGAAATGGCTTTAGTGTAACCATGGAAACAGTTGCAATGTAAACATGGAAATTGATGTACAGTAAAATGGAAATTGTTATAGGGGAACAGTGAAACTGCCTGCATCCCTGTGGAAACAGTTGTAAGGTTACCATGGAAATGCTTGTAGAGTAACAATGGAAATGGCTTTAGTGTAACCATGGAAACAGTTGTAGTGTAACCATGTAAATGGATGTATAGTAAAATGGAAATTGTTATAGGGGAACAGTGAAATTGGCTGCATCCCTGTGGAAACACTTGTAAGGTTACCATGGAAATGGTTGTAACGTAACCATGGAAACAGTTATAGCATAACCATGGAATTGGTTATAGTGTAACAGTGAAATTGCCTGCATCACCGTGGAAACTTTTGTAGGGTTACCATGGAAATGGTTGCAGCGTAACCATGGAAACAGTTATAGGGTAACAGTGAAATTGCCTGTATGACCACGGAAACTGGTTGTACCATGGAAACAGTTGTAGTGTAACTATGGAAACGAGTGTATTGCATGTACTGACTGTTACCTACTGACCTACCCCAGATGGTATTTTATACGTGAATCTCTGATATAATTCTGTTTCTATTATCCACATCCATCTGGCACTCAGAGTAGATATACATTGTTTAAGGATTTATCTCCAGTTAACTCTGGAACTGAGGAGCAACGACTGGACCCCGAGAAGTGAATCAGCAGAAAATTCATAAGCATGTTTAGCATCAGCTAGGACGGTTCTCAGTGTTCTTCTGTATAAAGTGGTTCCTCTACACAGATGAGCTGAAGAACCCCAACATAAAAACCCAACACCCCATCTACTAATCCTTCCTGCTTGCTTTTAGCTTTAACAAGCTCCTCCATGAGGTTTGCACAACTCTCACTCCACAGACTGTATCAACAACACAACTCAACACTCGGCTGTGAAGAAGTGATTGAAAACCTAAAAAGTCGCACACAAGCTTACGCAAAGCTCCATCTGCTCACGCTACGTCAGATCAGAGCACCTCCTCCGCCCTTCCACCCCTCCAATCACATGCTTCTCCTCTGGGGGACAAAAGTTCAAGACAGGCCAATGTTTTCTCATTGCACAACACGGGGATCAGTTTCACAAGACCACTGGTCTGATCTACAGCAGGTACCACATACTGTGTTTATCAGTAGTACTGTGTTTAGTTTGGGTCAGTCTCAACACTGGTACTGATGCTGTGTCAAGATCAGTGCATCAATAAATGATCTCTGGAACCAGACTCTCAAGTCATTTGGGGTCATTAACTTTGGGGCCATCTTCTGCCTTATCTCGCTAGTCAGGGTCACTGGGCTGGAGCCAATCCCAGTGTTATTGGGCACCATGGACAGGTCACCAGTCCATCGCATGGCCAACACACACTGGATTTAGAGTGAGTGATCAACCTAACATGCATGTGTTTGGACTGTGGGAGGAAACCGGAGTACCCGGAGGAACCCACTCAAGCACGGGGAGAACATACACACTCCACACAGAACCACCCGGACCAGGAATCCAACCCAGATCATCTTACTGTACCATTTGGAAGACCTTTATTTTGAAATGCAACCAAATGCTGGCTCTCTGGCAGCACAAAGGATGGTACAAGATCTGAACCCAAGCCAGAACAAGCCCCAAACATCAGCATCCAAACTTCTTCCCACGCTGCATTTGCTGGTCTTACTATTTCATTTAATGTTATTTAATATTTATATCAAATAAATATTAATGTAACTGTGTAACAGCACAGAGGCACTTATGACTCTATTATATAGTGCTATAATGCCGTGTCAGTGGTGGTGACTGTCTGATTGACAGGTCTGGATTGGTTTAAGTCATTTATGGAAGCAAGCATGGCGTGCAGGGCTGAACAGCGCCCCCTCTGGACCCACCCCATCACTGCCCATACTAGAGCCCTGAGTGTGGAGCTGAGCTCCTGGTCTGATTTCCAGATTTGAAGAAGCACAAAAGCACAACATTGTTTACATTTAAACTACCATATCCTTTATACAGGAATCTGTTTCTCTCTCTCTCTCTCTCTCTCTCTCTCTCTCTCTCTTTCTCTCACTAACACTCACGCTGTCTTTCTCTCTCTCTCCCTCTCAATTTCTCCCTTTGTCACCCCTCCCTTCTCTCTCTCGCCTGCCCTCTTATTTTCTCTCGCTTTCCCTCGTAACCCATCATTCTTTCTTCTTCTTCTCCACACCTTCTCTTCCCTATCACTTTCTCTCTCATCCTTCTTGCTCTTTCTCACCTCTCTCTCTCTCTCTCTCTCTCTCTCTCTTTCTCTCTATCTCTCCTTATCCAATTGTTCACCAGATGATCGATCTGTTACAACAGAGCTTTTTCAGCTTTCTCCTGGTTGTGTCTCACCTTTACATGCTCTTTTAAGAGAGAGGGGGGGGGGAGAGAGAGGGGGAGAGAGAGAGAGAGAGAGAGAGAGAGGGACGCGAGTGGCACGAGTGTGAGTGAAGAAGAGGAAGAAACCGTTGTCCCGGTATTATATACTATGTTTGAAATGAAATAAAAAGCAATAAAAAATAAATAATATAATAATAATAAATTATGTATTTTATATATATAATTATATATATAAATTAGCCCTGACAGAATATTAGAACTCTTTTAGATGGTTCTTCAGGGGTTCTTTAATATAGGGAATGATCTAGAACAGGTGAAATGTTTCTACACATTGCAGCAGAATGTGGTCTATATGGTTCCTCTATGCAGAACCTTATAAAAAATGCTTTACCATATAGAACCCAAATAGGTTCTTCTATTGTTTGAGTGTTAGGTTTGTAACAATAGTAGAACCCTATTACCACATACAGCACCCTGCAAACAGAACCGTTCTCTTTACTAGAACTCTTATATATATATATATATATATATATATATATATATATATATATATTAATGAACTTGTAAGTAAATGAACTCATTAACAGTAAGTGCTCTTACTCCGGTGCTCCGGTCCTGGTGTCCGCCCTGCGCGGCGCTCAGCCTCGTGCTGTTGAGCCCCACGAGCGCGGGCAGCGTCTGGGACATCCAGTTGGTGATCATGGCCATCGTGCTGAGCACCACTCCGATCTTCAGCAGGGGCACCGACATCTCCGCGCGCTCAGCCTGCGGCCGCGCTCATTCAGCGCGCGCCCCCAACTCTACCGCAACTCTAGGTGCTGCCCTTTAGCTCGCGCGCTGCTGTTGCACTCACAGCTTCTTGTTCTTCAGCGCATGAGGTGGCCCGGTGAACCAGCACGCGGAGACTCTCCCTGGCCGCCCGCGTGACCGCGGAACGGAGGACTGCGGCTGCATGCCGGTCATCATCTGCTCTGCTCTCCTCTTCTTCTCCTCCTTTTCTTCTTCTCCTCCTCCTCCTTCTTCTTCTTGTTCTGGACCGCGTGCGTGCGGGAAACCGAGCCGTGCGGGTGAACGCGCGGAAAACAAGAAAGGAGGCTCGTGCGGCGTGTCTCAGCGCTCCTCTCCTGCTCCGGTATAGCGGCTCGAGACTCGACTCGACTCAACTGCGCGCGCTTCGCGCAGACACCTCGCTTTTGGAGGACAAGGAGGAGGAGGAGTGAGGTGTGAGGTGTGATGACGTCAGCCCCATCCCTCCCTCCCTCTCTCCAAACTGCCGCGTGCGCTCTACAGGGCAGTAGAAGGGGCGCTTTGGCTAAGGTCACGCGCCGCGCGCTCTGCTCCTGGTCTGGTCAGCAGGAGTTTCACTAGAGCCGCTCGGAACCCGCAGCGCGCGCGACACGCCGGTGGAAGTGTACGTGAGGAACAGACGCGCACGAGCCACGCAGTGGTTTCAAAGACACGCCCTTCACGCGCTCGCATTTATTTCATTATTATTGATCCGGTGTTTGCTTCTTTGGAGTTCTTTGAGTGGAGCTCACATTTAATGGTTCTTCGAGGGTTCCTTCGTACACAATATGGTTCTATACAGTACCATGAACACTTAAAGAACCATTTGCACATAAAAAGAGTTCTTTGCATGGTGAAAGGTTCTTTACAGGGTGAAAGGTTCTCTGACTAGTGAAAGGTTCTTTACAGGGTAAAAGGTTCTCTGAATAGTGAAAGGCTCCCTGAATAGTGAAAGGTTCTCTGAATGGTGAAAGGTTCTCTGAATGGTGAAAGGTTCCCTGAATAGTGAAAGGTTCTTTGAATGGTGAAAGGTTCTCTGAATGGTGAAAGGGTTCTTTGAATGGTCAATGGGTTCTCTGAATAGTGAAAGGTTCTTTACAGGGTGAAAGGTTCCCTGAATAGTGAAAGGTTCCCTGAATAGTGAAAGGTTCTCTGAATAGTGAAAGGGTTCTCTGAATGGTGAAAGGGTTCTGTGAATGTTAAAAGGGTTCTCTGAATGATGAAAGGGTTCTCTAAATGGTGAAAGGGTTCTCAGAATGGTGAAAGAGTTCTCTGAATGGTGAAAGGGTTCTCTGAATTATGAAAGGGTTCTCTGAATGTTAAAAGGGTTTTATGAATGGTGAAAGAGTTCTCAGAATAGAGAAAGGGTTCTCTGAATGTTGAAAGAGTTCTCTGAATGGTGAAAGAGTTCTCTGAATGGTGAAAGGCTTGTTTGAATGGTCAATGGGTTCTCTGAATGGTGAAAGGGTTCTCTGAATTATGAAAGGGTTTTCTGAATGGTCAATGGGTTCTCTGAATGGTGAAAGGGTTCTCTGAATTATGAAAGGGTTCTCTGAATGTTAAAAGGGTTCTCTGAATGGTGAAAGAGTTCTCAGAATGGAGAAAGAGTTCTCTGAATAGAGAAAGGGTTCTCAAAATGGAGAAAGGGTTCTCTGAATGGTGAAAGAGTTCTCTGAATGGTGAAAGAATTCTCAAAATGGAGAAAGGGTTCTCTGAATGGTGAAAGGGTTCTCTGAATTATGAAAGGGTTCTCTGAATGTTAAAAGGGTTTTCTGAATGGAGAAAGGGTTTTCAGAATGGAGAAAGGGTTCTCTGAATGTTAAAAGGGTTCTCTGAATGGTGAAAGAGTTCTCTGAATGGAGAAAGGGTTCTCAGAATGGTAAAAGGGTTCTCTGAATTGATAAAGGGTTCTCAGAATGGTGAAAGAGTTCTCTGAATGGAGAAAGGGTTCTCAGAATGGAGAAAGGGTTCTCAGAGTGGTGAAAGCGTTCTGTGAATGGTGAAAGGGTTCTCAGAGTGGTGAAAGGGTTCTCAGAATGGTGAAAGGGTTCTCTGAATGGTGAAAGGGTTCTCAGAATGGAGAAAGGGTTCTCTGAATGGTGAAAGAGTTCTCTGAATGGTGAAAGAATTCTCAAAATGGAGAAAGGGTTCTCTGAATGGTGAAAGGGTTCTCTGAATTATGAAAGGGTTCTCTGAATGTTAAAAGGGTTTTCTGAATGGAGAAAGGGTTTTCAGAATGGAGAAAGGGTTCTCTGAATGTTAAAAGGGTTCTCTGAATGGTGAAAGAGTTCTCTGAATGGAGAAAGGGTTCTCAGAATGGAGAAAGGGTTCTCTGAATGGTGAAAGAGTTCTCTGAATGGAGAAAGGGTTCTCAGAATGGTGAAAGAGTTCTCTGAATTATGAAAGGGTTCTCAGAATGGTGAAAGGGTTCTCTGAATGGAGAAAGGGTTCTGTGAATGGTGAAAGGGTTCTCAGAATGGTAAAAGGGTTCTCAGAGTGGTGAAAGCGTTCTGTGAATGGTGAAAGGGTTCTCAGAATGGTGAAAGGGTTCTCAGAATGGTGAAAGGGTTCTGTGAATGGTGAAAGGGTTCTGTGAATGGTGAAAGGGTTCTCTGAATGGAGAAAGGGTTCTGTGAATGGTGAAAGGGTTCTCAGAATGGTGAAAGAATTCTCTGAATGGAGAAAGGGTTCTCTGAATGGAGAAAGGGTTCTCAGAATGGTGAAAGAGTTCTCTGAATTATGAAAGGGTTCTCAGAATGGTGAAAGAGTTCTCTGAATGGTGAAAGGGTTCTCTGAATGGAGAAAGGGTTCTCTGAATGGAGAAAGGGTTCTCAGAGTGGTGAAAGCGTTCTGTGAATGGTGAAAGGGTTCTCAGAGTGGTGAAAGGGTTCTCAGAATGGTGAAAGGGTTCTCTGAATGGTGAAAGGGTTCTCAGAATGGTGAAAGGGTTCTGTGAATGGTGAAAGGGTTCTCTGAATGGAGAAAGGGTTCTCTAAATGGCAAAAGGGTTCTGTGAATGGTGAAAGGGTTCTCAGAATGGAGAAAGGGTTCTCAGAATGGAGAAAGGGTTCTCAGAATGGTGAAAGAGTTCTCTGAATAGAGAAAGGGTTCTCAGAGTGGTGAAAGGGTTCTGTGAATGGTGAAAGGGTTCTCAGAGTGGTGAAAGGGTTCTCAGAATGGTGAAAGGGTTCTCTGAATGGTGAAAGGGTTCTCAGAATGGTGAAAGGGTTTTTTGCTCAGTGACAATGTTCTATGAATGGTGCTACATAGAACAATTTCAGAAAAGTTCCATAGAGAACCATTTAATCATGCAAATGGCAAGGGGCTGTACGGTTCTCTGTTCTAAGGAACCCTTAAGGAACCATCTTTATTTTAAAGGTGTAGTTTTTAGGTTTTTAGTTTTTATTTTATGTGTTTGTACACATA
This sequence comes from Megaleporinus macrocephalus, assembly GCA_021613375.1. NCBI lineage: Eukaryota > Metazoa > Chordata > Actinopteri > Characiformes > Anostomidae > Megaleporinus > Megaleporinus macrocephalus. The sequence continues at coordinate 37,141,969 of CM038717.1, forward strand.
TGTAATAGTGCATTTATTTATTTATTTATTTACTTATTTATTTATTTAATTTGTTGCTCATCACGGGGGGAGGGATAAAACAGATAGCTGCAATGTCTTTGTTTTAATTTTATTTTTTATTTTTAATGAACATTACACAGTAAAGACTTACAGCTCTGGTGGAACAATATTCTTGTAAATAGTCTAATAATCTTCATTCACTGCTCCAATCAATATTTTTATTAAAACTCTCATAACCAGAATCCTCCACAGCTCTGCTCGCTGATCGCTGCTCGGAGCTCCTACTGGTGGAGAAACTGGTGGAGAAAATGAAGAAGTGCTGAAAGAAAAGGAGGTGAAGTCCAGGAGAGACGCTGGAGAAGGACTCGCGCGCCCTCTGCTGGTCGCCTCACGCACTCATGTTCGCTTTCAGCTGCTGGAGATGTGACTTCATGAAATCCCAGCTGAGTTCAAAGCCCACTTTCCGCCCCCGTCACCGCCTCCGCGAGCGACCACAGCGACACAAACGACCACCCACCGGAGAACGGACCATTAAAGAGACGAGAGAGTGACGTCAGTCCGTCACATGATCAGCCGCGCCAGAAAACGTAACAGGCTGAAAAAGGCCTTTGAAGTTATTCACATATCGCGCGCGCGCGCGAGTGTGTGTTTATGTAATAAAACTATTGTTTACTCATTAAATCTGAAGAATAAGGACTTACATTTTAAACTGTTCAGATGTAAACAGAGTGATTCAGAGCGGGTTGGTGTGAAATGCTCAGTTCTAGATAAACTTACTGAGTGAGAGCAGTTTACAGTGGTGGTGAATGGAACCAGACGTCCAGCTCTAAAAGCTTCCTCCCAGAAAGTTATTACATGTAATAATGAATACACTGCCTGTTGTCTGAGACAGTTTTGGTCTTAAACTCAGTTCTACAGAAACTTACTGAGCCAGAATTGTTAACAGTGGTGCTGAATGGAACCAGACGTCTAGCTCTAGAAGCTTCCTCCCAGAAAGTTATTACATGTAATAATGAATACACTGCCTGTTGTCTGAGACAGTTTTGGTCTTAAACTCAGTTCTACAGAAACTTACTGAGCCAGAATTGTTAACAGTGGTGCTGAATGGAACCAGACGTCTAGCTCTAGAAGCTTCCTCCCAGAAAGTTATTACATGTAATGGTTATGAATACACTGCCTGATGTCTGAGACACTGTGTTGGTCTTAAACTCAGTTCTAGAGAAACTTACTGAGTCAGAGCAGTTCACAGTGGTGGTGAATGGAACCAGACGTCCAGCTCTAAAATCTCCCTCACAGAAAATTACTACATGAAATAGTTATGAATACACTGTCTGATGTCTAAGATGCCGCGTTGGTCTTAAACTCAGTTCTAGAGAAACTTACTGAGCCAGAACTGTTCACAGTCGTGGTGAATGGAACCAGACGTCTAGCTCTAGAAGCTACCTCTCAGAAAGTTATTACATGTAATGGTTATGAATACACTGCCTGGTGTCTGACATAGTTTTGGTCTTAAACTCAGTTCTAGAGAAACTTACTGAAATCCCAGCTGAAAGCAAAGCTCACTTTCTACCCACGTCACCGCCTCCCCGAGCCAACACAGTGACACAAACGACCACCAACTGGAGAATAGATGTCTGAGATGCCGCGTCGGTCTTAAACTTAGTTCTAGAGAAACTTACTGAGCCAGAATTGTTAACAGTGGTGGTGAATTGAACCAGACGTCCAGCTCTAGAAGCTTCCTCCCAGAAAGTTATTACATGTAATGGTTATGAATACACTGTCTGACGTCTGAGACACTGTTTTGGTCTTAAACTCAGTTCTAGAGAAACTCTAGAGCCAGAGCTGTTCAGAGGTGGTGAATGGAAATGGCTAAATGTTAGGGTTCAATTAGGACTAAGGTTAGGTAAGTTTAAGGTTAGGTTTGGGGTTAGAGTAAGGTTAGAGGTCATGGTTAAAGGTCTGTCGCATAAGCAGCCGTGCCAGAAAACGTAACAGACCATAGTTTTGGTCTTAAACTCAGTTCTAGAGAAACTTACTGAGCCAGAATTGTTAACAGTGGTGGTGAATGGAACCAGATGTCCAGCTCTAGAAGCTTCCTCCCAGAAAGATATTACATGTAATGGTTATGAATACACTGCCTGATGTCTGAGACACTGTTTTGGTCTTAAACTCAGTTCTAGAGAAACTCTAGAGTCAGAGCTGTTCACAGTGGTAGTGAATGGAACCAGAAGTTCAACTTTTAAATCTCCCTCATAGAAAGATATAACATGAAATGGTTATGAATACACTGCCTGACGTCTGAGACACTGTGTTGGTCTTAAACTCAGTTCTAGAGAAACTTACTGAGTCAGAGCAGTTCACAGTGGTGGTGAATGGAACCAGACGTCCAGCTCTAAAATCTCCCTCACAGAAAATTACTACATGAAATAGTTATGAATACACTGCCTGATGTCTAAGATGCCGCGTTGGTCTTAAACTCAGTTCTAGAGAAACTTATTGCATCAAAGCTGTTTATAGTGGTGGTGAATGGAACCAGACGTCCAGCTCTAGAAGCTCCCTCATATACTACATATAATGGTTATGAATACACTGCCTAAGATGCCGCGTTGATCTTGAGTCAGAACAGTTCAAAGTGGTGGTGAATGGAACCAGACGTCCAGCTCTAGAAGTTTCCTCCCAAAAAGTTATTATATTTAGTGGTTATGAATACACTGCCTTATGTCTGAGATAGTTTTGGTCTTAAACTCAGTTCTAGAGAAACTTACTGAGTCAGAGCAGTTTACAGTGGTGGTTAATGGAATCAGACATCCAACTTTTAAAGCTCCCTCGCAGAAAGTTTTACATTACATGGTTATAAATGTACTGCCTGATGTCTGAGACACTGTATTGATCTTAAACTCAGTTCTAGAGAAACTTACTAACTGAGAATTGTTCACAGTGGTGGTGAATGGAACCAGACATCCACCTGTAAAAGCTATTACATGAAAATGGTTATGAATACACTGCCTGATGTCTGAGACTTATGATAGCGTTGGTCTTAAAATCTATTAATGGTGGAGGGATACATGCAGGGCATTGATAGGTAAAGTAGTTCCCAAAGAAATAGCGTTATTATCAGATTTATTCCAATTTTATCATCAACAACGTTTCACCCAGAAGATGTGTTCACTGTTGGTTTTGATGGTCAATAAAATATCCAGAGAACTGACTGACAATGTATCACCACCACCACCTTGTTTGGGAGGAAAACGATCCCGCATAGGCGACAGTGAAGAGACGGCTGGTGTAGGTTTGTAACGCTGTGTTGAAGAGTTGCTGTGTGGTCTGTTGTACCAACAACAAATAAAAGAAGACAGATATGTTTCATGTCCTGGTTGGGGCTCAGGCTAGATGACCAGGCCAATGTCAGGTCAGTGGTCAGAGCTAATGCTAAAGCTAATGCTATCTAGCCTACTATCTGTAGAGCCAGACAGCAAAATACCGCAACAGTAAACATTTAATATTTAACATTAAAGGGGCCGTATCGTTTGTGTTCTATGGCGGTCAGAGTGTACCCAGTTCATAAATGACCCAAATACATTAATTCAGTTCTGGTGGTCTTCTATAGCTTTTTTATTATTATTTTGAATTTTAAAATAAGGGTGGAATTCTCCTTTTAGCGAACCAGCATTTTGTTTTTCGTTTTTTCAGTGCAGGTTACTGTGGAGAGAAAGAGAGCGCGGACGAGGGAGCATAGCTGTGTGGAGTGATTAGGACAGTAAAACAGTTCTGGAACTGAGTAAAAGAGTAGAGAAAGGCAGAGACGGAGAGAGAGAGAGAGAGAGAGAAAGAAAGAAAAAGAGACAGAGAGAAACAGAGTAAAAGAGTGGAGAGAGAAAGAAAAAGAGACAGAGAGAAACAGAGTAAAAGAGTGGAGAGAGAGAGAGAGAGAGAGAGAGTAAAAGAGTAGAGAAAGGCAGAGACGGAGAGAGAGAAAGAGAGAGAGAGAGAGAAAGAAAGAAAAAAAAACAGAGAGAAACAGAGTAAAAGAGTGGAGAGAGAGAGAGTAAAAGAGTAGAGAGAGAGAGAGAGAGTAAAAGAGTAGAGAAAGGCAGAGACGGAGAGAGAGAAAGAGAGAGAGAGAGAAAGAAAGAAAAAGAGACAGAGAGAAACAGAGTAAAAGAGTGGAGAGAGAGAGAGTAAAAGAGTAGAGAGAGAGAGAGAGAGAGAGAGAGAGAGTAAAAGAGTAGAGAAAGGCAGAGACAGAGAGAGAGAAAGAGAGAGAGAGAGAAAGAAAGAAAAAGAGACAGAGAGAAACAGAGTAAAAGAGTGGAGAGAGAGAGAGAGAGAGTAAAAGAGTAGAGAGAGGGAGAGAGAAAGGCAGAGATAGAGAAGGAGAGAGTGAGAGAAAAAAAAGAGAGAGAGAGAAACAGAGTAAAAGAGAAGAGAAAGGGAGAAAGGCAGAGATAGAGAGAGAGAAAGAAAGAAAGAGAGACAGAGAGAAACAGAGTAAAAGAAAGAGAGTAGGAGAAAGAGAGAGAGAGAAAAAGAGAGGGGAAAGAGAGAGAGAAAAAGAGAGGGGGAGACAGAGAAGGATGGTAGGAGAGAGAGAAAGAGGAGTAGAGAGAGTGAGAGGGAGAGAGAGAAGGATGGTAGGAGAGAGAGAGAGAGAGGAGAGAAAAAGAGGGGGAAGAGAGAGAGAGAAAAAGAGAGGGAGGAGAGAGAGAGTGAGAGGGAGAGAGAAAGAGAGT
>CM038717.1:37151698-37164198 GCA_021613375.1 Megaleporinus macrocephalus
ATGTAGTTGCATGCAGTTGTGTACAGGTGCATGTAGATGTACGCAGGTGTTATGTGCATGTGTGCGCAGGTGTTTTGTATGGTTGCATGCAGATGTGCACACGTGTGTGTGTAGTTGCATACAGTTGTGTACAGGTGCATGTAGACGCAGGTGTTATGTGCATGTGTGTGCAGGTGTTATGTGTGGTTGCATGCAGGTGTGCACACACGTGTGTGTAGTTGCATGCAGTTGCATACAGGTGCATGTAGATGTATGCAGGTGTTATGTTCATGTGTGCGCAGGTGTTTTGTGTAGTTGGTGTAGTTGCATACAGTTGTGTACAGTTGCATGTAGATGTACGCAGGTTTTATGTGCATGTGTTTTGTGTGGTTTCATGCAGGTGTGTGCACGTGTGTGTAGTTGCATGCAGTTGTGTACAGGCGCATGGAGACGTATGCAGTTATTATTTGAATGTGTGTGCAGATGTTGCATGTAGCTGCATGCAGGTGCGCACATGTCTGTGGGGGTGTGTAGTTGCATGCAGTTCTGTATTCAGGTGTTACGTGCAGACGTGCACAATTGTGTGTGGTTGCACGTATAGGTGCACGGAGATGTATACATGTGTTACATGCATGTGTGCACAGGTGTTGTTTGTAGTTGCATGCAGTTGTGTGCAGGAGGGTGTAGTTCCATGCAGCTGTACAGAGGTGCATGTAGATGTATGCAGGTGTTACAAGCATGTGTGCTCAGATGTTGCATGGAGTTGCATGCAGGTGTGTGCAAGTGGGTGTAGTTGCATGCAGGTTGTCACATGCGTGTGTGCACAAGTGTTGTATGTAGATGTGTGCACATGTGTGGCTGCATGTAGTTTGGTGTAGCTGCATGTGGTTGTGCAGGTGTTGCATGTAGTTGTGCGCATGTTGCATGTAGTCATGTATAGATGTTTGTAGGTGCATGTAGGTATGTGCAGGTCTTTATGGTTGCATACAGGTATGTGTAGGTGCATGCAGGTGTGCAGGTCAGGTATGAGTACATGCAGATGCACGCAGGTGGTTGTAGGTGCATGCCAACTGAGATTGAAACTTCTTGTAAAATCATATTTAGAGACAAACAAAAGAAGTGCTGGATGAAGCTGGATGATGGGAGCGGTGCTGGGAACTGGGGCAAGCTGTCTTAAACAATGCAAGCGGTGCATTCAGCAGCGTGGAAAAAAGAAATATGCTTTAACTGCGGTGGTGCAGTACAAAACATGATGATACAGGACCTGGAGTTGCATGAAATATCATATTTATGAAACGTAGGCTGAGATACAGTATCGTCAACCCCTCCAAGTCGGAAAATCAATTTTAATGTATTAACAATGAACAAGAAAAGTGTATCTGGAAATGTAACCAGAAACTGAATTACAGTTAAAACTGTAGATATTTCTGCAAATATCTTTGTAGGCTCACGTTTTGTTCTGTTTAGCTGGTATTGTTCATATGTACCACTTAAGAAAGCATGAGACTGTGTCACAGTACAATATCTAGAATTATCACCCTGAACAAATTATTATTATTATTATTATTATTTTAACAACTGGAGTCATAAATGTATCAAGTAGTCAAAACATGTCCACATGTTTAAGAACATGCTCATTTCTGCTGGTGGGCCTATCTGATTCTAGAAGCTAGCAGCTTATGTTCTAAAAGACATTCCAGGTTGTACTTGAACCTAGAGTGACCATATATCCTCTTTTCTGCAGACGTGTCCTCTTTCTGTGGCCTACAAAATGTGTCCAGTCACTGCGTCCAGGATTTGGATTTGGCCGTTTTCTTTAGGTTCCACCTGCAAGGCTGGTATAAATGCAGAGCCATTGGATACATAAAGAAAACAACCCCACTTTCCCTAAACTGGTGGAAAGCATAGACAGACTGTCCAACAGTTTGGCATAACCAATCAGAGTCTCTTTTTCAGAGAGAGCCAATCAGAATCTCCATTCCATCAGCAGAACCAATCTTAGTCTCTTTTTCAGAGACAGAGCCAATCAGAATCTCTATTCCATCAGAAGAACCAAACTTAGTCTCTTTTTTCAGAGACAGAGCCAATCAGAATCTCCATTCCAGCAGCAGAACCAATCAGAATGTCCACTTCAGCAACAGAACTAATCAGTCTCCATTTCAGCAACAGAACCAATCAGTCTTCATTTCAGCAGCAGAACCAATCTGAACCATTCAGAGTCTCCAATTTGGCAGCAGAACCAATCAGAGTCTCCATTTCAGCAACGGAACCAATCAGAATCTCCATTTCAGCAGCAGAACCAATCAGAATCTCCAGAATCTTAATTTCAGCAGCAGGACCAGTCAGAATCTCCAATTTGGCAGCAGAACCAATCAGAGTCTCCATTTTAGCAGCAGAACCAATCGGAATCTCCAGAATCTACACTTCAGCAGCTAAACCAATCAGAATCTCCAGTTTGGCAGCAAAACCAATCCATTTCAGCAGCAGAACCGATCAGAATGTTCCAATTCGGCAGCCAAACCAATCAGAGGCTCCATTTAAGCAACTGAACCAATCAGAATCTCCAATTTGGCAGCAGAACCAATCAGAGCCTCCATTTCAGCAACGGAACCAATCAAAATCTCCATTTCATCAGCAGAACCAATCAGAATCTCCAGAATCTTCATTTTAGCAACCGAACCAATCAGAATATTCCGATTTGGCAGCAGAACCAATCAGAATCTTCATTTCAGCAGCCGAACTAATCAGAATCTCCAATTTGGCAGTAGAACCAATCAGAGTCTCCATTTCAGCAGCAGAACCGATCAGAGTCTCCAGAATCTTCATTTCAGCAGGAGAACCAATCAGAATCTCTGTTTCAGAAGCAGAACCAGTCAGAGTCTGTATTTTATCTGCAGAACCAATCAGAATCTCCTTATCGAGGCATTTCCAAACAGTAGTGTGTGAGCTGGTGTACCGTGAGAGGAGCTGCGTGTTTAATAATGAATAATAATTTAAATAATTTTCTAAAATTGTGTGTGTGATGATATGTGATGCCTCCACTGTTCAGTGATAGAGCAGTAAAGAAGTAACGAGCAGCTGAGATGTGATCAGCAGGGAGCAGTTTTACTCCTCAACGTCTTCAACCTGATACACCTGCAGTAGCACCTGAACTCAGGAGGCTTATTGCTTTTACCCGCCAGGGTTGACGAGCGCGCCCACATATCACATTTGATGTTTCTATTAATATCACAGAAATACCCGTCCTGGACCTGCAGAGTCGCCCCCTCCGCTCCATACAACCCCGAGCTCACGCTCGTCTCCCAGCTGGAGTTCTGAGCTTGTGAAGAGGGTCACGCATCACCCGCCTGTCACTGGCCATGACTGGTGGACCTGAATGCCCGTCATCTGCCTCTCGCCTGTAATTGGTGGATATGTGTTACTTTTAGTTACTTTTAGGATACTTTTAGTTTCTAATCACCATCAGAAAGCCTGTGATCGTTTTAAATGAATAAATCTCTCTATTAGGATTTTATTTTTATCTTATTATTATTATTATTATTTACGTTTGTTTTATTTTATTTTTATTTTAGTTATTTTTTATTATTATTATCTTTTTTTATTATTTATTATTTTTATTATTTTATTATTATGATTATCCATTTTTTATCGTGATTGTTTTATTGAGTATTTTTATTAGCATTTCAACTTTTTATTATCTTGGTGTATGTATTATGTTTATTTTATATTCTTTTATATTCTTTTATAATAATTTTCTAACATTTTTACATTGTATTTTTTATGCATCTATATTAAATGTTTATTTAAAATTTGTATTTTATTTATTATTTTTGCTCATTTTGTTTTCAATCCCTTTAATTGTATATGCTTGGCTGCATTGAAAATGAGGGTCACCCCTCAATGATTGATTGATGTGTGTGGACGTCTGTTGTTTGGGTTAAAGTGACCAATGGGCACTAGTTTAGTCCACTCGAAGACAGACGTGAAGTCTTACACTCATACATTCATATGAGACTATCAGCTGAAACATGCAGGAGCTGTATTTACTTTGACGCTGTACTTGGGCTGGTGTGAGTGGATCAGACACAGCAGTGCCACTGTTTATCGTCTCTGACTTTACATCTACAAGGTGGACTGGCAAGGTAGGCGTGTCCAACAGAGTGGACAGTGAGTGGACACAGTGTTTAAACACTCCAGCAGGACTGCTGTGTCTGATCCACTCACTCCAGCACAACACACACCACCATCTGCAGTGCTGGGAATGATCCACCTCCCTAATAGTACCTGCTCTGTGGTGGTCCAATGGAAAAGTTATTTGGAGAAGTAGATGGACTGCAGTCTGTAACTGCTGATAGTGGATATGATGCTGTGGAGCATTGACATCACAGGAGAACACTGCAGAACCTGGGTTCTACTGTATGTATTAGAAGGATAGATGGCTAAAAGTCACAGCTAGAAGGCTGATGGTGTTTAGCACCAGAAGCAGTAACATGAAGCCCACCGAAGACACGCAGTGTGCACAGTGCTGACTGGTGGGAGTACCTGTTAGCTCCATTAGCCTTGTAGCTCTGGTGCTAACACTAAAGAAGTGTTGAGCATGTCTTAAGCTGACCAGGCACTACAAGAGTTTTAAAAGACTCTGAAAAGACGTTTACTAGACTAAAGTCTGACACCCTCTCACATCTAAAGACTAGTCACAGACTTTTAGTCACAAACTAGTCACAGGCTATGATTTTGCAAAGACTGGGGGTCTTTCAGGGTCACTATTTACTAGATTCCTTTTGAGATTATCTCCTATTTCTATGATTGAAGCTAGCATACTCAGCTGAGATGTACGGTTAGCTGCTAGGCTAATTGTAAACACTGTAGCCCCGTTTGGCAGTGTTTTAGCATAGCATACTCAGCTGAGATGTACGGTTAGCTGCTAGGCTAACTGTAAACACTGTAGCCCCGTTCAGCAGTGTTTTAGCATAGCATAGTATACTCAGCGGGGATTTGGAGGGTTTTAGCGATTTCTGACCACATTTTTTCCTTTTCCACTCTGTCTGTGGTATAAATGTGAAGACACGTGAAAGAGGCACTCTTGCTCACTCCACAGCTCACTCCACAGCTCACTCCACAGCTTTTGTACAGTCCAGAAGAACCGTAATGTCTATCTCTGCTGAAGGTCATGTGAAGTTTGACGGTTGTGGTCTTCGGGTGGCGTCCCGTAAAAAAACAGGTTGCTGAGGATTTTTTAAGGCTTTGCCGACTCCTCTATTGTCATTTCTCCGCTCTTTACTGTCTCTCCCTCTGTTCCGTCTCTTTCATTCACACTGTTCTCGCTCTTAATCTCTCTTCCTCTCTCCCGTTAACACTGCCCTTCACTTCTCATTCTCTCTCTCTTTCTCTCTCTCTCTCTCCGGTACGGTGCAATTGATTGAGTCTGTAATTTGCATAGCAAACACTCATTTCTTCTTTAAAGTTTCTCCCACAGAGGAACGGCGTGTGGGGGTTATCGGTGGTGTTAGTGTAAGGATGACTGGGCAGTGAGTGAAACACACACACACACAGGATCTGCACCTTGTGCTACGTTACATAACAACCCTGGCGCATGTATAAGTGAAATATGCGCGAAGGCTAGAAGACAGGAAGACAGGTTCCCATTCATTTGTTATACTTTATTGACTTAGCATCGCTTAATGGTTGATAATAAAATACTGTTTTGTGTGATTATATGACCAGAAACACATTAAAACTCCAGAGATAATCAAAATAACTCGCATTTTAAAACCACTTCACTGCTCCTAGATTAGCCTGTGATTGCTTTAGCGGCTGAGGAAGCGCTCAATGCTACCTTAAAATCAGGTCAAAATAAGGTTTCTCAGTAAACAGCATGTTTAAGGTATATAAGAATTGGGACAGCCTATGTGTTGGGAGCACATACTATGATGTAAAATGCTGCCTATGTAGGCAGCTCACTAGGTTTTGAGACACGCCCTTGATGCTATACTATATTTCCTGCCCACCAATCTTTACACTTAAACCCTGAATTAGTAATTAACACTGTGTTGTTGCGAATTGATCCAGAACCACAAAACATAATACCACGATACTCACTTGCATCGATATTTTCTTACATCTCTAACAGCGTCCAGGAGGTACGCGTACTGCCGCCGACTCCAAACACAGTCCAGTTCCTCCTCACTTTGCCGCACCCTAAATTAGAGTCGTAAATTAAAGCCATGTTGAGCTGACATCAGCTCACTGCCTCTTCACAGACGAGCTGTTTAGCAGCTGAAAGATTCGAGCCGAGCTAACTTACCATTAGCATTTGTCTGTTTAGCTAAAAGACTGGCTGCTATTAAGCCGCATGTGATCTACTGCGGCTTTCTGTGTCTCAACATGGCTTTAATTTACAGCTCTAATTTAAGGTGCGGCAGAGTGAGGAGGAACTGGACTGTGCTTGGAGTCGCGGCATGGCGGCAGAGGTGTGTGTACCTCCTGGACGCTGTTAGGGATGTAAGAAAATATCAATGCATGTGAGTATCATGATATTATGTTCTGTATCGATTCTCAACAACACAGTGTTAATTACTAATTCATGATTTAAGTGTAAAGATTGGTAGGTGGGAAATATAGCATATCATAATGGGTGTGTCTCAAAACCTACCCTTACAAAAAAGAAGTTTATTCACGTGTACCATTAGTTTACTTCTTTTAAACTAAAAGGAAGTGAGTATGCTTTCAGTTTACTTCTCAGTGATATACTAAACACAGTTATACTTAAGTATGCTGGGGTTATACTGACAAGTATAGAACAGTCTAAGTATATTTGGTCTTTACTTGTACTTAATCTTTTGATTGAGATAGTAGAAGTAAGTATTCTTGCTCTGCACAAAACACACATCCAGTACAATTTTTATTTAAAATTTGATTTATAAAGATTTATAAAAATACAAATATGTTTCTTAATCTGAGTGTTGTTTATTTTACGTGTGTCCACTGGTGAGTAAACGTTGTTAAGTTCTATTTTAAGTAGAAAAAAAAATCTTAAACCTAGTCATATACTTTAAAGTACAACAATAATATAAGCAGTAAATTATAAGTATTATGTTAAGTTCACTTAAAGAAAACTTACAAGCTAGTAAACTAACAGTAAACCCTTAAGTTTAGTTTTAGTGTAGTTACAGTACAAAAGATGTAAACTAGTTGTATACTTGGTTTTCTACTCTTACACTTAAAGTGTACTTAAAAGTATACTTTTAAAAACTAGAAAGTGGGCCAATTTAAAGTATTAAAATAGTACATGTACAAGTGTACTACTAGTACAATGACATTAGTATAGTAACTCCATAAAGTATACCTAATAAAATGAACTTTAAGTATACTTATTTTCTGTAAGGGTAGTGAGCTTCTACATAGGCAGCACTTTACATCATAGTATGCGCCCCCAACATGTAGACTGTCCCTATTCTTATATACCTTAAACATGCTGTCTACTGAGGAACCTTATTTAGACCTGATTTTAAAGAAGTATTGAACGCTTCCTCGGGGGCTAAGACAATCCCATGATGCAACGCAGGCTAATCTATGAGCAGTGAAGTGGTTTTAAAATGTGAGTTATTTTTATTCTCTCTGGAATTTTAATGTGTTTCTGGTCATATAATCACACAGAACAGTATTTTATTATCAACTCTGTAACGAGTCCTTCACCATTTACCAGTTTTATACTTGAGCCATTAGCATTTATGCTAGCGTATTTTTAAGCCTCAGGCTATTGTTTTGGATGCCAGTCGGTAGCTTAGCAACCAGATAAACCACCGGTGGCATGCTGCAGTGGGCGGGAACAAGTGCTCTCTAACTAGAGCATCTTAGTAACCTGTTGTAAGAGGAGAAAACACTACTACTTAAACAGCTGCCTATGTAGTCAGTGCCTACTTAGACAGCTCACTAGGTTTTGAGACAGACCCCAAGACTCTACAAAGAGGTGTCTGGGATCACCTAAATGACCCCATGAACACCTATTATCCAACCATCTATCTATTATCTTACACCTTATCCTGCTAGTCGGGGTCACCGGGTGGCTGGAGCCAATCCCAGTGTCACAATGGCCGTCGCATGGCCAACACACTGTAACGGATGCTTAGTGGGGCGAACGTTGCTGGGGTAGAGATGATACTGTTTGGTTAGGTACTTGCCCTGTCCTCCAGAGGGACACACAGGAGACAGCAGGTGGTGCAATGGAGACCATTTATTGGGCTGGTGAGCACCCACACTCCACATCATCACAATCCAGCATAACATCAGTAGGCAGAGCGCACAGGCTACAACCCAGAGCTAACCACCATACCTTCCTAATTTTCCTCAAAAGATTGATGGGAAAAAACTGAATATGTACTTCTCCAACCAAAGCGTGAGATGTCATGAGTTAATGTGTGGAAGACCTACCAAACTAGAAGAGAGCATTTTCAGAAGAAGAACCAATAAACCAAACATTTAGTTTACAGCTAGAATCTGCAGCACTACCATAGTGAGTGAGCTAGCAGCCAGCCAACACTGGAGCAACCAGTCAACATGGGACGTCCCAGCCCAACTGGAATACCAGGGGGGTAATTTTGCACACTGCACATGATAGTAAAGACAATTCTATGATACCTGTTATAATGTTTCAATGATTTATGTTTACATACTGTACAGCATGACGTCCAGTTAAACAGTAGCGCTGTTTCCTCAAAGCAGGAAGGGTCTGGGTTTGATTCCCTGGCCGGGAGACAAGAGTCCTTTTCGTGTGTAGTTTGCATGCAGTCAGGTGAACTGGAGATGCTAAACCTAGGCCCAATGAGTGCTGGTATAGGCCCAGTATGCGCTGGTATTAGCCCAATGAGCGCTGGTGTTGGTCCAGTGAGAGCTGGTATAGGTTCTATGAGTGCTGGTATATGCCTTATGAGCGCTGGTATTGGCCCAATGACCGCTGGTACAGATCCAATGAGCACTGGTATAGGCCCAATGAGAGCTGGTATAGGCTCAGTGAGCGGTGGTATAGGCCCAATGAGTGCTGGTATGGGCTCAATGATTGCTGGTATAGGCCCAATGAGTGTTGGTATAGGCCTAATGAGCACTGGTATGGGCCCAGTGAAAGCTGGTATAGGCCCAATGAGTGCAGGTATAGGCCCAGTGAGCAGTGGTATAGGCCCAGTGAGTGCTGGTATAGGCTCTATGAGCACTGTTATAGGGCCTATGAGCGGTGGTATAGGCTCAAAGGGCACTGGTATGGTCCCAGTGAGCGCTGGTATAAACCCAAGGAGCGCTGGTATGGTCCCAATGAGTGTTGGTCTAGGCCTAATGAGCGCTGGTATAGGCCTAATGAGCGCTGGTATAGGCCCAATGAGAGCTGGTATAGGACCCATGAGAGCTGGTATAGGCTCAGTGATCGCTGGTATAGGACCATTGAGAGCTGGTATAGGACCAGTGAGCGCTGGTATAGGCCCAATAAGCGCTGGTATAGGCTCAAAGAGCACTGGTATAAGCCCAATGAGCGCCGGTTTATATTTCAATGAGCCAGGTGGGGAGAAGAAACGGCTAGTCAAGCTGATTGGTTGAGTGAAGCAGAACTTTGAATGTTCTACATTATCAAATGGTTACAATGTAAACAGAATCATTCAAATTGGTTTCATGTGAAATACTCTGTTCTAGAGGAACTCATGGTTCCAAAATTGATCGATAAAAACAAAACACCACCCACCTCCATTATAGGCTCCCTCTCCGCTTGAAGCAGTACTATTGTACTAACACACATTCTTACAGTACACCCTCAACTGGAAATAGAACACTGTTATTAAGCTCCGGTAATTACAAGTCCTTCTCCAGAGAGACAGCTCCTTCCAACCCCCATGATAAAATAATTCCGCCCAAAGACAGACTCTTCCAACAGCATGAAAGAGAGATCTGATGAAACGAAGGCTCCATGAAGATGTTCGGTTTTTGAGGTGCCGAACAAGAACCCCAGTCATTATAACGAGCCACTGTATGTGCATGTTTCAGCACAGGTTCACTTTTACAGGCTGCTGAGAAAACAACTCGCCTTCTTCTCGTTCAGTTACATACGTAATGCTCCGTTTAGCAGCCGCCCACGAAATCAGACTGTGCCAAAGCGCTGAGGGCGTCGCTAATGTGACGTGTGATTGTTTGACAATCCTGTTTCAGTGAGCCGGATGGGGAGAAGACACGGCCAGTGGAGGTTGATTGGTTGAGTGAAGCAGCACGTTGAATGTAAAGGGGGAGCTCCACCAACAGAACTGTTCACAGTGGTGGTGAACAGAACCAGACGTCCACATGAAAGGGTTATTAATGTACTGCCTGATGTCTGAGACGTTACATTTCTATAGTTTTGTGAAGGCCTTAAAATCTATTCATGGTGGAAGGATACATGCAAGGCCTTGTAAGGCAAAGTAGTCCCCCAAAAGAAAATGGATTCATTTGAGATGTTCTATTTTATCATCATCAATATTTCATATATTATACACTAAGAAGACACTCGTAGGTTCTCTGGTGGTTTTTATAGTAAACACAGTGGCTACATTTGTGTTGTAGACATGGAGACCCCTGGTTTCCATCACCACCATTGTAGAGAACATCTGAGTCCTTACAATCAACCATTTCACACCAAACCCACTCTCAAAATCTGTTTACATCTCAGCTACTGAATCTTGATAAACATTGGAGGTAAAACTTGAAAAGCATACTTTTCTTAAGTTACTTAAAAGTGATTATGTTCCAAATCGTATCTTAAGGTCACCCACTGGTCACTTTCTCCAGGTCCCTTGTATGAAACTTAAAAAAGAGAAGCTTTTTGGTGTTATTCCCCAAAGATTTGGAACACATTACCGATAGCTATGCATTAGACACTGTCTGTTTAAAAAAACAGTAAAAAAACTCATTTATTTATTTTATTTATTTCAATAGTTTTTCTGGTTTTATACTGTGCCATATTCATTTGACTAATATTTTTTATTCATTTACTATTTATTTCATGTTTATTTTTTAAATTTTTCCTCCTTTTTATCTGCAGTATTAATTTGACTAATGTTTAGTTTTACCTGTTTGTCTTTGTCCTAGTACAGCACTTTCAAATGTATGAAGTAGCACTGTCGAATTGGATTCCCGGTCCGGTCCGCTATGTGTGGAGTGTGCATGTTCTCCCTGTGCTTGAGTGGGTTTCCTCCAGGTACTCCGGTTTCCTCCCACAGTCCAAACACACGCATGTTAGGTTGATCGGTCACTCTAAATTGGCCATGTGTGTGTGTTGACCATGCGATGGACTGGCGACCTGTCCCTGGTGTTCCCTGCCTTCGGTCGATGATGCTGGGATTGGCTTCAGTGACGCCAACTGGATGGATAGTGATGAGTTTCCATGAGAAGCTCTAATTTGGGCTGTTTCATGGTAGTTCACTTACTAGCCAACAGGGCTGTGTATTGGCAAGAACCTGGAGACACAATACGTATCGTGATACAGCCATCACGATTCAGTATTTCATAATATATTGTGATATTTCAAGCAAAGTGGTATATTGTGATTTTTCAAATCCTACTATTAAAACACACCACTGTATGAACAGGTTTATCAATGCTTACAATAGCACTGCACCCTTATGCTGCTTTTTAATGTTGGAGTGGAGCTGAAAATGGATTACAACACTGCCATCTAGTGGTCAGAGGTTTAAACACAACACACAATGATTCACTGTCTGCCAGGAATCTGTGTATTGATACTGTGTTTTTGAGAATCGATACAGTATCACCAAACATGATACCCCGATATTCAATATTTTTGATATTTTCTTACACCCCTACTAGCCAATCAGCTAACCTAACTATCATTATTGCACTAACTCTAATGCTAACCGGTACAGTTTTTGATGCTTTTCTCCTCAATGGACAAATACACAGTGGAGTCACATTATTATGACTACTTTTGTTGGCAGCAGCAGGTAGGTGTAGGCCTGTGTGTTGGCAAGAACCTGGCGATACAATACGTATTGTGATACAGCGCTCACGATTCAATATATCGCAATATATTGTGATACTACAAGCAACGTGATGTACTGTGATTTTTAAAATCCTACTATTAAAACACACCACTGTATGAACAGGTTTGTCAATGTTTACAATAGCATTGCATACTTGTGCTGCTTGTTAATGTTGGAGTGGAGTTGAAAATGGATTACAACAATGCCATCTAGTGGTCAGAGTTTTAAACAAAACACACAATGACTCACTGTCTGCCAGGAATCTGTGTATCGATACTGTGTTTTTGAGAATCGATACAGTATCACGAAACAAATTATCCCAAAATATATTCGATATTTTTGATATTTTTTTACACCCCTAGGTAGGTGGCAGCATTCTGGTCTGGGGAATGTTTGTGTGCCACTCATCCATGTGCAAGACACCCTCAATTCAACTTTGAATCCATCCTTGCAGGTCACATACACCATACATGCTGATTGTCTTCTCTGGGGTGGATGGGATCTTCCAGCAAG
>CM038717.1:37169198-37181698 GCA_021613375.1 Megaleporinus macrocephalus
ACACCCAGCGCGCGTGGGAAATTCAAGTAGGGCAAATCGGGAAATGAGGGGAGAGAGAGAGAGAGAGAGAGAGAGAGAGAGAGAGAGAGAGAGAGAGAGAGAGAGAGAGAGAGAATAGATAGAAAAAGAACAGAGAAAGAGAGAGAGAAGGAATAAGACCATAAGAAGAAATAAGAGAGGGGAAAAAGAATAGAGAGAGAGACAGACAGAGTGAGACAATAGAGAGAATGGATAGAAAAAGAACAGAGAAACAGAGAATAGAGAGAGGCCGAGAGAGTAAGCAGAGAAAGGGAATACACAGAAAAAAGACAAAGAATAGAGAGAATATATTAAAATACATATAGACAGAGAACAGATAGAGAAAGGGTGAAATGAGAGAGACAGAGAGAGAATAGATTGAGAAAGAAAGAAGAGACATTGAGAGAATAGAGAGAGAAAGTGAAGGAGAATGGACAGAAAAAGACTGAAAAACAGCGAGAAAGAGAGAGAGAATAAAAAGAGAAAGATAATGGAAAGTAAAAGAGAATGGAGAGAGAGAAAAAAGAGAATGAATAGAGAAGAGAGAGTGAACATAAAAAGAGAGAAGGAGAAAGAGAGAGAGGGGGAGAGACAGAGAAAAGAGAGAGAATAAGACAAAAAGACAAAAAGAAGAGGGGGTGAAAGACAGGGTAAGAAACAACAGAGAGAAAGCAAGAGAGAGAGAGAGAGAGAATACAGGGAGGAAGACAGGGAAACAGAGAAAGACAAAAAGAAAGAGAGGGGGAGAGAAAATAAAGAGAGAATAGCAGAAGACAGAGTGATAATAGAGCGAGCGAGTAGAGGGAGAAAAAGAGGGAGACAGAGAAAGAGAAAAAGAAAGAGAGAGAGAAAGAATAGAGGGAGAAAAAGTGGGAGACAGAGAAAGATAAAGAAAGAGAGGGGAGAGACAGAGAGAGAATAGAGAAAGAGAGATAATAGAGAGAGAGAAAGAGATTAGAGGGAGAAAGAGAGGGAGTCAGAGAGAAAGATAAAGAGAGAGAGGGGAGAGACAGAGAGAGAATAGAGAAAGAGAAAAAGAAAGAGAGAGAGAAAGAATAGAGGGAGAAAGAGAGGGAGTCAGAGAGAAAGATAAAGAAAGAGAGGGGAGAGACAGAGAGAGAATAGAGAAAGAGAGATAATAGAGAGAGAGAAAGAGAATAGAGGGAGAAAGAGAGGGAGTCAGAGAGAAAGATAAAGAGAGAGAGGGGGGAGAATAGAGAGAGAATAGCAGGGACAGAGATAGAATAGAGAAAGAGAGATAGAGAGAGAGAGAGAGAGAATAGAGGGAGAAAAGTGGGAGACAGAGAGGAAGACAAAGAGGGGAGAGACAGAACAGAGAGAGAATAGAGAAAGAGAGATAATATAGAGAGAGAAAGAGAATAGAGGGAGAAAAAGTGGGAGACAGAGAGAAAGATAAAGAAAGAGAGGGGAGAGACAGAGAGAGAATAGAGAAAGAGAGATAATAGAGAGAGAGGAAGAGAATAGAGGGAGAAAGAGAGGGAGTCAGAGAGAAAGATAGAGAGGGGAGAGACAGAGAGAGAATAGAGAAAGAGAGATAATAGAGAGAGAGAAAGAGAATAGAGGGAGAAAGAGAGGGAGTCAGAGAGAAAGATAAAGAGAGAGGGGGGAGAATAGAGAGAGAATAGCAGGGACAGAGATAGAATAGAGAAAGAGAGATAGAGAGAGAGAGAGAATAGAGGGAGAAAAGTGGGAGACAGAGAGGAAGACAAAGAGGGGAGAGACAGAACAGAGAGAGAATAGAGAAAGAGAGATAATAGAGAGAGAGAAAGAGAATAGAGGGAGAAAGTGAGGGAGCCAGAGAGAAAGATAAAGAGAGAGAGAGAGAGAGAGAGATGGGGGGATAAACAGAATAGAGATAGAATAGCAGAAGACAGAGATAGAATAGAGAAAGAGAGATAATATAGAGAGAGAACAGAGGGAGAAAGAGAGGGAGAAAGAGAGGAAGAGACAGAACAGAGAGAGAATAGCGAGAGAAAGAGAGAGAAAAAGAGAGGGAAAGACAGAATAGAGAGAATAGCGAGAGGGTGAGAGAGAGAGAGAGAGAGAGAGAGAGAGAGTAATGTGAGCCCTTGGGCCTCCAAACGAGTCAAAACAATCCAGTTGAATTTGGGTTAACCGTTCAGCCGCGCGTGGCGTTCCAGTTTCCATGACGACAAATATAATAAAGTAAAATAAAGCCGGAGCGGAATTGATGATGAAAAAGAGAAACACTCCAATCCTGGAACCAGAAGAGCCGCCAGGAATTTTGGGCTCCCTGAAAATTTAATGCACCTCATTTACCCAGAACAGAACCTGCCAACGGTAAAACGAAGCAAACCCTGTTCTTTATTCTATTATCACTCCAGAACCACAGCCCTGACTGTCAGACCCCCTCACACACATCCTCAACACCACCACACCTACTCATCACCACACTCAGAACAGCCCGAGACCCCCAGACGTGGAAAGACGTAGATACTTTAACCAGAAGGAGGCTCTGTAGAGGGTCCTCAACATTCAGAACAGATGCTGGACTGCTTTCTACCTCACCTTCACTTTCAAGCTAAACCTTTACATTTCAGTGGTCCAGAGAGAGAGAACATGACGACAGAGGGTCTGATCCACGATCCATTTAAAATGAAAAACTGGAAAGAGGTGGAGAACACTGGAGCGTGTCTACTGTAGCGTAAGCCTCTGTTCTGTTAGCAGAGGTGTGATCAACTGTGTCAGGCGTAACCACTGACTCAACAGTCTTTAACCAGCCAACTCTCTCAGCCAAGCATCTTTCAGAAGGCCAAAGAACCACACGCCAAAATGATGAAGAACATCTGACCTAGAACACCAAAAACTGAACCTCTGAGATTATGCAGATGCAAAACCAGCTAATGCTAACCATGCACTAGTCGACTTTTAAAAGACCCTGAAAAGACGTTGAATAGACTAAACATCTAAAGTAGGGGTGTAAGAAAATATCGAAAATATCGGATATCGGGATATTATGTTTAGTGATACTGTATCGATTCTCAAAAACACAGTATCAATACACAGATTTCTGGCAGACTCATCAGTGAATCATTGTGTGTGTTGTGTTTAAACCTCTGACCACTAGATGGCAGTGCTGTAATCCATTTCCAGCTCCACTCCAACATTAACAAGCAGCCCAAGGGCGCAATGCTATTGTAACCATTGGCAAACCTGTTTATACAGTGGTGTGTTTTAATAGTAGGATTAAAATCGCAATATATCACGTTGCTTGCAGTATCGCAATATATCTTGATATATATTGGATCGTGACTGCTGTATCAATGTACCTGTTGGTGACAGCTGCCAAAGTCAAGACTCCATAGCTTACTCCACAGCTTACTCCACAACTTACTCCACAGCTCACTCCACAGCTCCACCAGCTTCTCCTCCCCTTGCACAGTCCAGAGGAACCACAAGTTCCGAACCCTCGCCAGAAAAGAGCTCTCCTATTGGTTGTCGACAATGTTCAAGACCTAAGACGGCAAGAAAAAGACTGACCTTGACCAGTCTTGACCATCTTACCCTAAACGATTGAGAGGACACAAGCACGACTCAACTCTTGCAAGACTCTCATGATTTTACTTTTAAAGATTAAAGAAACTGAAAACGAGGCTCCGTTGAAAGAATGAAAGCTGTGATAAACAATCAGTATATATCGTCGCTGTCCAATGAAAAACAGGTCTCCAAAATGGCAACTTTACAGGAGAGGCCAAAAACTGTCTTCACTTTTAATGTGAGTCAATGGAATCAGAAGTATTTCCAAGCTATTTTGGAGCATTTCTATTGGTCCAATTATCATGAAATTCTCCGGCAATGTAAACGGCAGCTGCTGCCTTTAATTGATGTAGAAAACCAGAAATTGACAAAAATAAAGATACATGGACAGCGAAGATATATTACTTGGACAGCGAAGATATATTACGAAGATATATTACTTTCAATGTAAGCCAATGGCACCATATTGAAATGGGAGCATTTCTATTGGTCCATTCATCATGGAATTTAAACACAATGTAAATAGCCACTGTTGTGTTTAAACTAACTATATATATATATATATATATATATATATATATATATATATATATATATATATATATATATATATATATATATATATATATCAGCAAACGCCCAATATAAGTCTTTATGCATGATAAAGCCAGCACCCACAAGGTGCAAGTCGCTAGACTGCCCACTATGGACGACCTTCCCCAGTGAACTACCCATCCCAGACATACACACAGCGCCAGCCAGCACAAACTCCACCCACAGGGCACTTGCTCCTCCCATGTAGCTTCACCTGTGTGAATGCTGGGGCTCCAGCTCCACAAGAGCTGGATGACCATCTTATTTGCCCCTCTTGTAAAGGGTAGGCCCTCATGATGGTGGGCACGGAGTCATCTGCTGTCCATGTTGCACTTGACCCACAGCTTGCTGTACCACCCGGCGCCATGTCCTCTCACTGTGACGCTGGCTCACCAACCACTCAGTTGGACACCCTCTCGCCACACCTCCAGCCTTGAGCCTCCTCAGGACACCTCCTGTTATATTGTGTTGTTATACTGAGGATAGGAGAGACAAAAACATACTTTACTTTTAATGTAAGTCAATGGAAGCATGTTAAAATGATGTAGAAACATAAAAATAGAGATACCGTGTCGTAGTGTTGATGAACCCAAAGCTTGAAGTAGTCCAGATCAGCCTGTAAGAATATTTTTAGCAGGAAAAACCGTGTCAGCTCCACGGTGGATTAGCTTAGCGGCAATTACTAAAGTGAAAAGAAGTCAATCTGCTGGCCTAGAAATCTTTTCCAACAGCCTTTGGGTTTTAGGAGTGTTTAACAACATCAGAGCGAGTGAACGCTTCTTACAACAGCAGACATTCGGCCCAGATTTCCCTTCCTTTCAACAGCAGCAGCCTCTGTCTGTGGAACCGGCCAACTGACCACCACCATGAGCCGATTAACCCACCTCAGTGATTTGGCTTTGTGAGCTGTAGAAGTTATTGAGACTCACATGCTGTTCAATTTCATGTACATATTCAGCCGCTGTCCGTGGTGCTGAAGCTGACCAACATTAAGACTCACCTGCTGTTCAGTTTTTATTTTATATTTTCTAGAAGAATCCCAGAATCCCCCTCTGCGGACCACTTGGCCAGGTCAAACATAAACTGGTTACAAGGTGATTCTCCAAGTGATTCGTTTCACAGTTCCTCGGAAAATGATTCCTTCATTACAATCAGACTATATCAGTTCAAGCTTATTTTTTAAACCTCCATGGTAGGCCCACCTTTTTAAAAGTTTAGGTTTGAAAATTGTTGCCGAATTTAATTTTGGCCGAAGAAACGAAGGAAAGAAGCACACGCACTCAAAAAAGCATGAACGTAATTCATTTAGTCCTTACTCGATTTAGACTGTTTATTATAATGTGCTTAGTTGGTACTTATATTATATTTGAATTATAAGATATGCATTTGTATCCACCTTGTTGGGGTCATGAGGGGTCTGGAGCCAATCTCAGTGTCATGGGACGAAGGTGGGGCACACCATCAACAGGTCACCAGTCCATCGCATGAACCAACACACACTCACAAAGAGTAACCAATTAACCTAACATGCATGTGTTTGGACTGTGGGAGGAAACCGGAGTACCCGGAGGAAACCCACTCAAGTACGGGGAGAACATACACACTCCACACAGAACTGTGAGGCGACAGGGCTAACCTTCTAACCAGTTTGTGTTTGGCCTGGCCTAGTGGTCTGCACAGGGGGATTCTGGGATTCTTCTAGAGGGTGAGTCTTAATGTTGGTCAGCTTCAGCACCACGGACAGCGTCTGAATATCTACATGAAACTGAACAGCACGTTTCTGTATATACACTACAGCTCAAAAGTTTGGGATCACAGTGAAATGTTCTTGTTTTCAATGGAGTATCTTCTTCCTTAACACAACAATGGACTGACGGGTCTCTAAAGAAAGCTGTTTCTTTCTGGTCATTGTGAGTCGGTCAGCAAGCCATCAACTGCTGATCTTCAGATACTAAACTAACCTAGAATGTTGTTCTCCCTTTTATACTCACTTATTAGTAGAATGTTTTTCATGTTTTTCAGCACAACTGAGCAAGAGTGTCCTAGCAACCAATTAGTCCAATAACATCCTTAACTTGGATTGGCGGCCATACATATATTATTCCCCTAAATGGAAAATATATTTCCCCTAAATGAAAACTTCACAGGAGAGGCCTAAAACCTTCTTTACTTTCAATGTAAGTCAATAGAACCAGAAAACCTTTTAAGTGATTTCGGAGCATTTCTATTGGTCCATTCATCATGAAATTGAAACACAATGTAAAAGGATATAAATGGTTTTTTTTGTACATCAGCCATATACAGCACATTCTAATAAACTAATTTAATGTGTTTATTATATCATGCATCATATATCATGTGTGTTTCTGTGAGTTTATCGGCTACTTACCGTGAAGCACCTGCCAGCTGGGCTGTTTCTAAATACTTAAAGGATCTAATCGATAGACCACCTATTCCACTAATCCAACACTGAAAGCTCTGCGAGGCTGTGTGAGGTTGTGTGAGGTTGTGTGAGGCTGTGTGAGGCCGTGTGAGGCTCTGTGAAGCTGTGTGGGGCTCTGTGAAGCTGTGTGAGGTTGTGTGAGGCTGTGTGAGGCTCTGTGAGGCTGTGTGAGGCTCTGTAAGGCTATGTGAGGCTCTGTGAGGCTGTGTGAGACTCTGCGAGGCTGTGTGAGGCTCTATGAGGCTGTGTGAGGCTCTGTGAGGCTCTGTAAGGCTGTGTGAGGCTCTGCGAGGCTGTGTGAGACTCTGCGAGGCTGTGTGAGGTTGTGTGAGGCTCTGTGAGGCTGTGTGAGACTCTGTGAGGCTGTGTGAGGCTGTGTGAGGCTGTGTGAGACTCTGTGAGGCTGTGTGAGGTTGTGATATTCTATATATATTTTGTATTTGCTATGTGTTGCCCGCCCGAGTGCTGAGTGTGTGATGACCCTGCTGAGTGGATGTGTGAGCAGTTGTTCTGTCTCTGTCTCCCGGAGTTAGTCCCGCTCTGCTGGAACGCTGATGGTTCACCGGGAACGCAGGTTTATTTTAGGCCTGTGTGTGCGTGTGCCCGTGTGCGTGTGCCCGTGTGCGTCTGCCCGTGTGCGTCTGCCCGTGTAGGTGCGCGCGGTTGCACGCTTTGTGTGGTGTGAGTGCTGGTGGTCATGTGAGTGAGTCCATACAGAGAAGCACATTAGATCAGTCACCTCCGGCGGCTTTATGTCCACTGACCACTGTACAATTACAGAGAGTGGGGGGGGGGCGGGGGGGGGGGGGGGGGGGGTTGAGGGAGAGAGAGGGAAAGAGAGAGAGGGAGGGAGAGAGGGAAAGAGAGAGAGGGAGGGAGAGAGGGAAAGGGGGGGGTGTTGGGGTTTACATGTGTGCATGTCACGCTCTATTTCTCACAGAATACGAATGTGTAAAAAATGCCAGCTGTTTATTTTAGATACTCTCTCTCTCTCTCTCTTCCCCCTCTCTCTCTTTTTCTCTCCCTCTCTCTCCTTCTCTGTCTCCCTTGCTCTCTCTCTCTCTCTTTTCTCTCTCTCCCTCTTTTTTTTCTCTCACTCTCTCCCTCTCTCTCTCTCCTTCTGTCTTTCTCACTTTTTCTCTCTTTCTCTCCCTCTTCTCTTTTACTGTTACTCATTATCTCTCTGTCTCTCTCTCCCTCTTTTCTCTCTTTTACTCTCTCTCTCCTTCTCTGTCTCCCTCACGTTTTTCTCTTTCTCTTTCTCTTCTCCTTTACTCTGTTACTCACTGTCTCTCCCTCTTTATCTCATTCACTCTCTCTCTGTCTCTCTTTTTTCTCTCTGTCTTTCCCTCTCTCTGTCTCTCCATCTCTTCCTCTCTCTTCTCTTTTACTCTCTCTGTTCCTCTCTCCCTTTTTCTCTTTCTCTTTCATACAGTCTCTCTTTCTTTTACTCATTTTCTTTTTTCCCGCACAAGTCTTTCTCTCTCTTTCTTTTTCTCTGTCTCTCTTTGTCCATTCCCCTCTCACTTTCTCACTCTCTCCTTTTGTCTCTTTTTTGTGTGCCTTTCTTTTCCCTCACTCTTTCTTCTACCTTTCTCTCTCTCTATCTTTTCTCTCTCACTCTTTCTCTCTCTCTTTTTCTCTCACCCTCTCCTTCTCTGTCTCCCTCGCTTTTTTCTCTCTTTCTCTCTCTCTTCTCTTTTACTCTGTTACTCACTGTCTCTCTCTCTTTATCTCTCTCACTCTCTCTCTGTCTCTCTTTTTTTCTCTCTGTCTCTATCGTTCTCTCTCTCTCTCGCTTGCTCTCGCTTTCTCTTTCTCTCTCTCCCTCTCTCTTTTGCTCTCTGTTCCTCTCTCCCTTTTTCTCTTTCACTCTCACACACTCTCTCTCTCTTATTCTTTTTTTTTTTCTTTTTTTTTTTAAGTCTTTCTCTTTCTTTTTCTATTTCTCTGTCTCTCTTCGCCCTTTCCCCTCTCACTTTTTTCACTCTTTCTTTTTGTCTCTTTTATTGTGCCTTTCTTCTCCCTCACTTTCTTCTTCCTTTCTCTCTCTCTCTCTCTCTCTCTGTAGGTAATGGTTGGAGAGAGTTAATAGTAGGAGGTTTTCTCCACGGACCACTTTATCTGTGGACCATCTGTTACACACAAGAATAAGGCAGTCATGCTAGAAGTATAATAACAACAACAATAATAATTATATTATATATTATTATTAATAATAATAATAATAATAATAATAATAATAAGTAAATAATTAGAGATCATCTTTAATACCAGCACCCCAGAGGGCTTAGTAATGAACTGAGTGTTGTACTCTGGGACTAAAATCAGATATAAAAGTAGCCACTGAGTGTTTACTGTTTAATAAACTGATACTTTATTGATCCCTGAGGGAAATTCAAGATCTCCACGTTTAACCCAGTACAGTGAAACACTCACACTAGTGAACACACACACTTGGGGGCAGTGAGCACACTTGCCCAGAGCAGTGGGCAGCCCTACCACAGCGCCCAGGGAGCAATCAGGGGTCGAACCGTCAACCTTCCGGGCACAAGGCTGGTTTCCTAGCCTCCAACCCACGACTGCTTAATACACTATCAGTGTTTATTGTGTCCACTGTTTACCTTCATTACAGCTTTAAGTTCCTCAAAAAAACACAACCTCCAAAGTTCAGTCTTGAAACTTGGTTTAGCTGATTCTGCATCTTACCTTCCAAATAACCCCAAAACACGTTCAGTGATGTTGAGTTCTGGACTCAGTCCATTGATCTGAGAACACCAGCAGCTTCTTTTTGGTTGAGGAGCACATCTTGATCTTCTCTGCTGGGAACTTGGAGTCAATATCTTACTGTAGAATTGATTTCTTCACAGTCTAACATACTATTTAAACCAGTCAGTATATCAGCTATCATGACGCCTTGTCACACTTCCTTGTGTTTGCTCTGCTGATGATTGACTGATGGTTGTAGACGTGGTTTGAAGAGCCCTTCATTGCTTTGGTGGTACGTACACCCTTCAGTTACATTCAAGATCTCAAATTTAGACTCAACTCTATTTCTAATCTCAGACGTCCAGCATTCTAGTGAACATCATCATTTTCTTTTCTCAGTGAGGAGCTTCTTAAACATCAACACATCTTTTTAGACCCCCATAGAACTGAGGTTGTCTTCTCACAGTTCCTCAAAGAGACACAACCTCCAAAGTTCAGTCTTGAAAGTTGGTTTAGCTGTCATGTTCTGTTTCTCACCATCCAAATAACCCCAAACACATTTAGTGATGTTCAGGTCTGGACTGGGGTGGTCAGTTCATTGTTCCTCGGATCCAACCCTGATCGTCTTGCTGTGAGGAGACAGTGCTAACCACTACACCACAGTCCTAACCACTACACCACCGTACTAACCACTACACCACCGTACTAACCACTACACCACAGTCCTAACCACTACACCACCGTACTAACCACTACACCACCATACTAACCACTACACCACCATACTAACCACTACACCACTGTACTAACCACTACACCACCATACTAACCACTACACCACCGTACTAACCACTACACCACCGTACTAACCACTACAGCACCGTACCAACCACTACACCACCGTACTAACAACTACACCACCGTACTAACCACTACACCACCATACTAACCACTACACCACCATACTAACCACCACACCACCATACTAACCACTACACCACCGCACTAACCACCACACCACCATACTAACCACTACACCACCGTACTGACCACTACACCACCCTACTGACCACTACACCACCGTACTGACCACTACACCACCGCACTAACCACTACACCACCATACTAACCACTACACCACCATACTAACCTCTACACCACCATACTAACCACTACACCACCGTACTAACCACTACACCACCGTACTAACTACTACACCACCGTGCTAACCACTACACCACCATACTAACCACTACACCACCGTACTGACCACTACACCACCATACTAACCACTACACCACCGTACTGACCACTACACCACCCTACTGACCACTACACCACCGTACTGACCACTACACCACCGCACTAACCACTACACCACCATACTAACCACTACACCACCATACTAACCACTACACCACCGCACTAACCACTACACCACCTTACTAACCACTACACCACCATACTAACTACTACACCACCGTGCTAACCACTACACCACCATACTAACCACTACACCACCGTATTGACCACTACACCACCGTACTGACCACTACACCACCATACTAACCACTACATGTTGATGGAGACAGTGTTGACTCGTCCACCAGGTCTTCCAGGTGGTTGTTAGGAACTTTTATTTTTTACTTTGACTCTCTTCGTCTTCCTCCTCGCTCGAGTGGAGCATCTGATATCTCCTCAGGAACCTCCCCCGAAAAGTAAATGACTTTTGAACTTAATGGCTGTTTTGATTGGAAACGGAATACATGAAGGACGATCGGTGACTTTTGAACAGTGTGATGCCTCTTTCGGTCACATGTACTCCGTCGCTCTCCCCCTCCCCCCCGCTCCGTCTTTGCACTCAGACTGTAACTAATGACCCCACCAGACTGTGTGCAGGGAGAGAGGCTTTTATGGCACACACACACACACACACTCACACTCGCACACACTAAAACACAGCTCTTTCCTCCAACAGTCATGGGGAAAATGGACAGAAAGGCAGAAATGATGCCAGTGCTGAAAGCCAGAAACATCACCTCCCACCCCCCATTTCACCCCCCCCCACACACTCTCACACTCACATAGCCATTACATTAAACACACTCCAGCAGCCTCACACATACACCCACCCACCCACCCACACAAACACACACATACAGGACCAGGAGCGCACTCCTTCTTTAAGATAATTCACAAAGGAGAAATACCAACGCTTTCAATACAACGTCCTGGCCGTTTGGTCCGATCTCGCTTCACATTTCTCCCACGTTTCTCCTGGAAACAGCCTCCCAGCCAAATCCGAACAGTCGTAAAGTTCTCCGCTACTGCTGCCGCTCCAGCTGTCACTGATTACAAACACACTGGGCCTGCGATGGCAGCGCTCGCCCGCGGAGCTTAGTTCAAACCTGCGTCTAACGTCCCAGCCAGCATGCCCGTGCCCATAATTAGGGAGGTGGATCATTCTCAGCGCTGCAGTGACACTGACAAGGAGGTTAAGACGTGTCGCACTAGTGTTGGTGGATCAGACACAGCAGTGTCCAATCACTGTCCACTCTATTAGACACTCCTACCTTGCTGGTCCACCTTATAGATGCCAAGTCAGAGACAGTAGCTCAAGAACTGCTGTCCTTCATCAGTGGTCACAAGACGCGGTTGGCTGGACAGTTTTGGTTGGTGGACTTTGAGCAGCACTGACGTGTCTGATCCGCTCACACCAGCACGACACACACCAACAGATAGGCACACATCATTCCCTTCTAGCCAGTCCTTATCCAGCAAAGCTTGAATGAACAATATGTACGAATGTTTGCTCAGGCCTATCTGAGAACTGTGTGGGCGTGGCTAATGAGCAGCTTGATTGACAGCTCTCTGTCCAACACTCCTAGCCTGAACTAACATCACAATCCAGATTTTATGTGATGCTAACCAGACAAAAAGAGTCACGCGTGAACAGTCACGCAGACAGATGGACAGATAAATGAATGAATGAATGGATGGATGGATGAAGCCAAAAAGTGAACGCAATTTAGTGCAGACAGACGGACGGCTTAACAAACAAACGGACAGCTGGACGAGGTAATGCACGAAAAGAACGGACCACCAGACGTCCAGAAAAACAAACAGACTAAAGAAGCAACCTGCAAACGGACTGGTAAACAGACATTCCAATAGTAGGACCAATAGACAAATGAATGGATGAAGCCGTGCGTAAAGG